>CM067373.1:93992611-94085111 GCA_034401795.1 Chaetoderma sp. LZ-2023a | reverse complement strand
CGTCATGGAACATCTCCGATTCACCTCATTCCTCAAATAGATGATCTCTCCTGCCGAATATACAAGACGACCGTATACAAGACGCGGAATACAGTTGATGTATTTCAGGTTTCTCCATGTCAATGACATTGTATCGTGATGTAGAGAAAAAGCTAAGCAAGGAAAACGCAACTATAACTCCGCCCAGTGCGTGGCTTCGGGAACACATAAAGAGGATTAGTTATCGGTTAGTTCTTTGGAAAGGAGCTCATGTGTCCACAACAAGGCATCCATGCACCAATTTAGGATAATTCCGGAATTGTAAGGAAAGAACAAAGATTGGAACGCAAATGATGTGAGGATGAACGATATATCCTGACAGGTATTATGGAGAGGGAACCTAACACACCATGAACAGGAAGACAGTTCAAATGACGATGATAGCACGAATGAAAACGAAAAATAGGAACCTGAAAGTGTCAATGACTAGTTCACCTTTCCAGTGTATCCATTTTTCGTCTGACGTCATATGACGTCATAATCAGCTAATCGGCGGGTAGGATGTCGTCATAATCATTACGTCATAAATGATTCTATATGGCCAGTCTTTAGCTTTTAATAGTCCGACACGTTGTACGAATTGTACGTCTCTACTATTTAATAAACATGCTGTTGAATATTTTGAAACTAATTTGACTGGACGCTGTTGCTACGATAGGCAGCAACAGCGCCCAGTCAAATTAGTTCCAAGATATTCAATGGATTATCTGAATAGTTTTCTGGAAATTGATAGTCAGGGAGTTCAGAGATCGATCGATCCCAACACGAGCCATGTGTGGGTGGAGCTTAGCTAGAGATGGGCGGGGCATAGCTAAAATGGAAACGTCAATTGAGACATGATAGGTTTAAATGCGGTTCGTAGATTTATTGTTAGGTATGCATAGGGTACATATATAAAAATCTAGTGATCATTTGTCACTATTTTATTTAGGTACAATGCTACGTTCATTTAATTGATCATTGCCGTATAATAGCATTTTCTCCAAATTTCAAAGATGGGTATCCTGTCTGTTGCTATAGTAACACAATCCCATGAAATAAAAGAACAACAACCTTCAGATTTGTCAGGTGGTGCCTACCAATCACGTTCTATGATAACAGCAACACATTGATTTTTTTTAGCATTTTGTTCATCACATTGCACATTTCCGGTTCTAAGCAGTGACAAAATCTGGTGACCTAAAAATTCTACTGAATATTATTTATCATGTATGATGATGTAGACGGTACCACAACGCAAATTGTGTGTAATCAGTCATTACCCTGGCTATGTAGATATGAGGTTGTGCTTATTTCATGTTTTAGTATCCCAAAATTGAATTTTCTCGATATTTAAAAAAAATGGCCATTCTGTCAATTCCCATAATAACACCATTTTATAAAGTAAATGAGCACAAACACTTTAATAATTGGGAAGTGGTTTAAAATACTCACATTGCAAGATGTTGGCATCAAACTATTCTTGTACTAGCACTTCTACTAGCACGTTCTCAATCACAACAATGCACAATTATAGGCAATCGGCAAATGTGGCGACCTCTTGACCTCTAGTGACGTAGTTATTTAACTGATTCGCAATGGACCGTTTCGGTTTTAGCTATTCCCGGCCCATCTCTAGCTAAGCTCCACCCACACCTCGCTCGTGTTGGGATCGATCGATCTCTGAACACCCTGCCTATCAATTTCCAAAAAACTACACATTTATGCTGTTGAATATTTTGAAACCAATTTGACTGGGTGCTGTTGCTGCCTAAGGCAGCAACAGCGCCCAGTCAAATTAGTTTCAAAATATTCAACAGCATGTTTATTAAATAGCAAAGAATTACAAAGACATACAATTCATACAACGTGTCGGAGTATTTGAGATTTTGTGACGGTCTATATGGAACCCTTTGTGACATAATGATTGTGATGTCATCATACACGCGCTGAGCTGATTATGACGTCATACGAGGTCAGATGATAGATGGATACTCTGGAAAGGTGAATTAACATACGTGAGATTATCTAGACCACGATAAGGGAGATCTGGAGTTGTCTGGCATTACTTTAGGCTATGTAGTTGTGATGCTATACTCATTTCATATTTAAATCCCCCATAGTCGTAATTTTCTGCTATTTTCAAAAATGGGCATTCTGTCCGTTGTCATAGTAAAGAGATCTATGAAATAAAAGATCACTGGTCCTTTAGATTTGTCGGAGTATGTCTAATACACAATCAGCAAGATGCCAGAACCGAAATGTTCTTTTATTAGCACTTTGTCAATGACAACAATGTATAGTTGCACTATTTTAAGCACTAGCCAAACTTCGTGACCTTCTGAACTCTGGTGACCTGCATATTCAACTGATAACATAGGAAATAATAGAGCCCACTTAAAGGAGGATTGTGACTGGTGAGCTATTATTCTCTGCTATGGAAATGTGATGTTTTGCACATTTTAGTTCTCAGTACCGCATAATTGTATTTTTCCGATATTTAAAAATGGACACGCTGTCAATGAACCTTTCCATTTTTTGCTATGCCCCGCCCATCTCTCGCTAGGCTCCGCCCACACCTCGCTCGTGTTGGGATAGAACTATCCTATCTATGAACTCCCTGACTATCAATTTCCAGAAAACAAAACAGGTAAGCTGTTGAATATTTTCAAACTAATTTGACTTGTTGCTGTTGCAGCAACAGCGGCCAGTCAAATTAGTTTCAAAGTATTCAACAACAAGTTTATTAAATAGTAGAGACATACAATTCTTACAACGTGTCGGACTATTAAGAGTTAAAGACGGGTCATAGAGAATCATTAATGACGTAATGATTATGACGTCATCCTACACGCCGCTTAGCTGATTATGACGTCATATGACGTCATTACTCTGGAAATGTACTTTGTTATAGTAACAATATTCCATGAAACAAATGAACATTGACCGTTTGTCAGACTGTGTTTTTAATTCTCACTTGTTAACATCAAAATATTCTTTTATGACCACTTAGTCACAATGCTGTGCAGTTGCCAGCTTTAAATCAGTAGGCAAAATTGGTGACCTTTGGACCACTGCTGACCTAATTACTCAACTGATTTACACATAATGTATAGAGAAATGGTAGCGGTCATGAACGCAACATTTTAGTGGTCATTAGCTCGTCTACTTTGTGTCCAAAGTTATGTCTATCTTTGTTAACCATACCCTTAATATGGTCGACCTCGCCGTCTGTCAAAGCTGACAAAAAGTATCCATATTTGGTGAACACAAGAGGTCTCAGTATGGTAGGAACCGTTTTCAGTGACAGTTTCAGTTTTCAGACACATGTAACCAAAAATTAAGCGTATATTAATTAATTAAAAATTCCCTTCCCGGTTGCGCTTAGCTCACTCTCGGTCTAATTTCCGCATTCAACAAATACATGTACCGTCATGGTGCATATAAACATAGAGATGAAAGCTTAGCACTCAACCGTACTATTCAACTCAGTAGCACGTACAGTGCGGAAAGACCTGAAGAACTTACTGCGAAATATTGAATACTTTTGAAATTACTTTGACTGGAAGTTGTTGCTGCCTAAGGCCCATCCCTTTGATTTTATTTAATTCTCGCCAAATTTTACAAGTATTGAAATCGATTTGGAACTTGGAAACCTAAATCTAAATTTAAAGGTAGCTACAGGTAAGTTGTCGAATATTTTGAAACTAAATTGACTGATGCCTATGACACCAACTGCTCCCCGTCAAATTAGTTTCGAATTATTAAACAAAATCTTTACTTAATTGTTGAGGCATCAAAGACATCCATTTTCGTGACAGAGCTACGCCATTATGCTTGTGACGTCAGCTAATATATGGCGCAGGATGTAGAAACAGCAGTAATATTGTGTTTCACTGTTTATAGGGCAGGCATATCAATACTAGTAGTGGGAGATTTGTTACAATTTAGGTGGAAAATCTTTACTCTATTCAAATTGTTAGTTTTGAATAACTTGGAAACATTTGGAATCTGCCTTATTACGGAGACTCCCATTTGGTTATAAAATTTCAAAACAAAATTCTCCGTTTTATAAATCAATCTCATTTATTCATTTCCAGACCACATTCATGTGGTGATGAATGCACACATTTTCTTTGGATACATTGGAAACCATGAAATTTTATATTTTGTTCAATATTTTGCATAGACCGAAATTATCTATTTGTTTTTTCGTTAGCCCGTTAACAATTGATATGTCAGTGTACTGATTTCGAAACAACGATACAGGAAAGCTATTGATTATTTTGAAAATAATTTGATTGGAACCCGTTGCTGCCATAGTCAGCAACAGCTCCCAGTCCAATTAGTTTCAAAATACTAAACAGAATATTTCTCAAATCATAAATAATTTGTCGTTTCGGTTTTGCAATGACCTTTTCGACGTTTAGCTATGCCCCGCCCACCTCTCTCTAAGCTTCACCCACAGCTCGCGCGTGTTGGGATCGATCGATCTCTGATCTCACTAACTATCAATTTCCAGAAAACTGCACTGGTAAGCTATTGAATATTTTGGAACTAATTTGACAGGGCACTGTTGCTGCCTATGGCATCAACAGCGCGCAGTCAAATTAGTTTCAAAATATTCAACAACATGTTTATTATATAGCAAAGACATAAAATTCGTAAAACGTGTTGGACTATTAAGAGTTAAAGACGGGACAAATAGAATAATTTATGACGCAATGATTATGACGTCATCAGACACACCGCTTAGCTGATTTTGACGTCATATGACGTCAGATGATAGATGGATACTCTGGAAAGGTGAATTGTTAAAAGGTTACATTTTTGCATCGATTTACATTTACATGTTATGGAATTAAACTCAAACGTTTCGGTAAAACTGACTAATGACAACAAGATGTTGATTATTTTGAAAATAATTTAAGAGGAATCTGTTGTTATCATATATATGCAGCATCAAATCTCTGTAAAATTAATTTCAAAATATTCAACTAAAATACTGTTTTCATTTCTAGTCTCGCAGGTTCAAACGGGTAAACATGGCACTATCCAACGCCGTAAATCATGTTCTGCCACCAAACCTGGATTTGGTTGTTCTACCATATAGGCCTTCCATGTACGCGTTTCTGCTCGCGTGTTCCCCGCGTGTTTCGGCGAGCGTGCATGCGCATTTCCATGCAGGCGAGATTCCGAGCCTATGAGCACGCGAAATTCTCGTAATAACACTGAACACGCATGCGCACAAAACCAACACGTGCGCTGAAAAACAAGCCCGCTGAAATTTCGCTCTCCGATCGACTTTTATTTCAGCGCGCGTGTAGTCAGCGAGCGGAGACGCTTACATGGATATGACTATATATAAATTGTATTGAATCGATTTTTTCGCGAGCGTTTCAGCTAGCAGAAACGCATACATGGAATGCGGGCCTACACTTTCTTGCAGAAATAGATGGAAAAGAACACTTACCGGTCTCCGAAGATACAAACGCCACAAGAAGGCACAGCAGGATTCCGGCATCAGCGACATGTGTCCGAGAAGACACCATGGCTCCCTGGTGACCAACTTGTCACGGCTTAATATATATATGTATATATCTATATAGACGTATTTTGATTTATTTTCACTCTTCTCCTATAATAATAATAATAATAATAATAATAATAATAATAATAATAATAATAATAATAATAAAAATAATCGCACCACCCCAATCAAACTTTCTCTGTATTGTTGTTTGGACCCGGAAAGGATTATCACGGTGGATACACCTTAAATCTTTAGCCTGAGATGTACACACGCAATTCGTTTTATTTGTTCATCAATCTGTGAAAACGTAGGTCACATTGACCGACCTTTGATATACGACACACGTTTAGCCCCCAGACTACACACATTTAGTTACGAAAAACTTGAAACTACAACTGGAACAAAAAATGATCTATAATTTTGAGCAAACCGCAAAAAATCGATCCTACTGACCTACCTTTATTGCGAGACATACCATTCATGAATCCATTTCGTCACTCAATCATATGACGTCATAGTCAACTACGTGACGTGTAGGCTGACGTCATAATCATGACGCCATGAATGACTCGATATAGTCAGTCTTTAACACTTAATAGGCTGACACGTTGTACGAATTGTATGTCTTTACCATTTAATAATGCCTTAGGCAGCTACATCGCCCAGTCAAATTGGTTTAAAAATATTCAATAGCTTACATGTATAGTTTTTTGGAAATTGATAGTCAGGGAGTTCAGAGATCGATCGATCCCAACGCGAGCGAGGTGTCGGTGGAGCTTAGATGAAGATTGGCGGGGCATAGCTAAAACTGGAAACGTTCATTAGCTTACAATCCATACAGACACTGAGGTAGGTTACAGTATGCGATGTTAAAAATGTTAAAACAACAGTCCAGAAACGGACCTTCGACGAAGTGAACCATGAAAATACAATTTAAATATAGCATACGGACTTGCGTTTAAGATCTGAAATCGTATGCGATGTTCATTGAACCTTAAAGAAGCAGGTCACGTTTAATATAGAACACACATTTAGCCTATACCACATGCATACACCAATTTTCTGATAGGTGTGTGCGAGAAACTACAGCCTGCTCATGAATCTATGGTGCTCAGTGGACGTTGAGAAATAGGTCACACTAATCTGCTTTTGTTACAGGACATGCATGTAGCCTATAATACATTCCTAACCAAGCTTAGCTACACCATACAAAAGATGACACAATGTGTTGCCTGATAATGTACTATTGTTTCCACTAGAATAATTGACCGATATTCTCAAGTAACTAAGTCAGGCTGACAGAGAATTTATTTTGATGACTGCCTATACACAAATGTACACACCCAACAACTATGAACTGAAATATGATGTAATGCGCCACTGAAGTAATAACAGTTGCCATTAGTCGATACATGAACGAGCAACACTTGATCTATCTAAATCCGTGGTCTGACGTATGGCGCTATTCCCGATTAACTCTCTGGTGAGAACACGGCCTAAATCCGTTCAGAAATAACAACACATTGTGGACGACGCGCGGAGGCATGTACTGACACTCGAATAGCGGGAATGTGGGCATATCCACGCCACCCAAACGGGTCCATTTCACCCCGTTCACCATTCCCATACTGACCAAACTACTATCTAATCTATAAATTTCTCCTTTTATCTACTAATAAGCAACCGGATGATAAATCTACAGTACTGAGAGGTCAAAGGTAAAAAAATCAGCAACGAAAATGCCAATATAATAGATGGTTAGATCTATGACAGAGGAAGCTTTAGAATCAGGGACACTGTACCGTGGATGTACTGACTGGCCTATTTCTGAGTAATGGTTCGTAGGGCAAAAGGCCTGCTTTGCTAGGTTAGTACAAATTAGTTATAGCGGCAGAAAATGTGTTGCATCGTGGATATCCATTTTTAGTAAGATTGGGTCTGGATATCGTGATTTATGAATAATGGTGACCTCACCGCACCAAGTTTCCTTGCTCCATTCCACATGGAGCAGTCAGTCCCTATCCCTTCCCGGTTCTGACTCTTGGATATAGGGCCGTTAGTGCCAAGAAAAACAAAACTGCAAAGAACCAAAATTTCAAAAACCAAATATTCCATCCAACAAAAATAAATAATACCGTTTTGAGCCTGGCATGAATGCGACCTGTTTACCGGGGACCTGAACTATACGCTATCAAAACCATTTAATCATCTCAACGACGCACATATGAATATATGGACAGAAGGGTGGATAGACGACGCCCTGGACAGTGGGAGATCGCTATACGTAAGCTAATTGGCAAGCCAGCTGAACAAGAAATCAAATAGGATAGGTACGTTTACAGCACACATTGAAAACACAGCAACAGCGCCCGGTCAAATTAATTTCAAAATATTCAACTTCATGTTTATTAAATAGAAAAAACATACAATTCGTACAACGTTTCGGACTATTAAGCGTTAAAGATGGGCTTAATCGAATCATTCATGACGCCATGATTATGACGTCAGCATACATGGCGCGTAGTTGATTATGACGTCATATGATTGATTCAGGAAATGGATTCATGAATTTGTGTGTGAATAAGTATGTACACTACAGCTCATAAATATGTTAACGTGTGTCCAAAACAAAAACAGAAACATGTTAGTTAGTACAATTTTGAACATCATGTGAAAAATATTCTGGTAAATATTTTGGACTTAACTTGATTGGAGGCCATTGCTGTTTGCTTTAGACAGCAATGGCTTCCAAGCAAATAAGTCCAAAATATTCAACAGTAAGATTTACTTTGCTTTAGAAACATGTTAAGTTACTTTTATTGCGCTGTAGGAAAAAGGCATTTCCAATTTACATAAATCCATTTGTATTTAAAGGGATGCTAATCTCATCTCAGATGTTTTATTGTACCGATAGATTATGGTTTATGGATTCCATATCATTCATTTCCTGTTACATTCCCTTATTTGTATCATAATTATCTGCTTTGTAATATGGCGTAAATGTTGAACAGAGGTCGCCACCATTTCGTCTCCTCAAGCGATAGTGTGTGATGTCATGCAAGTGCCAACGCATTACATTCTTTATTATGTAATACTTATAACGTTGACTAAATTGAAACTAATTTAACTGGATGGTGTTGCTGAATATGGCAGCAACAACTTCCAATCAAATTAGTTTCAAAATATTCAAGAACTTACCTGTATGATTGCTTTTATACGAAATTGCCAAACTAAAGCTGGCACCTCTATGACCGAGCGTATATATCGATGAGGGCATGCTAGATTTTTCTGATTGGTTGAAAACTAAATCATGACAGCTATCATAGGCTGTATAAATGTACCAACATTTAGCTACTAAAGAATGAATATCTTTCTTTGGCGGCACGATTAAAAGCTTAAAATTACCTGAATAGTTTTTAAGTGGCATATTAAATCACCTGAATAGCTATCAAGAAATGAGGTTAGTTATTCTTTAACAGTTTACTGTTCACGAGGGTGAATACAATTAGCACAAGTATACACACTTAGACATGCTTTACTTTAATTTTACATTCACTCTGCTCTTTCCTTTTCCGTTTCTCATTTTTTCTGTTTTTCCTGCATTAACGCATTATATACCGGACCAAGATCGAGGTCAGCACATCCTAGAAAAGGCATTACATGAGCTTGAGGTTACGTTACTGGGGATATCCCTGATGAAAAGAAGATATGTACCAGAGAGAAACATCATTGGAAACGTCATTGACACGGAAGTCAGAAGTCAGGAGTAAGGGAAGTTTGGAGTTATCAAATTAATTTCAATTTTAACTAAAAGACAGTGTTGTTGCAAGTTTGGGCATAGCTACAGCGCACCTTTGAATAATACGCTATTGTGGATGGCAAGAGCAATTCCCATATCTGGTTAAATTGGACTGTTGGTGAGAGATGGCTGGTATGACATAGTGAACATTTGGTAAGCCATTGCCATAAAAACTATCTAATTGGCTCATCGAAACCTGTTTGCGCGTTAGCATAACGCAGACAAATTGACTTATAAGATTGTCATAACCTAAGCCGTAGCCTTTAGAACATATTGTTATGTGCAAGCTGATGCAGTTGATGCTCAATTTCTCGTTAATTCACGTTGTCCTGGCTGTGTCCATTCCATGCCAGCAAAGTTGACAAGCTTAACTCGGACACATACCATGTAATTCGACTCGATCATATTGCCTAGAATGGTCTTGATAATACGGTGAGGTTTACAGATTCTAAAGCGACTATGATCATGTCGATAGTCACTTACAGGACTGGCGGTATGATCAGCGAACGAAAAGAAGAAGAAGAACAGATTATAAACATTTTGCAGTGAGTACCCTACCCACCATTCCATCTGAACGTCTCTCATCCACTGCAATGGATCGTAGCCAAATGTCTTCTGATAGATTGCCATTGGCATGGCATCTTTGTGGTATGCGATCTAGAGTTTGGGTCCCATGATTGTAGTGGCATTGAGATGAAAAAGAATTTAATCTACAGATTGTGGGTTTCTCTTCTTCTTACCTGGATTAATTTGGTCTTTAGGACATTTTTCTAGCAGCAGTCTTCATTTAAAGGTGTCACGATATTTGTCCAATGTGTGGCCTTTCATATTTTATCACAAAACCACATGTGGTATGGTAAGAAATGCATCCATATGTATATGCTGGGCAAGACCGTTGCCTCGAAAGTAGTCAAAGCAGACAGGGCACGTTAAAACGGACACTGAGAGAACTAGAGAATCTGTGACACACATTGCTGCGACGCAAATTTGTCATAAAGTTGGAGGTTTATTAAAGTTTCGCATTGAGTTACAGTTCTAATGGACCGTTCAAGTTTTAGCCATGCCCCGCCCGTCACCAGCTAAGCTCCACCCACACATCGCTCGTGTTGTGATCGATCGATCCCTTAACTATCAAGTCACAGAAAACTATACAGGTAAGCTGCAACAGCGTCCAGTCAAATTAGTTTCAAAATATTTAGCAGAATGTTTATTAAATGGTAAAGACATACAATTCGTACAACGTGTCTGACTATTACGAATCATTCATGACGTCATGATTATGAGGTCATCCTACACGTCACGTAGTTGATTATGACGTAATATGATGGATGGATAAACTTGGAAAGGTCCATTATAACAATTATAGTAAGAAACAATTAATTGGGGGCATCCATTTCTACGCATGACCCGCCCATTTGTAGCAACGCCCCGCCCACCTATTAAACATGTTGGAATTAACTTATATACGTTTGACTCCTGATTCCCAGAATCCAAATTTCAAGGTGACTATACAGGTAAGCTGTTGTATATTTTGAAACTAATTTGGCTGAGGCTGATGTTGCATATGGCATCAACAGCGTCCAGTCAAATTAGTTACAAAGAATTCAACAAAATATTCATTAAAGAGTAGATCCATCAACGATATACAATTCGTACAATTGACAAACATTTCGATGTTCATGATGAAGCCAGATACGTTGCAATGTATTTTGACGTCAGGCTATTCATAGTTTTGCACATCCGGGCATCTTGAGATCGGCCGCCATTGAAGTTGGGGCAACCTTACTACATGCTAAAGAGGACTGCCCATAGCAACTCATCGTTTACATTTTCAAACCCTAAAATCATAAGTCTGAGAATCTGTAGTAACCCCGCCAAGTTCAGAAAACATCACATCATGAGTGAACTTTGCAAGATAGTAAAGAAGATTTAATTAAGGTTTTATCGCCCAATGCTTGGAATGTTAAATTGGCCATTCCAAAATGTCGTCGCTCCCATGGTATTATGGGAAATTTGATTGTGATGACGCCATCGTGATTCTCTGAATATATGACGTAATTTAGAATGACGTCATATAATTGAGTGACAGATCGGATTCCTCCATTGTCAGTTGGAATTGAATTGAAACCCAAAATAACAACATTAAGTCTTTAACCATTACAAACCCACATCTCCTTTTATCTGGATGACCCATGGCAGCAGCTGATTCCAGTCAAATAGTTCCAAAATATATCAGCAGCCTTCCTGCAGAGTTGTCTTGAAATTGAGACAATTGAGACACTGATAGTGTTTACACTAACGCGTGACACCACTCACAAGTATCTGAGGTAAATATTGGGGCGCTATGGGCATGCAGACTGGTATGCCCAGATGGACAGAAAACGCCCATTGTCATCAGAAATAAAATTGTATTCGCTATAAATCTATTAATCTGACACTTTATTCGACCACGTTATAGAATTAGTCACAAAAACATACTATTTAGGAGACTAGCCGAGTTAATTTGGCGCAATGCCATTCCTCAATATGGGGTTACTCCGGATTAAATCTCTTGTGTGAACACGGACGTAAACGAAGATGCTTTTATTTTGCTTCATCCCTTCAAGCTGAATGCCTTTGAAAATTGGCATATATCGCGGGTAAAAGGAGCATGATTAAATGCCGTTTTGAATTGCTGTTTAATCGGAGCAAAGACTAACACTAACACCGAGAACGGACCTTTCCAAGTTTATTCATCGATCATATGATGTCATATGATGTCTTAATCAGCTAAGTAAAGCAGAGGATGACGTCATAATTATGATGTCATGAATGACTCGCTATATCCCGTCTTAAACGCTTAATAGTCCGACACGTTGTACGAATTGTATGTTTTTGCTATTTAATAAATATGCTGTTGAATATTTTGAAACTAATTTGACTGGGCGCTGTTGTTAGGCAGCAACAACACCCAGTCAGATTAGTTTCAAAATATTCAGCAGCTTACCTATATAGGTTTCTGGAAATTGGTAGTCAGAGAGTTCAGGGATCGATCCATCGCAACATGAGCATTATGTGGATGGAGCTTAGCTAGATATGGGACTGGCAAATCTAAAATTGGAAAGGTCCATTGATGTCAAATCAGTGTTAGACACAAGTGGTTAGTGTTAACGCTAAACAAAATATAGCTGTAAATGACTACATCTGTCAATGAAATAGTATGCGGATGCTTCCTTCCTTTCCACTAAATTCATTTTATTTTATGCTGATAGGAATACTTATGCTTTTTTAAAACTGGTACTGATATTAACACTAACATTAGCAAGTGTTAAGGTGGTGTTAGGACTAAATCTAGTACTGACACTAATGCGAACGCCAAGGTGAAGTCTAAGGCCTCTTTCTCATTGCCTAATCCAGTGTAACTATTTGGTGTACTATGTAGGTTAATACATAGCCGATATATTGGTTTGCATTCAAACTGCTGGAAGATTAGGTCATACACACTTTCCCCGCAAAAAACCCCTCAAATCTGACTAGATGAGAGCTTTTAATGATTTTGGCGTGGAAACAGGATGCGTGGCCTAAGATGCAAATGAGATGGCATAACTGGTCACGCGAGCCCCTCTCGACCACTCAGAAGTGTGTCCCAGCTCGTCGCACTTTAGGCTGGTACCCGACTCCTCATACCCTCGCTGGCGATTCTCTGGCTCAGGATATGGGGGCCGGTATGGGCTGCCATCTTTGTACGCGATTTACGTACATGACGTCATTACACAGATAGGGAAAATCCATACGACAGCAGACGCTTCAAAGCGAAATGACAGCTATTTAACCCTTGTACAACGACATCGCTTCGGGTATTAGTATGGTCTTATCTTACTCATTTTGTTACACTACATAACTAAAATGTAATTTTTTCACTAAAGACTATTGTCCAAAATTTAAAAAGTCGCGCTATTAATCTAGATTATTTTCTTGAAGGATAGAAGTAGGCACATTTCCAGATTTTGTTACCAGTTTTCGTTCATCGATTGGTCGAAGCCGTGGGCTACATATTTACTTCTTATGTGACTCTTCTAGAGTTTATTTTGTGGAATTAATTGTGCAAATTGAATAAAGTATACCAGTATTTCCTTGAAAATCATCTACCACTGAGGGTGGTGGGGGTGTAGTGGGGGGGGGGGGGGGCGGAATTGGTGGAGGCAAATGAAAATCGTTCCAGCAGGAGTGTTTCCTGCGAAGCTTTGAAAGTTTGATACATTGATTACTTTCTGTATCATGATTCCAACACATGTTGAATATTTTGAAATTAAAATTACTGGAATTGTGGAGGCTTACAATAATATTATTTGTGTCAACATATCTGACAGGTTGCTTGTATCATATGGTCACATTTCTGCTGCACCATTGGATTAATAAAATTTGGATAACGAGGGGCACCCGCACCCCAGAGCTCTGCCCCCCCCCCCACCTTCACCCCACCCACCAAAACATCCCAGGCAAAGTGTATATAAGGCATCATAGAATGGTGGATGCCAATTTCCTTTTAAAAATCAGCTTCATTATGATTGCCATAATACATACAATAATGCTGGGAAAAAATTTCAAATGAACAGTAATCTGAAAATTTAAGCTGGAAATATCTGATTTTTACCATTGACCAACCATTAAAACCATTATTGATGTTAATTCTCTCCAGGTAAATAACTATTATCTACACATGAACCACTGATCTTGTGATCATGTAGGTATTTGGATCAGTAACAGATACGGTAACTCATTTATTAACGCTAAATCCAGATTGATCCATTTGGATCACTTGTCTTTCACAAGTGGCAAATCTAAATATATTAAAAGAGGACTTACATTTACTGCTTACTTTATCAAATACCTGTAATCTGTAGCTGGTGTAATCTGTGAAAGGTTATTGTTGAAATTACAGTTGTTAATTATTCCAACATTTACATATGATCCAGAAATTTAGTTTGAAATTACAAATATTTGAACCTAAAATGTGCAAATTCATGATTAATAGCAAAGTTACACAGAAATGTAAACATTTTGACAGTTAAATGAAAATCTGGTTTTTAAATAATCCAGGCTAGTATTATGAAAATAGAAGGTTTCAGCCTGAAACAAGGGCATTTTGGTTTAAATCAGATTAATTTCAGGTCACACTTAAATTATTGCTTATTTGGGGTAACCAAATGATACTTAGACAACCAGAGATCAAAGTAGACTTTGGAACCAAGAGGCACAATGAGCATGGTGGGCCTGTATCACACACCTAGGATAATATCAGTATCTGGATAAGAAACATTTAAAATTGGGTTTCAAACACATATTATGGCTGGAATCATGGAAATTTGTACTTAAATGCAGAAGTTGGTGCTGAATTACAAACATTTCTGGCTGAAATTTGTAAATTTTGTGTTAAAAGCAAAAGTTTAGAGAAATATATAAATTTTGACAGTTAATATGTGTATCTGGGCTCAAAATATTAAATCTGTAATGGACCATTTCATCAATTATCAGCCAGTGTTTAAAATTTAACAACAAATTAGAAAATTTGGACCTAAAATGAAAGAATGTGTGAAAATGCAAAAATTTGGTACTGAAATCTGTGAATTTAGGATTATAAGCAAGTGTTTACCAAAAAATATATAGATTTTCACAGTTAATAAGAATATCTGGGTTCAAAATGCTGAAAAAATTTTTCAAATGAACAGTAATCTGAAAATTTAAGCTGGAAATGTGAAGATTCTGGTCAGAAATGTGCAAAGTCTTTGACAGGAAACAAGAAAATTTTGACTAAAAAGCAACTGCTTTGTTTAGAAACAAAACATATGGGTGAAAAATGCAAATGTAAGACAATTTAGGCTGAAGATACACACATTTCTGTATGAAGAATTGATATCTATGTTCCAAATATGAACATTTTAACAGGAAACATGAATATTTTAAGTAAAAAATTTAAGAATTTAGGCCCAAAATGGTAAAACTTGGATATGAGATGATGGCCACTGACCAATAATGTCAAATTCCTATTCAACAGGCCCCAAACCTATATTATTGCCATGTTCACTGTGAAGTTCATCAACTAAAAGCCGAGTCCTACCCTTTAATGGTAATTAAGCGAAAACCAGCCTTTGCAGTGGTATTGAGAATATTTTCAAGAATTTATCACTGTAATGCCTGCGTCAGTCATTCATTGCAGTGTTAAAATTTCAAAAAATTACTTTTCTTGGTCTGCAAGTGAACATTCACTAAGTAAAATGACATTTTTTATAACCAATCTTAACCATTAACAGAAACAATTTTGATAGGAAATATGAAGATTTTGGACTGAAATGCATAATTTATATTCAGAAACATGAAAATCTTGGTACAAATGCAGAAATGTGACCATTTTGGCTGAAAATACAAACATTTCTGTACAAAGCGTGGATATCTAAGTTCCAATTGTGACAATTTTGACAACAAAATTACCATTTAAGTCAGAAATGAAAGAATTTGTATCCAAAAAAGATAATTTCCATGCAAGAGAAAGGAATTGATGATGGACACCGGCTCAAAGATCAAAAAGTATATATCACTGTTTTCACTGCCAAACCCATCAAGTAGGCAAATACATGTAACAAAAGCTCAAATCTGATTGGTCGATAACGTCAAGTTTCCTTTAGCTTAGCTGACTTTTCACACATCTGGGAACAACATCTACCAGTTGATCAATCTGGCTTAGTTTCTTAAAAATATTGTAAACGGTAAATTTTCCTAAATTTGAATGGTCATCAATAATAACACATTCAGCCAGTAAGCTCTGTATGAAGTGGATGATGGTGTGACTTAGTGATCCAAATAGTCAAGTAACTGCCTGTCTTCCAAACTCAGAATTTTCTACGGGTAGAATGGTAAAGGTTTATCAACAAATTTTACGACACGCAAACAAATATTGCCTATTGTTTTATCTATTGAGCTATTTAGACCAAATACATTGCCATGGAATAAGCTCATTTGGCCTCTCAGGCTTTACAGACCAGGTGAGCTAGAACTGAGATCTGCAGAAAACTAAATATTTTGAAAATAATTTGTCTGAAAGTTATTTGAGCAGCTATATCCTTAAATCAAATAATCTGACTGAATTAATAAAGAAACAAGGAGTGTTTTGGTCTTGATCACTCTGATTACAAATAAATCTGTTTTTAAGACAGATGATACGAAGGTTGTAGAATATCTTGAAAATAACCTGTTTGACAGCTGTTTGCCCCTCTCAATGGAACAGCAGGTTTCAGTGAAATTGTTTTTAAAATAGTTTGCCTATTGAAATATCATGCACGTACACTGTCATTGTCATACAGAGTGAAACTGAATATTGTTTCCACTGGTTTTATTAATTTGATATATTTTTTTTCAGATGAGGGTTCTCACCTCAGAGGGATGTGTTACTAAATGTCAAACATGACCATGTCACCGAAAAGTCATTATTGTTTTGTGTTACAGCATTTTCTCATTGAGTACATGGGTACATCATGAAATAGATTGCTCAGATTTCCTGATTTTCCAGCTGATCATTGAAATCTTATATAAGATTTTTCATTCCAGTGAAATAAGTTGTGATTTACTTCTTGGACAGCAGATTTTCTATCCCCACACTTTTTGAAAGAATGCTGGAATAATGAAATCGCACCTGTTTGTTCTTTTACAGGCCATGAGGAGACTTTTTTCAAGTTTACACCTGTAATGACTAATTCTGCTGTCGCACCAGCCACTAAGTGTTAAACTTTCAAAAATATTCTCTTGGAGTACAGAGCTGTTTTTTAAGATGTCCACGGCAGAAGATATTTTGGCTGGTTCGGTGATTAATTGATTATATTCAAGTCATTAACTCTTTCAAAACCCAAAAACCATACAACATATTCCTCATGGTAACACGAGGTTGTTGGTTGCACAAGGTACATGGACATTTTGGGCTGATAGATAGTAATACCAGTTTAACCCTCAATGTCTCAATTTCAAGACACCTATACAGGAAACCGGTTAACTATTTTGAATCTATGGCAGCAGCAGCTCAGTCAAATTAGTTTCAAAATACTCAATAGAATATTCATTACTGTACATCATAAAGAATTTGTCATTTCTGGGCTATGAGGGTTAAATGGTTAACACTTTGAACTCTGAATATCAGGCTATGAACTCTGAATATCAGGCTAAACTAATTATTCTGGATGAAAGAAATATTATGTTGAATATTGTGTTTTAACTAGATTCAAGATTCTTTATTTTCATATAGATAAATAATTTAACAGTTCAAAACAGGCATCCACCAAAGGCCCCTTGACAAACTAGGTAAATGCACAGATGAAAAAAAATCAACAACCTACAACAGTGGAAGACTGATATCTCTCCTCCCCACCACACCCCGCCCCTCTCCAACCTCCCTCCAGAATAACAACAGCCTACAATACAGTAGCACTACAGTCCAGTTCATAAATAAGTTACATATTAGTACAAAATTGTGCCAAACAATGTTTGTTTGCATTTCATAAGATGGACTAGACACTGAATAATTGGCGTTTTACACGATGTAAGGTCTATTGCCGTATTTATAATCAGCTGATTAAAATGTAAACATAGGTATTTTACATGTCACTCATTTGTTTTTGGGTTTCCCCGGGCTAAAGATTGACAACCAATAGAAATATTCGGTCTTACGCGTATGCGGCTTATCAAAATTAGCCAATCAGCGCCGTGGATTCTGTAGCCTCTACCGGCTCCACTATTGTGATTATGAGCAATTGGATTCGGGTACCAGCTTAGTCGCACTTCTAGTCACACTAACGCTAACATCAAGATGTAACCTCGTCTAATGTATAAGTTTATTCAGATGAGCTAAAGCCTGCATTCTGAGTGATAATAGTGTTTATATTCCGCTGAATGCATGGACCTTGATCAATGTGAAAAATAGCTAAACACGTAATAATGGAGAGATTCGATCTGTCGCCCAAATATAGGCATATGACGTCATAACGAATTACATCACGTGCATGCTGACGTTACAGTCAAAATTAATGATATATCTAGATGGTTCATAAATATTGAATAGTTCGTCAAGTGCACGAATTGTATGTCTTCAATATTTAATAAATATTCTGTTGAATATGTAAATGAGATGAAACTAATTTGCCATAGGCAGCGAAAGCACCCAGTCAAATTAGTTTCAAAATATTCAACAACTTACATTTGCAGCAAAATGGCTGTCTCAACTTGTTCCAACTGTCGAACAAATACAGATGTTTCATCCCTATTTTTCGCAGTTTGTCAACAATCTGCTGACAACTCCTCTAACATGGTGAGATGCTCACTGTATCCTTAATCAGTGTTGACCAAGATGTGTCCAATAAACCTTTGCCCATGCAATATTTATTTTTCAACGATTCACCGTGTCTTCTCCAGCGATGAGTAATGTTATTAGCCCAAACAATGCCACAGCATCAGCTCAACTTTCTGGCGCAGTAATCTGCAATGCCTATTTTCTCCTGGATAAAATTCATAATGGTCTGAGCTATTCCCTTGTCTGTATGGCTGAGCATGGATATGAACTTTAAATACCATTCAACTTGCCCAATGGACCTTTCCAGTTTTAGCTATGCCTCGCTCGTGTTGGGATCGATCGATCTCTGAACACCCTATCTATCAATTTCCAAAAAAATACACAGCAAAGAATTACAAAGACAACACTTCATACAACGTGTCGGAATATTTGAGATTTGATGACGGTCTATATGGAACCCTTTGTGAAGTAATGATTGTGACGTCATCATACACGCGCTGAGCTGATCATGACGTCATACGAGGTCAGATGATGGATGGATACTCTGGAAAGTTGAATTGACAAGACAATGCGGATAGAAAACCCCAGCTGGTCGATATGAGATATGTCAAGAGTAGAATCTACAGAAGTAGAAATGCATTTGTCATTTCGAACTTCATTAAGATTGTAGACATCCGTGTCCCAGCCAATCAATTGAATAACTTCTTAACATAGGAAATGTGATAAGTATAATATGTGTCCACTGCCATTAGTTGTATGCTTACTGAATTTTGGTGTGAATGCCTATGGAAAATATGTAGGGCCTAATCGTTAATGATCTCAATAGACAATCCTATAAAAAGCATTTAGACACACATCATTCTAATATATCTTGACTAGGAGAAAGATAAAGACATATTGCTGATAAATCTTCCAGAGGATATAGCTGCATATTGGGAGATTATCAGGTTATATAGAGCCTCTGATATAAAACGTGAAAACAGCAATGGTCATAATGAAAACAGTAATACTCATTATGAAAACAGTAATAATCATAATGAAAACTGTAATATTCATAATGAAAACAGTAAAAATCATCATGAAAACAGGAATAATCATAATGAAAACAGCAATGATCATAATGAAAGCAGTAATGTCCATAATGAAAACAGCACTAATCATATTGAAAACAGTAATTTTCATAACGAAAATAGTAATCATAATAATAAACTAGTAATAACTATAATGAAAACAGTGATAAACTGAAGAAAGACTAGTCTACAATGCCGATGCTCGTGGTTTTTTCATGCTAGTGAATGCAAATATTAACCATTCAATCCTCAAAACATTTTTTAATCTCATAGAAAATGTCAATGGATCTTTCTAGTTTACCCATCCATCATATGACGCCATAATCAACTACGTGACGTGTAAGGTGACGTCATAATCAGTTACGGGATGAATGACTAAATTTAGTCCGTATTAAACGCTTAATAGTCCGACACGTTGTACGAACTGTATGTCTTTACTATTTAATCAACATGTTGTCGAATATTTTGAAACTAATTTGACTGGGCGCTATGAAGAAACAGCACTCAGTCAAATTAGTATCAAAATATTCAACAGCATACCTGTATATTTTTCTCGAAATAGATAGTCAGGGAGAGCAGCGATCGATAGATCTCAACGCGAGCGAGGTGTGGGTAGAGCTTAGCTTAGCTTAGGTTAGCTAGAGATGGACAGTGCATAGATAAAACTGGAAAGGTCCGTTTGGAGACCTCACGATGATTATTTTTGAAAGGTTATCACTGGACTGACTGGTTCTGTGATCGAGCCAATCATTCCAGTCGCAAATTTAGAAACGTCTGCTCTTGTTCTGCAAATCGGAGTTTTTCAAGACCACTTGTCGAATTCAGTTTGGTGAGCTTGAGTATTAAAGTCACATATTCACGCTAAACTGCTTCAAAATAATTTTTTTTAAATTGTATGCTTTTAGAGGCTATTAATGTATTCAGTAAAGTTAAAAAGTTGTTAACTTAACCCTTTAATGGTCAATCTGACCAAAATCAACTTTGCAGTGGTTTTCAGACATGGCTATTTGAAAGCCCTAGAGAACAGTATTTTTTTATATTTACCAGTAGAATTCCAGTTGTAAATTTTCAAGAAATACTCTTCTCTCTGCAAACAGATAGACACTAATAAGTAAAAACTCTAATTTTCTTTACCATTACCCCTTTAACGGTCAAGCCGGCGAAAAATATTCAGTGCTAAATTTACCAAAAAAGTCTTAAAATCTTGAAAAATATTGACCATCATAATGTTTAATTGATATATCAAGTAGTATTTTGAGCGCTTAGAGGCGCTGTTGACACGAGAGCGGTTAATATAAGTCTTAGTTTTATGGAAATGGAGAGTTAACGGACTCGTTCTGTCCCCTGTTCCAATCCACAAGGGGAGGGATAACCCTTTGGGGGGGGGGGGGGGTGTGAACTACCGTTAGGCCGGTCGCGCTTAATAGATTTGAATGACTATACGGAAATTTGAACTGGTATACCTTTACATTTACGTGATATTTTCTGTCGATAAATACCCGATGTATTTACTAACAACCTTAGTCACGTTCACGCGCCGTAATATGATTGCGTAACAGACGAATGGCGACAGTATGTTTGGCTATATAGTTGTATGCGTGTGCGTCCGTGTATGAGTGAGTGCTTGTCATATGCCCTTTGAAAACCCAGCTATATATTTTGATATAGTGCGTCTTTATCGTGAACCTTTGTCCCCGTGTTTTATAAATGTGCCTATCTCTGTACAGCGCACATGCTTATAAAATATTGTATCTTATTACCTTATCCCAGCATACTATTTCAAAGACAGAAGAATTAATGTGGAATGACCAAGTAATGGAGGAAGCCGATCAGTTACTCAAGTATCTGACGTCATGATAAATTACGTCACTTGTTAGCTGGCATCACAATCAAAGTGACGTAAGCCTACATCTCGTCACGGAAATGCTTTTTGATGGGTTAGATTTACGCGTATGACAGCATAACGAAGCCGACACTATTAAGGAGTAGGGAGGGGGGAGGGGTTGGGGGGCGGGGTGGAGGAGGGTGTGCGGGTGTGGCAAAATGGCCGTACCCTTCGATACAGTCATAGTAAACTAACAAACTACGACTCAAAGGTTGCTTTTATGGTTCTCTACGATTTCCTATATGATATACGTAACGGAGGAATCCAGTAGTTTTCCGATTTTAAGCAGCCCACATAATTAGTGACCTTTTGACCTCTGCTGACATGATTACTTAATGGAACTTTCCGGTTTTAGCTATGCCCCGCCCATCTCTAGCTAAGCTCCACCCATGCGCTGCCTGTGTTGGGATCGATCAATCCCTGCACTTCTCTGAATCTCAATGTCATCAACAGTGTCAAGTCAAATTAGTTTCAAATTTCACTAGCATCTTTACTAAATAGTAAAGACATACAATTCGTACACAGACGCTTAGTCCGTCATCAATTAAGCATTGGTTATGACGTCATCATATACCTCACGTAGTTGATTACGACGTCATATGCTGAGTGGATAAACTGGAAAGGTCCGTTAGGTTAACTGCGCATTGTTGTGACTGACATAGTGCTCATAAATGAATATCTTGATTTCAATGTCTTGAAAATGAATATTAGCCTCCATCTGACTAATCTAATGGGCAAGTGCTTATCTAGATCATGAAATACCGTTACTATGACAACTGACAGAATGTCCATATTTAAAAATAGCAAAAAATGCAATAATGGGGTACTGAAAATTGAAATGAATGAACTTCATATCTGCATAACCTAGCGTAATGACTGATCACTTAAATGCTCCTAATAGCGGCCTCCAGGACTTTTCGCATGCTTTATGCAGATTAGTTGAGTAGTTAGGTCATGAGAGGTCAAAAGGTCACCAATTTTGCTCGCTGCTTAAAATCGGACAACTGCGCATTGTTTTTACTGGCAAAGCGCTAATAAAGGAATATCTTGATATTAAAATCTTGAAAAGTGAGTAGGCCGTCTTCTCATACAGCCTCTATTTCGGTAAATACCAAGTATATCGGCTAACGTTCTCATTGGACTGGCTCTTGTACCTGAATAAATACGTCATCTATTTCGAAATTTAATCCCCCAAAATCGGCGGTGTATCTTCTTTATATCACTAATGCTTCCCTATGTGAACGCAGCCTATTCCCTCAAAATTTGCCAGGTAGCGTTACCGTCAGCTTTTTCTCTCACTGTCTGGCAGGTAGCGCCACGGCCAGCTTTTTATCTCGGCGTCCACCAGGTAGCGCCGCCGTATAGACCGTTATATCGGCTAATTATTAACCTGCACAGTATACACGAAATAGTTAAACAGGATTAGGCAATGAGAAAGAGGCCTTAGGCCATGTTCTCACTAGATACTTAACCGGCTCAACGCCATACTGAAGTATGGAGTTATTCCCGATTAACTCCTACGAGAACACGGCCGTAGACCGTTTTCTACCTGGAGACTAAAGCCGTGTGTGTTCTCACTAGAGAGTTAGCCAGGAATAACGCCATGCTTCGGTATGGCGCTATCGAATCAGGCATGACATAATGATTGTCACGTCATAATACACGTCACGTGTGGATGGATAAACCTGGAATGGTCTATTTATTGATATACATCATGTGAATTATCTAAATGACCAATATTCCTTTATTTCATGAAATGTTACTACATGACTACTGTCAGAATGTCCATTTTTGGGAATAGCGAAAAAAATACAATAATGTGGTACTGAAAATGAACTGAAGATAACATCACATCCTCATAAGCTAGAGGAATGAATGACTACTCAACATATTCCCTGTCATGGCCTCTCCGATTTCATATATGTTATGGGCAAATCAAACGATTAATTACGTTAGTAGAAGTCAAAAGGTTACCAATTTTGGTCACTGTTTACAATCTGACAGCTGTGCATTTTGATGCACAAAATGGTAATAAAGGAATATGTTAATGTTAACATCATGAATAGTGGATGATAGACGTTATCAGATAACTCTAAATGGTCAATGTCCATATATTTAATAGAATGGCGTTAATCTGGAAATTGACATGATGCCCATTTTTAAAGGAATATTAGGAAAATGCAATTATGCGGTAATGAAAATTAAATGAATGAAATTAAATAACATTGCATCTCAATAAAGTAGGCCTATTGTGATAAATGATCACGCAAATTGTTGGTATTTGTGCACTCTACATATCAAGCAATAAATCTGTTACCTACATTTGAACATATCACCTTTCAATCGCTCACGGTCACTGTCAGATTCGAATTCATAATTATCGTTACTGCTATCATCACACGCACAGTACAGCTCAGAAGTAACTTAACATGTTTCCAAAACAAAATAAGATGTAGGCCTAATGCTAAATCTGTCTTGATCATAATTGGATAAGAACGCATTGCTGCATTATGTTCAGAATATTCGACAGAACAATTCTTACTACCAACTACGTGTTTTGTTTCTATAAATTTATGAGCTGTACTGTAGGCAAACATGTAGCCTGTCATTCGGGTCATACATTTTCAGGAGGAGTGTTCTTTTGGTCTGCATATGATCATTTCCGAGCAATGTAATGCTAATAATTCTTTGTGTTATTATTTATAAAGGCTCTCTCTCTCTCTCTCTCTCTCTCTCTCTCTCTCTCTCTCTCTCTCTCTCTCTCTCTTTCGCTCGGTCACTCGCACGCTCGCTAATTTAACTACCGTTATATAATATTTCTATTTGAAAAGGATATGTGTATGTTAAACGAGCATGCCACAAGATCCTTTTCTCTAAATACATTTATTACAATAAAAATATGTTTTAAAGAAAAAAAGAAAAAAAAAGAGAACCTTAAACATACAATGAAAGGACATTGGCGGCCTAGGAGAGGAGTGTTTCCGACAATGGAGCACTAGAATGACTGGCTCGGTAACCGAGTCAATCATTCCTGCGTCCAATTGTCGTAAACACTCCTCCGGACCAGCAAATGACCATTTCACATATCGCCAATCCAAAGGTTAGAGTTTCAGGATGGTCATTTAGTACATGCATGGAAAATACTTCTCCTAATGTAAATAGTTTTGTGTATGCATTGTGAAATTGTATTATACTATTGTCCGTCACATTATTATGTGATTGTGCACACTTACGGCCATATGCTTACTTTGTGATGAATATATCTATCGTATATTTTTCAACTTTCCCGATCCTTTATCATTAGAGCACGAAATGTAGACACAAAATAGGTTCCGTTGCCCTATAATTTTGATACTAATTTGACTGGATAGTGTTGCTGCCGAAGGTATCAAGACCTTTCATTCAAATTATGCTTAAGATATGCAACAGCTTAATAGCATGACTTGAGTTCTAATACTAGTGTTGAAATGGTTAGATGTTGGCGTAGACCTACTATATTGGATGTAAACCCACGGGAGTGTATGTACATGGGTTCATGTGCGTGTGGAAGTGAGTGTGTGTGATTGGGGGTGCATGTGCTTTGGTGAGTTCTTAATTTCAGTAAACTATATATGCCTAATTAACCTTCGATTGAACCTTCTGATTTTATCCTACATTATGAAGTGCTATGTCAAATTTGGTGATTCTTCCGCTCTTTGACCCATAAATACACACGCCTAGAAACACGTCCATAAAATCGGCTAGAGAAATGACCATTTGCAGTCCAGAGGACTATTTTTGAAAATTTATGACAGGAATGACAGGCGCGATAATCGAGCCAGTCTTTCCGGTGGTAAATTTCCAAGAATGGCATTGTCTTGTTCTGGAAACGGACATTTCACAATAGATAGACCTAATCGCGGTTTTCCTGACAAATTTAGTCACTAAAGGGTTAAGACATTCGACGGCGTGGGTAATGATAATAATTTTACTAAATCTATTGTTTCTGTATGTATGTATAATCGTGTGTTATAATGTGCTTAGCTGTATTTGTCTACGAAATTGAGAATTAGTTTCTATATTTTAGCACATAAAAATATCGTTATTTCTATTTCTTGCATTGTTTCCAAAGCATTTCAGCAGGAAAGAAAGGAATTTACTTTACAATGCTGAATATATCAATGCTAATTTGATTGAAAGTTTGCTGCCGTTGAAAGCATCAGTAGTTTTTGTTCAAATTACTCTTAATACATTCAGAATATTATATGATTATAAGAAATAGATTCCCTAAGTTCCTTGTCTGTACATAGATGTATAAATTTGTACATATTATATATATATAAAAAATTGTATATATGTTAATGAGGGCCTCTGCTAGATCAGGCCGTGTACTTGACGTGCTACCCTCAATAAATAAAGAGTATTATTATTATTATTATTATTATTATTATTATTATTATTATTATTAGCCTATAAACATTTAAAGCGGTACACGTGGCCTATAGCTTCATGTTCACATACACGCATGCACACACGTATTCACACAAGCTAGCTCGCACGTATTTCTATAGTTTAACAGTCTCTATAATATGCCTCATTGATATGATGGTGTGCATGAGCTGTTGAATCATCGACAACAAAATATTATTCACGCGATGGTGACATCATACCACAATAGTAGGGCAGATATGTGAAAAAGATGTTCCATTCTGGCAGAAAGCATGAAATTTGGCATATAGGTGGTTTAAGGTATCCTGATCATAATTAGATGCGGTGCCACGTGATTCGACCAAGGGAACCCATTCAAAATGGCGGATTCAAAATGGCCTCCTTCCCAGCGGAAAATCTGCATTACTCAAGTTCTAAATGGAGTAGAGGGCTGGAATTGATGTCAAATTAAGGGTTTCTTGGGTCACCGGTTATGATTTTACCCATTACAAAACTCTAAATATATAAACATGCTGAAAATATATATTATTATTGTTGTTGTTGTTGTTGTTGTTGTTGTTGTTGTTGTTGTTGTGGTCGTCGTCGTCGTCGTCATTGTTGCAACATTTGTAAATTAGTAGTATTATTGCTAAACCTTTGTACACACATGTTCCGGGCGGAACATTTTAGAAACAGGTTTTCGCTACTAAAAACAATTGGTCTACACGTTTTCTCCAGTAAAAGTAATTGTATGCCAGCCCCTCGCTTCGCCAAGCATTATTTCGTTGCGGATTTCCATATAATTATTGTAGTTTCCTAAGACTCACACTGACTATTTAAATATATCAGGAGAATACATAGCCGCATAGCAATCACGCACACGCGAATTGTGCTCTGCTTATAGACAGAGACAATAGCCTATTATATTCTCGTATTCAAGTCAATATGTCAAAGAAAGTGAAATTGACATCTGATCCTACAGCGGATTTAGCACACACGAACTGGTCCCTGTGTGTTATTTTCCAGCAGTCCACAACGGAGCATCTCATAGATCCATGTAGTAATACAAATCATGATTCAACAATCAACAGCATCATGTATAGCCTTGCATACTCCAATAGGGTAATTGAACGTATCTATAACGACCATTACTTGGTTCGATATTAAGAAATCAAGGAATTTAAACTATTTCTAGATGCTATATTGCTTTTGTTCTCAAGAGATGGATCTTTTAGATAACACATCTTAAAGAGCCACCGTCTTTTGACATCAAACACATGTGGTCGCTATGGAAGGATTGATATTTACATATTTAGAGTATTGTAGTGAGTAGAATTATAACGATTGACCCATGAATGGAACATCTTACCTCAAATTTGTTACATATCCGCCCTACTACAACGATCAAGATTCACACGTTGACGTCTTTCCGTGATTCTCATGAGAAATTGAAAAAATTACTTTCCGTGGCGAAATTTAATACTAAAGTATTCGAAAATATGTAAACAAAATATGCTTTTTTATATAAATTATACGAAAGCATAATTTTGCGCGCTTTGCCCAACAAACAAATTAAAGAGGTGTTTGGCGTCATAACTAGTCTTCAATATTTCAACACTAAATGAATTCAGGGTTACATTGTGCATGTAGCTTGTCACCGCAGTATGACGTCACAATTTAACGTCATAATGGTGCAAAAAGACAAAAGCATTCTGCTGCAAGTATATATAATACATGTCCCCAATCTACATTTGTTTCAAATAATTACAAATATAAATATAATTAGTGTGAGTAGCATAACGTAGCTGAACATACACAAAACAAGAAGACATTTTCACTAAGAACTTTCTTAGTGTATTTACGTCATGGGGGTACCTGTCATAAATTAAGAAAGATTTAAGAACGTTCTTAGGCCTAAGAACATGCCATGAATACAGATTTTTACTAAGTACGCGCCATGAATCCGGCCCTGTGAAATAGTCTTCCTGTTCATTCAATCTTGTCATGTTCACTCTCTAGAATATCTTTCAGCATATGGAGGCAATTGCCACCCCTTACAGTCCATCGATTCACCTAAGCTGGTGCAGGGATTTCTAGCTTTTGGTAGATAGGCTCACTTCCAAATATCTACCGGCTACCTATCCATCTATGTATGTGGTTCCAAAGGCAAAATCTTGGTAATATAGCGTTGTTAAGTTCACATCTTTCCTGTTGTTGAACGTGTTCTCTGCATCACAATACGTTGCCATTACTATATAATGCATCTACGCGCATTAGGCAGGTGAAAGCCCATAACTGAAGAAATGGATCCTCTGAGGTATTCCATGACTCGCAAGTGTAATGAACCGTCCAATAACAGAATATGGCATTGCTAAATACTATTTACCGATGTCAAAAAGTTTCAAAACATAGAAGTGACATTTGTGAAACACGCAAAATCGCATACATGTGTCTGGTGAAGAAGGGCTAGCACATCAGTCACCCCGTGTTTTCATTTCCCAGTGTATCCTCATAGCGACCAATAGGTTTTGTCCCCATCCATAGTTTAGCCCCAAGATCAAAATACGGCCCACACCTCTGTCATCCGAAGAACCATTCAGCCATCATATTGAGGCATGACCCATACATGTAGTAATTGTTTGTTAGGAGAGAGATGAACCAACCAAACATGATAAAAGTAAGATAACAAAAACTCAACCATCCTACCTGGTTCACCAGTATCAACTACTAGACAAAAGTCTGAATATTGATTTAGATATGATAGAAATGCTGCAGCATTCAATATGTCAAATTCTGCTTATTCCATACCCAGCAGGCACATGACGTGATTTCAACGTGAATTCAACGCTGAAACAACGCCATGTACCTGCTGGGATACTTCCAATAATGTGGCTATCATAACAACTAGTCTATTAGTAAAGTATTCAGTCGGCCATCCAACTCTTTTGTGTTCAATTTCATCACCGATTTGTGTCAGTAGATTGCCTCACTATCATTCTTACCGGACACCACCATTTTAGATCCACTGGCATCAGATTATATTCTGTTGCAAGCGAACCAATAAAACACCCATCTCTCTTTATTACTTTCTCATAGGCGCATCCCAAATGCAAGGGTCTAATCATAGCTATGTGGACATTTCTGTACAATGAACATTTCCATATGATAGGCCATACCTTCATACACACGCATAAGCCAAATGTGATATTAAGACATTAACAATTGCACACCAACATCTCCGTAAGTTTTTTTGACATCCTTAGATACTCTTTAACATTGGCATGCTGATTTCTGTCAAGAGGCTATGCAGACCATTGGCGAGTCATGGAACAGCTCAGCGGAGCTTTGTCTTCAAATAGATAATTTCACCTGCCAAATTACAAAATGACTAGCCCATAGCAAATGTTGATGTATTTCGCGTTTATCCATGTTAAAACTCTCGTGTTCCATTAAATATAGATACTTTTGCACGAGATATGATATGCCTGTTCAATTTACCCAGCATGCAATGCTACCCGGCGTGCAATGCTACCCAGCATGCAATGCCCTGCATTTCAATGAAATTTGTATCAAATAAATAGCAGGTAGTACTTGCATTACATACTAATTATTTTGACAACAATTTGACCGAATGTTGGTACTGTCATTGATAGCAACAACTTTCACGTAAATTACTGCCACTGTATCGAAAAGCTTGCTCCTATATTCTCCTGGACATTGACACACCTTCTCTGAACAGTATTGAAACACTATGTCGCATGTACTGCCGTGAATAGTACGCCCTACGTGCGTGCTTACGCTTCCAGAGCTGGAGGACAAATGACTATTTACACGTGCACGCAGGTTGGTTTTGTTTGAGAAATCCTGGCCTATGCAGACAATAGACTAAACGAATATGGTGTCCAATAGTTACAACGATTATGGAGTCAGGAAATTGCATGCTGGGTGGCGGTGCATGCTGGGTAGCATAGCATGCTGGGTAAATTCAACAGAAATCAGCAGGCGTCTCATATCTCGTGCAAAAGGGTCTATATTTAATGGAACACGAGAACTTTAACGACAACGCGTGATGATGCAGAGATAAAGCTCAACCCCGAGAATATGTGGACATATCAACCCTATCTCGACAAAGAGCTTACATTCACAAGCACATATTTAAGATTATCTCTCAGGTGAGTATTTGGAAGGAAGACCATCGACCAAAATTAGATATCCCTATCCCATAGGAGAATGGCTGTACTGTAAGGGGTGAACACAGATTGGAACGCGCGTGGTGTGACCTTGAGCTACTGTCTAGGACGCTCGCGGCTATTCTAGATATCTGTTCGCGAACATGAGGACAAAGGACCTTTCCATTTTTAGCTATGCCCCGCCCATCTCTAGCTAAGGTCCACCCGCACCTCGCTCGTGTTGGGATCGATCGATCTCTGAACACCCTGACTATCAATTTCCAAAAAACTACACAGGTTAGCTGTTGAATATTTTGAAACTAATTTGACTGGGTCCTGTTGCTGCCTAAGGCAACAACAGTGCCCAGTCAAATTAGTTTCAAAATACTCAACAGCATGTTTATTAAATAGCAAAGGATACAATTCATACACCGTGTCGGACTCTTTGAGATTTGATGACGGTCTATATTGAACCCTTTGTGACGTAATGATTGTGACGTTATCATACACGCGCTGAGCTGATTATGACGTCATACGAGATCAGATGATGGATGGATACTTTGGAAAGGTGAATTCACTGATGATGATAGCAACAATGAAGAGGTAAATCAGTGTCGGATAGTGACAGTGACTAAAGAGATGATATGCTCAAAAACAGTTCACCCCTCTTGTGGCAACCTAACCTTTTAATGGTCAAACTGACCAAAAACAACTCTGCAGTGGTCTTGAGACATGTCTATTAGCAGATCAAAAGAAGAATACTTGTTGAAAATAAACCACTGGAACGACTGACTAGGTAACAGACCCAGTCATTCCAGTGGTAAAATTTCAAAAATAATTTTCGCTAAATGGATACTGGGTAAGCCAAAACATGAATTTTCAGATGTAAATATATAAAAAATAGTCTTCTAATATTAAAATTTCTTGAAAAGTGCTGACCATTAAAATGCTTAATATATAAGTAGTATTTTAGCGCTTTGAGGCGCTGTTGACACAAGACGGGGTAACAGATCAATTTTTTGGTATGTAGATTGTACAAATACAAACAATATGAATGATCATTTATTACTACTTTATCTAGATGCAATATTACGTTCAGTTTATTTTTGCTTACAAAACAATTTAATTTTGCCCATTTTTCAACAAGGACAAATTTTCCGAAATGACAGCCTCGTTGATATCTTTTTCAATCGGCCAGGCAAGATTTTCAGTGTCTATTTTGGAAACAATGTTGCTTAAAGATGTTGCTGTTGCATTTTAGCTTTTGACCCCCAAAAAGTGTATATTTTAAAAACTTTTGCTGTAAGCTGTTGCTGTTGCCTTTTAGTTTTTATACCCCAAAACAACAACAATAACAACAACAACAACAACACAACAACAACAACAACACAACCCCATGTTCGCTTTACCCCTTCGTCAAGCGACGCGGGTAAAATGGCTATTTTGTCAGTTGCCATATTAAAATCATTCCATGAAATAAATGAATATTGGCCCTTTAGATTTGTCACACGGTGCCTCTCATTCATAGTTCATGATGTTAACACCAACATTGTCCTTTATTCGCATTTTGTCCACGGCTATTGATCAGATGTTAATCAGGGGGCAGAATTGATGACCTTTTGACCTCTACTGATTTGCACATGACATATATGAAATTGTAGAAGCGACGATATCGATCATTTGGAGCGCTCATTCATAACTTTAGCATATGGGTATGTGCTATGTCCATTTTATTGTTAGTACGCAATAATGGACCGTTCCGGTTTTAACTAAGCCCCGCCCATCTCTAGCTAAGCTCCACCCACACCTCGCTCGTTTTGGGATCGATCGATCTCTGAACACCCTGCCTATCAATTTCTAAAAAAACTACACAGGTAAGCTGTTGAATATTTTGAAACTAATTTGACTGGGCGCTGTTGCTGCCTAAGGCAGCAACAGCGCCCAATCAAATTAGTTTCAAAATATTCAACAGCATGTTTATTAAATAGCAAAGAATTACAAAGACATACAATTTATACAACGTGTCGGACTCTTTGAGATTTGATGACGGTCTATATGGAACCCTTTGTGACGTATTGATTGTGACGTCATCATACACGCGCTGAGCTGATTATGACGTCATACGATATCAGATGATGGATGGATACTCTGGAAAGGTGAATTACATTCTCTTTTTATTTGAATAAATGAATTTTGTCAGGTTTCATACTAACAACCTTTAGATTCGTCAAATGATGTATAGCACTCACTCTTCAAGATGTTGACATCAAGATATTCATTTATTATCACAAGTCACAACGATGCACATTTCCATGATATTAAGCGGACAAAATTTGTGACCTTTTGACCTCTACCGACCTAATTAATCTACTACATTGCATTTAACATTAGAAAATCATGGAGGCTACTATAATGTAGGTTATGTAGATGTGAAGTTATGTTAATTTCATTTCCCAGTATCTCCATAATTGTATTTTTCACTATTTTCAAAAATAAATATTGTGTCAGTTGTTCCCAATCCCAAGATTTCATGAAATATATGAACACTGGTCTTTTCGATTTGTCAGACGGAGTATTATACTCACTTTTCAAGATGCTAAGATCAACATATTCCTTTATTAGCACTTTGTCAGTCACAACAATACATAGTTTTCCGATTTTAAGCAGCCAACATAATTAGTGACCTTTTGACCTCTGCTGACATGATTACTTAATGGACCTTTCCGGTTTTAGCTATTCCCCGCTCATCTCTAGCTAAGCTCCACCCACACCGTGTCCGTGTTGGGGATCACTCGATCTCTGATCTCCATGACTATCAATTTCCAGAAAACAAGTCCGGTAAGCTGTTGAAAGCGTGTTTATTAAATAGTAATAACACAATTCGTACAACGTGTCGGACTATTGAACATTTAAGACGGACACTAAATGGAGTCATTCATGCTGTAATTGGTTATGACGTCACCCTACACGCCACGTAGTTCTTTATGACGCCATATGATAGGTGGATAATCTGGAAGGGACCATTGATTTACCTTTACCATATTAGGACATGGTAGACAACAATAAGAGCAACATTTTGAGTGGTCATTTGCCAACTTACGACGATTGTAGAGTTATCGAACGTTTTCGCCAGCTTTGTTACACCAACACCGTAATATGATGGTCTGTTTCGGTATAGGTTACACGCGCAACTTTAGCGCATCAAAAACATAGTGACTCCCACTTTATCCCATCTTAACATATAAATATATTATTAATCAGCATAGTTCAGTGTCAGAAAAATATGGTTTGGTTTACTGGTGGCGCGGCCGGGATAGGGTGTGGGTGGTCGTAGTGTGCAAGGTGGCTCCTTGTAGCCATAGTAGCCCATTGATTATAGCTAGTTAGCTATTATCGACGGAACACCCGAGCTCGATCGCAAATGGTCCGTACGAAATTGCCGTAAAATTCAAAATGGCGGATGGTCCTCGCTTGCCACGACTAAATGCATAGACGTGTAAATATTTCACTAACTAATTCTGGTTTGATGAAATTATACTTTCCTATTGGATGTCAATGTTCCCAAGACCCATTTCCTTCCCACATTACCGCCGATGGATGCTTTTTGACATCTTAGCGTTTTCGTAGGCCATACGACGGAAAGGGTTAATCGAGACTGGTGCCCAGCTCCAAATGTTCCGCAATAGTAATTCAATGGGGAATTCACCTTTCCGGAGTACCCACCCATCATATGACGTCATAATGAACTGCGTGACGTGTAGAATGACATCATAATGATTGACGTCATGAATGACGTCGATAAGTACGTCACGAACGCATATTTGAAGACGGTCCATGCGTTGTTGTACAAATTGTTTGCTTTTACTATTTAATAAATATTTTGTTGACTATTTTGAAACTAATTTGACTGGGCGCTGTTGCTGCCATAGGCAGCAACAGCACCCAGTCACATTAGTTACAAAATATTCAACAGCTTCCCTGTATGGTTTTCAGGAAATTGATAGCTAGGACATTCGGGGATCGACCAATCCCAACACGGCGATGTGTGGGCGGAGCTTAGCTTGTGATGGGCGGGGCATGGCTAAAAATGGAAAGGTCCATTGGGTACTTACTAACTATAGTCATAGACTAATTACATATAATTAGTCTATACTATAGTTAACTACCCAGCGTTCGTCTGGGCATAGCAAATGTGCATGTTCAGTAAACCAACCAACTGACTAATAGACAGTTTAACTTGACTGATGGTTGACGACGAAGAAATTGATTATTCATGCCGTTTAATCGAACATGTTTTAATGCGCTATCGACAAAGAGAAAACTCCGAATTACCGTAGGCCTACTTCAAAACAATTAAGAAATTATAAATATTCGTGCAGCTTTTTCTGAATTTTCTAATAGATCGTAGTACTGAAATGATAATGACAGGCGGCCATTGCAGATTGCTGTTTAAAGCACCCTTGGTATAAGCATAATGGCGACAGCAACGCCCCTCTAAGCCCTGATAACTAGACAGAGATATATGTATGTATATATCCTTACCGTGTATATTTATTGTGATTATTACAGAGAAAATGCTGTATTTTAAGCACTCTCACATAGATGTATAGATGGTACGCTTGGACAACAGGCGTGATAAAATGTCCTAAGCGCAGCAATCAATGCCCATGCTTGACTTTTGCTAGGTACAGACTTGAGTATTTGCTAGTCGAACGCAGCATTTTCATGGTCTAGCCTATCTAGTCGGGAAATTGTGTGTTCAACTGTCAATTAGTTAACGATAATCAATTATTGTTCCACAGTCGCACATGCCCAACATTAACCAATCCCCGAAAGCAACCTGACCAATGTTACGATTATCGGGATCACTAGGGCTGAGATTTAGCTGTTACTAGAGAACTTCCAGAGTTGATACTCGAGTTGCTACTCAATCCAACCCACGTTAATATGCCAGTGACCTCGAGTATCCATCCCAGTAACAATCAAAACACAGCCTAGTCGTTAGGTTACGCGAAACGCCCCGGAAATTCACGTGATGGTATCGAAGTACAACAATTTTCACATTTTTATTCATCTAGGAAAAAATAAAAACAAAACACACATCTTAGAAAAAACAATTTTAAATAGTAAAAATTATAAACTAAACCCTGACTTCAGCTGACACCTTAAAGGGATATTCCACTGGGAAATTTTGTGTATCTGGCGTAAAGTATTAATTCTCAGCATTAATTTGAGACCAAGAGCACAATTTTATGCCAACAAATAAAAAAGAATCCCCAATTTAAATGGCTAACGTAACCAGTAGATAGAGGCGCCTTTTGGCCAAGCGGCTGACGTCACCGACACACCTCCTCTCTTTACAGGATCTAGGATAGCCGTAACCAGGGGAGGTAAATCTTGTAGCTCATGCTACAGCATTTACTTCTGGATAATTAGCGTACTAGCTAAACAACTGACATCTTGCCAGTATTTGGAGGAAATTAAAATGCAATTGGTGTTCCGATGATCACGCCAGCAATTGCAGCGCTAAACTGTAAACAAATTGGCATATTCTATTTAAAAAACATTAAAGATCTATGCCAGGAGCATGTTTGCAAGCAACCAGTTACAACAAATTCGTAAAAAATACGTTAGTTTAATAAATTTTGAAAGTAATTTCTCTGAAAGCTGTTGCTGCCTATTGCAACTTCTGCTTCCAGTCAAATTCCAGTTTCAAAATATCCAACAGGCAGTGAGTATTGATCAACATTTTAAAATTGCGATCAATTATTTAACTCTTCGCGAGGCCAGAAAAGCAAAAAGTGTCAAATTTAACCCGAATGTTGTGTGAAAGTAATTTGTTTGGAAGCTACTGCAACATAATTCCAGCCTTTCCAGGCACATTTAATTTAGAATCTTCAACACTCTGCGTGGTTATTTAAAATTGAGAGTAAACGTGGTAAATGATTTCCATGATCGTTTCTATTACCGCAAGCCCACGCTTGATATGCGGACATGTTGCGATTTAAGCATTTCATGCCAGAACTGGCCTCTGCAATCGTCAAGTTGGGTTTGTCTGTTTGCAGGCCATGAGAAGAATATTTTTTGAAAATTTACCACTAGAATGACTGCCTCTATAACGGAACCAACCATTCCGGTAGTCAATTTTCAAAAATAGTCTTCGCTTGACCCGCGAATGGACATTCAATAAGGAAATTTTCTGATTTTCCTGACAGAATTTGGGTTAATTAATATTCGGCCTTCATAACGCGAAATAAGCAGGTAAATCTAAAGCGCTGTCGATATTTTTCTGGTGTGTAGCTGACGTCATAAGCTGGCAGTTTCTCGCTCACGTTGTGAGAAAATGGATGCGGCCAAAGAGCCGCATTTCAACCGTTTTGGGCAAATTCATTTTATTATTTCTCGGCAATGGAACAGTATATTTTCGTGCAGCAATTATTTGGGATAATAGTAGATTTTTAGTTGACTTCTTCCCGATTTTCACTGGAATATCCCGTTAATGAACACTAGCAATAAATAAAGAAAATAGACAGGTAGGCTATCTCGGGCCCATAATCTCTTAATAATGGTCACCTTTTCATATGATATTTGACACCAAAAAGATAAAGGTTCGTTTTGTCAAGTGGTCTCTCATATATTAAAGAATCACCACACCTGGACCACACAGCTCACCCCACCCCACCCAGCAAAGGCAGGTGAATTTTCGATTATTAGGGCTTACCGTATTACGTTTACGTATCTCGTTGCATCGATAACTGATATTTTGGTCTATCCGCCCCTGGTGTCCGTTAGCCGAAACTAATAAGAAACTTTTTGATCTGGTGTTGTTGATACAGAATAAGGCGTATTCAGCCGTCATAATATATTGCGCATCGTTAATAAGTTTACAGGAGTCTCTCTGTTGTAGACAAAATTAAGCACTGCATTACACGCAACACGGGTAGGCTATGTGGTGAATAATTTGAAGATAATTTGGCTGGGAGCTGTTGCTACCATAAGCAGCAACAGCTCCCAGTTAAATTATCTTCAAAATATTTAACAGCCTATTCCATACGTTGCAAACGAGCTTTCGTATATTTGGTTATCGCGGTTCAAATGGTTAAATTTAAGTTCTATGAAATCTTCGACTCTACATTTTTGTTTGCATAGCTGTCGTTGTTGTCCAAAGAATTGCTATCTTATACCAGTGACGCTGCGCGTAGTGTCAGCTGTATTTTATCCACCGACGGCGTGCGGATGGAGCATTTATAAGCATAATTGAATTAATCAATGGTGATAAAATTACGTCTAGATTAAACTACATGCCTAGATGTGATCAAGTTCTTAAGCAGCGTAATATTTATTTTAAATGAGTGACATATTAGTTGCGCGTCATCAGATAGCAGAAATTTTCGACCGTTATAAAATGCTCTATTAAACGACTACTGCTTTGTCGTATAAACTAATATATTGGTTGAGATAGCGCTTGTCTTATTTAGAGGGTGTGTGGGTGGGTGGGTGGGGGCGGGGAGGGTGGGGGGGGAGTATGGTTATAACACTGGAATGCAAAACACAATGGATGAACTTATCTTTCGCTCAAGTATATGACGTCATAATGAATTACGTCGCATGCAGGGCTGACGTTACAACCGGGATACGTAATTAATTATGTAACGGAATCCGTTTTGAACTTTCAAAAGTCCGCCAGTTGAACGAATTGTATGTCTTTACTATTTACGAAACATTCTGTTGAATATTGTGAAACTAATTTGACTGGGCGCTGTTGCTGCCATAGGCAGCAACAGCACCCAGTCAAATTAATATCACGGTATTCAACTGCTCACCTGCACAGTTACCTTGAAAATGTAAATCTGTGAAGCCATGGGTCATAGTATATGAATCGACCGTAACACGCTGTCTGCATAGGCGGAGCTTAGCTAGAGATGGGCGGGAATAAAAGTGAATTCGCCCATAATGGATGGTAGGCAGTAACTTAGTTTACTTCTTATCAAAACATTTACCAAAGCTTGTATCAATCTAATCGACGTGTCAAATCAAGGCGTTAGGTATAAATGCGTTTTGTACATTACGTAAAAAGCATATTTGCGTACAGTCATTACGGCGTGTTTCTTCTAACTCGACATGCCTAAATACATGTGACTACACAATCAAATTGTCTAAATCGGTCAAGACCCCACCCAACCTTCACACCTTAAAGGTGACAGGGGTGCATTTTGAGCTATATGTTAGCCATTTTGGCTTTCGAAAATTGTGTCTCTAAACTGGGTATGCCTAAATACATGTGACTACCCACTTAAATTCTGCAAATCGGTAAATATAGACAAACTGTCCGATTTTCATCCCGACCCCAACCCCGTCGCATTAAAGGGGATGTGGGAGCACTTTGGAAATTTTGTTTTATTATTAAAAATCGGTCGACACCATCAGCCGCCCCCCCCCCCCTTCCCCATCCCCCAAAATTGGTGTAAGATCAATTACAAACATAAAGTGAACACCATTTACCTAGAGTGTGATAGACTAACCTACCATAGTGGTAGATGCCATGATTAAAGTTCACACTAACCATGACAACGCAGGTTACTGGGCCAGTACTGGGTAAATGCTGGAATTCACCTTTCCAGAGTATCCCTCTATCAATCTGACGTCATATGACGCCATAATCAGCTAAGCGACGTGTAGGATGACGTCATAATCATTACGTCATAACTGTTTCTATATGGCCCGTCGTTAACTCTTAATAGTCCGACACGTTGTGCGAATTGTATGTCTAAACATCCTGTTGAACATTTTGAAACTAGTTTGACTGTATATTCAACAGCTTACATGCGTAGTTTTCTGGAAATTGATGGTCAGGGAGTTCAGAGATCGATCCCAACATGGACATGGTGTGGGTGGAGCTTAGCTAGAGATGGGCGGGGTATAGCTAAAAGTGGAGAGGTCCATTCGCATCGTACCGTCAATGTCTGAGAACCGGTCCTCGTAACATGCGTTATCAGAGAAGCTACCTGTATATTAAAGCTGTGTGCCCGATAGACAAAATGCAAAAATAAAGGTGAAGAATTCAAACCAAAATGCTGGAGAATAAAATTATCAAAATTGTATACTTTTAGAGACTTAAATAGTATAGCTAGATGTAAGGAAACGACGTACATCTTAGCATAAGATGATTTCATTAGGTACAAATTAATAAAATTTTTAGTTGTGAAATTGAATTAGATAGATGTGCCTTTATTTCAACTTCATAACTAAAATATTTTATTAATTTATGCGGAATGAAATCATCGTTTGCTAAGATTTATTTCGTTTCATTACATTGATGTACACAATTTAAGCTTCTAAATGTATACAATTGAAATCGTTTTATCTTAGAGCATTTTTATGTGAATGTGAACACTTAACGATGATAGCAACAGCTTCTAGTTAAGTTAGCCTTAAATTATTCATAATTTATTCAACATACTTATATGATTGTCTTGAAAATTAGAGTCTGATATTTTATTAGTCTAATTGGTGGTTGTGGTTGTGGCGGTGGCGGTGGCGGTGGCTCAATAACCGAGCCTGTCAGTCCTGTGGTAAAATTTCAAAAATAGTCTTCTCTTGGCTTATAATTGGACTTTGTATAAGCAAATATTTGTATTTTCCTAACTAAATTTATTCATTAAAGGTTGAATAGTTTCTACTCGATTATAATATTTTCCCGCTATTCCCTTAGCGCACGCACATTATTTATAAACCAAGATGCGGAAGGGTGGACGACAACGTATGGTTCTAAACGTTAGTGCCTTGACTCGACGTTGAAGCGAAACTCCGTGGTAGCCGGCTTTTACGAAAAATGTCCGCAGCTAGCCACATGATCTGGTCAAGGGAGTAAAGCAAATTCTATCAAATTACATGCCACAAAGACACGGACATATCCTTTTACGTACGTTGATGAAGGAATCTAGTAAACCACTCCTTTAAGATAGCAAAGACCATACTCCTATTGGTATTCACTTGGATGCGAAGATAATGTTAGCATCGAACAATACGAGTTAGGATTCGGTAAATGTTCCAAAACAATACACCTTTCCATTTTTAGCTATGCTCCCCCCATCACTAGCTAAGCTCCACCCACACCTCGCATAGACAACAACACATAGACCGTCTTCAGATATGCGTTCGTGACGTACTTATCGACGTTATTCATGACGTCATTCATTATGATATCATTCTACACATCATGCAGTTCATTATGACGTCATATGATGGGTGGGTACTCTGGAAAGGTGAATTCTAGAGGCTATGTCAGGTAGGTTCTTAGGGGCGCGCATAAACCGGCTATGTCAGGTAGGTTCTTAGGGGCGCGCATAAGCCGGCTATGTCAGGTAGGTTCTTAGGGGCGAGCATAAACCGGCTATGTCAGGTAGGTTCTTAGGGGCGCGCATAAGCCGGCTATGTCAGGTAGGTTCTTAGGGGCACGCATAAACCGGCTATGTCAGGTAGGTTCTTAGGGGCGCGCATAAACCGGCTATGTCAGGTAGGTTCTTAGGGGCGCACATAAACTGGCTATGTCAGGTAGGTTCTTAGGGGCGCGCATAAACCGGCTATGTCAGGTAGGTTCTTAGGGGCGCGCATAAACCGGCTATGTCAGGTAGGTTCTTAAGGGCCCCACATAAACTGGCTATGTCAGGTAGGTTCTTAGGGGCGCGCAAAAACCGGCTATGTCAGGTAGGTTCTTAGGGGCGCGCATAAACCGGCTATGTCAGGTAGGTTCTTAGGGGCGCGCATAAACCAGCTATGTCAGGTAGGTTCTTAGGGGCGCGCATAAACCTTCACGGTCAACATGTCAAGTTTAATTTGCTGCATCAACCTTTCTTGTGACAAGCTGCAAACTTATTCCGCGAAACGAAATCAGACTTGATAACTGTCTGAAATGTTCCAGTCGGGCGGCTTTGTCTGGTTTCATAAGCTGCAATCGCATGACTCAGGTACACACTAGTTGTTAACCTTTTAACACTCGAATTTGTTCAAGAAATTCTCAATTTTCTCATAGAAAATGTCCATTTTATGATGTCCATATGATGTACAGAACCAAGAGAAGACTATTTTTGACAATTTACCACTGGTATGACTGGCTTGGTTATCGAGCCAGTCAATCCCGTGGTACTTTTTCAAAAATAGTCTGCTCTTGTTCTGCAAATAGAGATTTCTCAAGACCACTGCAGAAGCCGTTTTGGCTGATACGACTGATAAAGGGTTAACCTGAAACTTGAAGCTGAATTGGCCTCCCGCTAACTTTATTAGTCGCCATCTTCTAATCAGAAAATACGTGCACTGTATTCTAAACCCCATACGTTTACCCATTCACGAGATTAATTCACAATGCGAATTTATGAGATGTCAAAATCTATGATTTTAACCGAATTATTAATATTGAGAGGCGATGAAATTTTCTATATTGGTTTATTCGTAAAATCCGATAAAATCCGATAAAATCCTTTAGTTCTGTTATTTAAAAAAATTTGAAATCTGATCCAAATAGCACATGTTGAAATCGTCGTATCGGATTGAAGACGATTTATAAATAGATTCACGTATGGGCCGACTCGAAGACACAAACGTACGACTGATTTGTCAAATGACCAATGGATGAATCCAGTTTCTCGATCAATCATATGATGCCATAATCGTTTACGTCACATGTAGGTTGACGTCATAATCAAGTGCGTCATAAATGACGCGATTTAGTCCGTTATAAACGATTAATAGTCCGTCAAGTTGTATGAATTGTATGGTTTTACTATTAACGCTTCCTCTTGTCTTATTGTGAATACTCTGATCACTCATGCTACCGGGCCGGACCTGGGCCAATACCGGGCCACATTGGCACGGTATGGGCTCAGAACCGTCACAGTCACTTGCATTATCAGAGCGTGATCTAGTGAAATTCCAGAAGCATAATTAATGAGTTAGAAATTACTCGGCCCTACATCAAATTACAACATAAAGTCATTTCTTCTGTGACCTATATAGTTCTATAGATTTCCAAAGACGGGCCATGCGCCCATAGTGTGTATACAAGATTGAACTTTATTCAAGGCGCACATTAACACCATGCTTAAACTAAAATTGTTAAAATTGTCTGCTTTTACAGGCTTAAATTGTGCATACGTCAATGTAATTAAAGGAAATATATCTTAACATTTGATGATTTCATTCCGTATAAAAACTATTTTTATGATATGAAAAGGAATTCCAGTGCCAGACGATCCAACATGTCTGATTATACATTTGTATGTCATACATGTGTATTATACATGACCAAATAGCATCTGACATTGTTGGATGAGGCTACCAACAAGTTATACCAACAAAAACACGTGATAGCAATTCTCGTATTTGATTGGATGTTTCATCATTGTCCGACTTTTTACGTGTATGATTCAACTTGTCGAAAGGTATGACACACGATCAAACATGGTCCGATTTTGTCGAATCATACATGTTGGATCGTCTGTCATAGGCTATTTAGAGACACGTAGGCCTACAGGCCAACTAAATTAAATTAATTTGTACGGAATGAAAACCATCATATTTTAAGATTTATTTAGTTTCATTAGTTTGATGGGCACAATACAAGTCTCTAAGAGTAGACAATTTTAACAATTTTATTGTGAGGCATTCTGGCGTGAATGCGCGCTTTAAATATATGTACTTTAAATCTATGGATTGAAAATATTGACTATGTGCGCGAACAATAAGCTGTGGACATTACTAATATAACTGGGCAAATTTCACAAAAATATGTAGCCTATGAGATAACATCACGGTAACGTTCACGAAAAGGTTCATTCGACGCTTAGCTTTTAATAGCCGCTAGTGACTCGCATTGACCATTTGAGCCTAAGTAAGGGCGATCGTCCGTTGTCCATCTTTCGTTCGTCCGTCACTTGCCTGTCGTGCATCAAATTTTGCTTTAACCCTTTAGTGGCGAAATTTGTTCCTGAAAATTAGCATATTTGCTTTTTGAATGCCCATTTGCGGGAAGAGGGACGACTGGTTTTGGGAGTTTGCGACTGGAAGGACTGGCACGGTGTCGACACCAAAGGGTTAAAATTCTACTCCTCCTAAACGCCTTGGCGGATTTCAACCAATTTTTGGTGGAAAGGCCCTATGGTGGATAGCCCATAAATAAATACCAATCGGAGTTTTGATCGGACAATTGTCTGAGTGAAAATCTTAGAAAATCTTAGAAAATCTTATTTTTTCCCTTTAAAAATCGTTCGGAGATTGCCAAAATGATACTCCTCTTAAATGACCTGACAGTTTTCAACCCAAATTTCCATATTTTCCGGTGCAAATGATCCAGGTGAGCAACACTGGCCCTTGGGCGTTTTGTTATGGTCGTCATCATGACAATATTACTGTTGGGCAAAATTATTGGCCTCACTATCCTCTCTGGATCTCTCTCTCTCTCTCTCTCTCTCTCTCCCTCTCTCTCTCTCTCTCTCTCTCTCTCTCTCTCTCGATTATATAAATACTCAATATGATGTACATGTATTATAATATTTAATCTGTTTATACGTTTACTTTGTTATTTTGTGTATATGTTTATGTTTGCCGCCTATAAATTTATTCTGTAGGGGGAGGGCTTTTCTAAGTTTCGAACAACTTGTGCCCAATCCCATTGTAATATATGCAATAAAATATGTTTTAAACAAATTGACCAGTAATAAACATATCTAGGAACGCACACTATATAACAATAACGAATATTCTATGTCATCAAAAGCGGGTGATCGCTTAATACACTCCATTGGGTATAGTAGAGAATGGTTGGTCGTCAAATGATGCTGGTTCATTAACCATCCCATGGCGATGTCGGCCAAACCAAGAGACGATTATTTTGAAGAAGTTTACCATTAGAATGACTGGCTCGATAACCGAACCCGCCATTCAAGTGATAACATTTCAGAAATATTCTCTTGGAATGCACATTCAATAAACAAATAGTTTTGATTTTTTACCATATTTGGCACAGCCATCCATATTGTACTGATTAACTGGGCGTCACATTTCTAGGTCACCTGGCCACCAGTGCTGCCTACTCCAACAGCTATATAGGGTTTACAATCAGATTATGTTCCAGTATTTTCTATATATGTTTGTCATTACGATGAATTTTTCTAGACAACAAATGTCTTTGAAAACATGTTTGACCGCTTAGCACTTTAATGCGCAAAATTGTTTAAGAAAAATTCGGTTTACTAGACTTATGCCGTGTTCTCACTAGAGAGTTAATCCTGAATAACTCCATCCTAACGTATGGCGTTATTCCAGGATTAACTCTTTAGTGAGAACACGCCGTAAGAGATCATTATTTAAAACTTACCTCTTAAATGGCCGGGTGGTTTATTGTGCCAGTCATTCCAGCAGTAAATTGTAAGTCTTTACTTGGTCTGCACATGGACATTTCTCAAGACTACTGAGGAATCTGGTTTTGAGAGCTAAAGGGTTACATTTGGGTTTCAATCGACAATGGAGGGATCCAGTTTTAACCATGTCCCTAGTTAGGCTCAACCCGCGCTTCGCCCGTGTTGGGATCGATCGATCCCTGCGCTTCATGAATCTCAATTTCCAGAAAATTGGTACGGTGTTGAATATTTTGAAACTAATTTGACGGGACGCGGTGCTGGTAGCAACAGCACCCAGTCAAATTACTTTCAAATATTCAATAGCAAGTTTATTAAATTGTAAAGCCATACAATTCATACAACAGCCCTTAGTCAGTCATCAATCATGCGTTCGTGACGAACTCGACTACGTCATTCGTGACGTAATTGATTATAACGTCCTTCTACACGTTACGTAGTTAGTTATGACGTCATATGATTGATGGATAAACTGGAATCCTCCATTGGTCGCTAAGTACAAGTCATCCACCATGCGAAATGTCATTGCGGACTACGAGTTGGTGTAACTGGTTGTTCTACGGGCCACTCGTCTCAAGGATCCCAGCAACATGTTTCCCCAGAAGAAGATGCCGGCTATAGACAGGTTTAGGTGCACTATATACAATGAGGATGCGATTATACTTAACACTTTATTTTATTATCTATGACACAACGAGCTTTGATATCGTACTCTCTATGCATACAGTCAAAGATTCATTTGTTAAAAATGACACATGTTTTTGCGGTCCTACGATAGCGGATCATTGAGACGGGCGGTCATAAGACCACCTGTCTGATTGAGTCTCTATCTTGATGCAACTAGTAGATATTTAGCTGGATAACGAACTTGCAATAAGCGACAATTTGTCCTTACTAGCCACTCAGGTGGACCTAAAGGCGCTTGTCTGTTCCAGACAGGTGTTGTTGCATATTGATCTCGACACACGATCTAGATTTCATTCATGATTAGTCTCTCCATACAGGGCAATGACAGCGTCACCAGAGTGAACACAGGCGATCGCTTAACGCTAGAGTCTATGGCAACTGAGCAAAAAGTAATGGTGGTTTCGTAAGATGTACGGCCTATTGACCACCTCGTCCTAAAGAACCACCAGTCTGTGCCGCAAACTCATGTACCGGAAAGCTCAGAAATAACGCATTTCCACAACAAGATAAAACATCTGCCTACTGTTGAATAGTTTGGACTTAATTTGATTGAAAGTCATTGCGGCCTAAGCAGTAATTGTTTCCTATCAAATTAAGTCAAAAATATTCAACAGAACGCGTCTTACATCGTGTTCAAAATTATACTAACTAACATGTTTATGTTTTTGTATTGAAACTGCTTGATTTTGTCTCTATACTTGTATCAGTTGACCTGAATCAGATTCGTCATATTTGAAAAGCGATGTAGCGCTGTTTATCGTTTGATGATGCGAAGTCATCCTTTCAATTGAATCGGGGTATTCCATGCCCGTGCTTGTTAACAAGGTAAAGACGTATGAACATGCGTCATTTCTGACTGGCATGCGAATGATGCATTTTTTCAGGTAATTAAATTTCTCGTGCCAATTAAATAGAGAAACGTTTGCACACGATAAGAGATGCCTGCTGATTTCTGTGCAATTTGCCCAGATATCGCGTATTTCAATACTGTTCAGTCAAAGTGTATCAATTTCAAGGAGAATATACGAGGAAGCTGTGGTATAATTTGACAATAATATACGCCGAAGTTGTTTCTGTAAATGACAGAGACGGCATCCAGTCAGAGTGCCACTTGATAAATGTGAATGAAAACTATTGCTGTAACAATGCGCAGTCTAAATATTAGAAGTTAGTTATCATAGTTTTCAGTTTGCACTTGCAGCGGATTTGAAGAGCAAATTTGACTGTAAATTGTTGACAGCACAGAATTTCACGCATATTATTGTCAAAGTCTACAACAGCTTTCTCATATTTTCTCCTAGATACACTTGCGCTGAGCAGTATAGAAACACGTGCTTACGCCTCGATAGCTGGCTGATAAATAACCAGTTGCGTGTGCAGACAGGGGGCTTTGTTTGAGTAATCCTGTTCTGTACAGAGATTATACTCAACTAATATGACGTCCAATGGACCTTTCCAGTTTATCCATCAATCATCTGACGTCACATGGTGTCACAGTCAACTAAGTGGCGTGTAGGATGACGCTATAATAAATTATAGCATGAATGCCTCGATTTCGTCCGTCTTTAACAGTTAATAGTCCTACACGCTGTATGAATTGTATGTCTTTAATATTTAATAAACATGTTGTTGAATATTTTGAAACTAATTTGACTGGGCGCTGTTGCTGCCATTGTCAGCAACAGCGACCAGTCAAATTAGTTTCAAAATATTCAACAGCTTACCTGTATTGTTTCTGGAAATTGATAGTTAGGGAGTTCAGGGATTGAGCGAGGTGTTGGTGGAGCTGAGCTAAAACTGGAAAGGTGCATTGTACTAAGGAATATCAAGTCAGAGCATTGCATGCTCGGTAAATTACAAGGAAATCAACAGACATCTCATATCGTGTGCACAACTTTATCGTTTTAATGGGACACGATACCTTTAATGACCATTTATGCCTAGGCAACTATAACGCTATGGAATGTTTTGATGTTAATTTGGCTGGGAAGTGCTGCTGCTTATGGCAGCAACAGTTTCACGGTCAAATTAATTTCACAACGATTTAGCCATAACCAAATTGAATTTTTGATAATGTTGCTTCTTGAATTGGCAGGTTAATTTACTATCCTAATCTTAATTAATTCCTTAACAGTTTAAAAGTTACACAGTTTAAGTCTCTAAAAGTATACAATCTGAACAATTTAATTTTCAAGCATTATTGGTGTGTATAAGCACCTTTAGCTGCGTAACATTTTGAACCTGGAAGACTGAATTCGGAAATACATCTTGGGAATTTGAATGTAATGAAACGAAATAAATTTTAACCCATGGCGGATTCATTCTGTGTAAATTAATACAAGTTTTTAGTTGTAACGTTGAATTAGGATTCAGTGTCTCTAATTCAATTAAATTTATTCCTAGGGAAACCATCATATGCTAAAATATGTTTCGTCTCCTGACATCTAGGCACATAAATTAAGCCTCTAAAAGAATGTAGTTTTAACAATGTTATCGTCAATCATTTTAGCTTGAATATTCACCTTTAAACTGAGTTTGTTTTGACCACAAACATATTTATATGGTGACCAAGGTTACTAACTTGAAGATTCATCCATCACATACTTATATCAAAGCCTTCAACTGTTCATGTATGGACGTGTACTTCTGATAATATGCACGTTATCTTGAGTGTCTGCTGCGAAAGATTAACCCGGGCCTTTAACCATCATATCAGCCAAAAAGGCCTCTGCAGTGGTCTTGAGAAATGCCCATTTCCACACCAAGAGATGACTATTTTTGAAAATTTGCCACTGGAATTTTCAAAAATAGTCTTTTCTTGGACTGCAAATGAACATTTTCTATGAGAAAATATAAATTTTATTGAGCAAATTCGAAGGTTGAAGGGTTAAGATTTCACTTTATTACATGTGTACTTTCACTCCAGTTTCTGAACATTGACAACATCAAAATTAATACATGAGCCAACAGAGAGGCAGTGCCAAGAGGAACGAAGATGTGTTCCGCTTATACCTAGTCCCAACCGCCATCATTTTCTCAGTTTTCTATCAGAGCGATCCATTTCTAGCTATGCCCCGCCCGATTCTATATATGCCACGACCACATTTTTTTCTGCGTGTTGGAATCGATGTATATTCTTTGAATCCTGAATTCCCAGAATCCTAATTTCAAGGTAATACTACAGGCAAACTATTACATATTTTGAAAGTAATTCGACTGGGTGCTGTTGCTGCCAATGGCAGTTTAGTTCCAAATTACTTCAACAAAATGTTTATTAAATAGTTCGTACACTTGAAAGACCTTTCAATTTTCATGACAGAGCTAGATGCCTAGCGACATATATTTACTTGACAGATCGGATCTATCCATTGGCTGTGTTCGACTGGGACTTTTCGCAGAGTAAATATAGGCTCTATATACTCTCTAGGAAGCCAATATACTCTAAGTTTTCTCCCAGTCGATTACAGCCATTGGGTCATCCGACATCGTGATCTTCATGTTTGACCTTTTGACACCAACAAGCAAGGCGGCTCTTCTGTATGAACGCGCGTTGACGATCTCTCTAGTATTCTCTTGAGGTACCCTATCGGACACAGAGGCAGGCAGCCGGGTAACCCAAACAGCCACATACGGGCACGCAAGCACGCACACGCGCGTGCGCGCACACACGCGCGTAACTAACTTAGCGCAAGTACGCAATGCGATATTATAGTGTCTCAGCCACATCGTTGCGAGCCTAACTTATTATTTTTCACTTCCAGGTGTAAATAAAGAAATACAATGAATCTTTTCAGGTTTATCTATCCATCATAACACGTCATAATCAACTACGTGACGTGTAGGATGACGTCATAATCAATTACAGCACGAATGACTCGGTTTAGTCCGTCTTAAACGCTTAATAGTCAGACACGGTGTTCGAATTGTATGTCTTTACTATTTAATAAACATTCTGCCGAATATTTTGAAACGAAGGCAGCAACAGCACCCAGTAAAATTGGTTTCAAAATATTCAATGGCTTATCTGTATATTTTTCTGGACATTGATAGTCAGTGAGTTTAGGGATCGATCGATCCCAACACGAGAGACGTGTGGGCGGAGCTTAGCTAGATATAGGTGGAGCATAGCTAAAACTGGAACGGTCCATTACAGAATGTCTTTCTCTGAGATCTCCATAACAACATACTAAATGTCCCAAAATCTACGGCCTGTGGTGTAACTATTCCTAATTTGCATAGATCCAATATGGCCTAAGAAATGTGTTAATTATCCGCTCTCGGATAGCGTATTTGGAGCCGTTAAATTCCCAAAATAGGGATTATGAGGACCCAGAAGAATTTAGAATTATTTGATTGGACGACAAGGTCATTGGCATACAGCTAATATGGCAGTAATATTAACCATTCTTGGAACAAATGCATCCAAAACTCAATCACAAAATTGTTTATAAAAATCTGTGAGAATACTTATAGTTTACAAAAAAGCCCAGTGAAATAATTTCCTCGTATGAATGCAGTACTAATCAGAAGACTCGGCATCATCACTATCATCAGTTAAATCTAGCAGTTCAGAATTAGTACATTCAGTGGCTCGACATTATCGGCAAAGAGAACTATGCAGTTTATGTAATGTTATAGTTACCTTGAAATTGGAATTCTGAGAATTCAGTGTTCAAAGTATATAAATCGATCCAACACGCGCAACAAGTGGGTGGAGCTTAGCTAAAAATGGGCGGGGCATAGCTAGAAATGTACCCTTGTATTCGGACATAGGACCATGGTTCTATAGCAAGCTATTTTCTACCGCTCAAAACCGTTTAGCACTCATATTAGCCAAAAACCGCTTCAGCAGTGGTCTTGAGACATGTCCATTTGCCGACCAAAAGAAGACTATTTTTGAAAATTTACCACTGAAATGACTGGCTCGATAATCGAGTCAGTCATTCCAGTGGTAAATTTTCAAAAATAGTCTTCTCTTGGTCGGTAAATAGTCATTTTCTGAGAAAAAAAAAAAAAATTTGGAATAAATTTAAGTGTTAAAGGGTTAAAATAGAATTGAAATTAATGGAGGAATCCAATTTTATGTATGCGCCGCCCATCATTAGCTAAGCTATCTTGACCTCCCATAATTATCAATTTCCAGAAAACTATACAGGTAAGCTGTTGAATATTTTGAAACTTTTGTCCAGCACTCTTAGAATAAAACATTTTGTAACTAATTTGACTGGGTGTTGTAGCTGACGAAATTGTTGCCAATAGAATGTTTATTAACTTGCAACGACATACAATAGACGTTTCCACTTTATCAACCCATCATATGACGTCATAATCAACTACGCGACGTGTAGAATGGCATCATAATGAATGACCTCGATAAGTACGTCACGAACGCATATTTGAAGACGGACTATGCGTTGTTATACGAAATGTGTCTACTATTTATTAAATATTCTGTTGAATATTTTGAAACTAATACGCCATAGGCAGCAACAGTACCGAGTCAAATTAGTTACAAAATATTCAACAGCTTATCTATATAGTTTTCAGTAAATTGATAGCTGGCGTATTTGGGGATCGATAAATCCCAAAACTGCGAAGTGTATGTGGGGCTTAGATAGAGATGGCGGGGCATAGCTAAAACTGGAACGGTCCATTGGTACAACTTGACGGACTATTAAGCCTATATGACGGACTATATCGCGTCATTCATGATGTAATCGATTAAGAAGTCAGCCCACATGTGACACAGTTGCCGATTATGAGGTCAGGTGATTGACTGATAAACTGGACTACTCAGGATTGTTTAATTGTGTACTTTGATATGTTTTATGAGCTGTGTAAGGGTTTAGTTGATATCCAACAACTTCGTACTTTTCACTTTAATACTGATAACGTGAACAAAAACTTCGACATTATTTAACCTGAGTCCTAAATGGACGGTTGGATAACGGTCGTTTGTCATCGTAAAAGCATAGTACCGCGCATTAATAAAACTGACAACATAGCTACGATGACGAACAGTATAGGTCTATCCTCTGATTATTTGTCACCCGAGCACAGAATCCCAGAATTCCAATTTCATGACAAGGAAAGCTGTTTGGTTATTTCGGAGCTAAATTGACTGGGAGTTGTTATTGCTTTAGACAGCAACAGCTCCCAGCCAAATTAGTTTCAAAATATTAAACACAACCTGCTATGTCTAGGTGTGTATGGAGATGCTAATTCTTATTCGAACACATGACTTTAAGTGGATAACCCTTTAACCCTCAAATTTGTTCAAGAAAATTTAAATTTTCTCATAGAAAATATCCATCTGGAGACCAAGAGAGGACTATTTCTGAAAATATACCACTGGAATGACTGGCTCGGTTATCGAGCAAGTCATTCCAGTAGTAAATTTTCAATAATAGTCTTCTCTTGGTCTGCAAATGGACATTTCTCAAGACCACTACAGAAGCCGTTTGGCTGATATGCGTCTTTGAAGGGTTAAGCATTATTAGTCCTAATATTTTGTTAAAGGGGTATTTATTAACTTTTGTACTTTTAAAATTAATATGCGCAATTTGTATCTTAAGTGATTGTCAGATTACAATATCGTTTGCGCATTATTTCCTATAAACACGACTACTTATTAACAAATAAAATGCAAATAATAAGATAATAAGCTTCATAACTAATACACATGTAAACGGTTGACAGAGAATTGACTGGACCGAGCTTAGCTAGAGATGGGGAGGGCATAGCTAGAAATGGATCCCTTTATTAGACCTACCTAGCCTATGCCGAATGTTATAAAGCCACAACCACATAGACAATACCGACTGCCATTTCAGTAAGTACGTTTACAATTTACAGTCTAGCTATCAGCGAAGTGCTCAGTGACTTTACATCTCTTACCCCTGGTCATTGGGCCTGTTCTCCAGTAAGGAGCTTTCAGCTCGGTTGCATCATAAGCTAAGCATTCACATTATTTGGACACCACTCACACATACTTATGCTAGGCGGACTGGAGCAATGGGGTTGGGGGTGGGGGTAGTGACGCACCTTTCTCAAGAACACAACGCGGCGTCACGGCCGGAAGGAGAACTGTTAAACTATAAGTTACCAGCAATCGCTCCTAACCAGCTCGTCCACTACGCTCCATACAGTAACAACCACATACAATATTCTTTACTTCCATACAACCAATTTTACCTAAACTATGCAGATTATTATAAAGCTACTATAAGCAAAACTCAACTCGCTGTCATACTGTTATTTTATTTAAACCACATCAGTCACCTAAACTATACCGACGGTCATACAGCCAAAATCACGTAAACTATTAGTGTCCGGTATTCGTATAAAATCGGTATTCAAATATTCGTATATTTATATAGTAATTCAGATGAGAGCTAAATAGAAACGAAATATCGTTGGAAAGTGTGTAAAATGGAATGTTTTGTTTGGGAAAACTACGATTGACACATTAACTCAATGAGTAAATGCAGTCTAAATATTGTAATCATACATTTCCTATACTTCCTATGGTAGACACCTTGGGTAAAGAAAACCAGATTTCTCGAATACTTGTGAGGGATCGAATATAAAATTTATGCATCGTTCGTTGCTGCTAAAATCGAAACTTCTAACATTGATGACAAAAAGCGTTATCCTGACACTAAAATGATATTGACGTTTGATACAAAACTAAACCTGCTTCTTTGGGATAAAACCCGTAGGCACAGTCGCAGTTAGAACATTTTTCTTACAGGTATGACCTTTGGTGCCATGGGATAACTTTCCATATGTCCATTGAACTGTTCAGACCAACGGGCACTTGTTTCTGGCCAAAAAACCCTGGTAACTACCTGATAATCTTGAAATGTTATCTTTGACAACAAAATCAACATATCTTCGAGAGCCAAGGACAACGTCCAACCCACGTAGTGGTAATCCTATAAAAACTGTACGCGTAGTCGCGGTTGAAATATCCATGCTTCAATTTCCTGTACCAGTCATTGAAAACCACTGCGTTCATTAAAAAATGTATATCAAAATCAAGTCAAGTCAATATAGGAACTAAATATTGACAAAATTGATAACAGCAAACAATATTCTGGCAGCCATTTTGAAAAAGAAATTTTGTCTTCAATTCCATTTAAGAAAATGTTGTATTTTTCATAAATATTCGCATATTCATATACTCTACGAATATTCATTCATATTTGTCTATTTGAATAAATACTCGAACATTCGGACTGAACACTATAAACTATACTGACGATCATACAGCCAAAATCATATACACTATGTCGATATGCATATTGGCTGTATGGCACTCTGCATAGTTTAGGTTATTGTGGCGTATGGCAGTCAGCATTGTCAGTTGTTTAGGTGATTGTGGCAATATGACAGTGACACCAGACAACCTCACTACGCTACTGACCACAAGGCCACCAATGCTTAACTATATCCACTGTCATACGCCACAATAACCTAAATTATACCGACTGCCATTATATCATGCATAGTTGCACAGTGATGGTGATCAATGGGGGTGGGGTGGGGTGGGTATGGGTGGGCGCAATTGCTCCCATCCGCCGGCCACCAAGTTCAGTGTAGTGTTGAGGTATGGGGTTGAGGGGCGCCAAGGGCAAGTCAGGCAGGTTTTGACCCCAGGTTCCAGAATTTAACTATATCGACTGCCATACAGCTAATACCGGTATTACCTAAACACTCTGCCCACTGAAATATCTCTTTGACAGAATCACAGACCCTAATCCATCGCCCTATTCACATTAGTATGGTTGTTGTGACAGATGTAACCATTTTATGTTCGTATTACATTTACTTACCTTATGTAGCAGATACTTTCCTGATAAAACAAATAAAATTCACATTATAAATATCTATCTATCCGTCAGTTGTGAACAATGTGGAATCCGCCATGCGCGTTTGTCACGACATGGTTGATACAGCTACCGTATTTTGTACAAAAACCACACCCTGAAAGTGTTATTTTAGTACGATACGACTTTTGCTCAACTAAACCCAATCGTCATAGCTTCCACGACGCCAATAAGTAATAAAATGCCACACGGGCATATATATAATACATAAAGTCGAAACTCTTCTCTAATAGTCATGTGTATTTTGGAGCCAAAAACGACAGCGTCATCGTAAGATGAATAGTAAAGTGGCCATGCGTCTTAATAAGCCAACAACTTACAAGCCCCCCAAATTACGTCATATTACATTCAATGGAGTAAGTTGCCTCCCGTCTGGAGTGATCACGGTTGTACGTTCATAAGGTGGTCGTTTTGGACAGGCTTGAATACAGACCCAATGATGGCCATTCTTTGAATTGACTTCTATTCTCGGTTGGTCGATTGCTTTCAATTCGATATACACGATTTTGAAATTTTATATCATCGTCAGCAGCAATTAAATATGGCCGTATGTCTATAGAAATAGTACAGTAAAGCTCATAAATAGGTTTATGGGTTTCCAGAAAATCAAACGAACACAGAAACATGTTAGTTAGTAAGAAATATTATGTTGAAAATTTTGAACATAATTCTATTGGAAGACCTTGAGCTGCCTTAGGCAGCAATGATTTCCAATCCAATAATATTCAAAATATTCAATTGGACTTTTCAAACACATTATTTCTGAGCTGTGCCGTAGTATGTTTAAGGCTGTTGCTGTTGGGTTATGGCGTGTCAACTCACTAGTCAATCCCATTTCTGTTATTCCATTAGGAAATGTCTCGCTGCAATATGTTGCTATCTATCTAACATAACAGCGTCATTTAGGAACGGCCTACTAGATATTATCCTTCCCTCCATAATTAGGACTATGTAGACGTATGAGCTATCTGCATTACGACCTAACTTAGCCAAGGTTTGAAATTGAATCCAATACGAGGAACCACCATCATCCACGCGGAACAACAATGTTATACTCCGTGTTGGTGATAGTCTCTTTTAACAACGTACATGACTGGATTGGGTGGGGTGAATGAATGTTATATAAAGAATAACAAACAATATCAAAAGAATATGGGTGTAGACGAAAGTGCACAAGACGTGACCATAGCAGTAACTAATAAAACGGTAAAAATAATGTGTAGCGGTATTACAGGCTCAATGGACGTTTCCAGTTTTAGCCATCACTAGCTAAGCTCCACCCACACCGCGCTCATCTTGAGATCGATCGATCTCTGAACTCTCTGACTATCAATTTCCAGAAAATTATGCAGGTAAGCTATTGGATATTTTGGAACTAATTATACTGGTCCAGTCAAATTAGTTTCTAAATATTCAACAGCATGCTTATTAAATAGTAGAGACATACAATTCGTACAGCGTGTCGGACTATTAAAAGTAAAAGACGGGCTAAATGGAATCATTTATGACGTAATGCTGATGACGTCATCCTACACGCCGCTTAGCTGATTATTATGTCATATGACGTCAGATTGATAGATGGATACTCTGGACAGGTGAATTACTGCTACATTCCAGATGTCGGCCTGACAATATTGTAATTTGTAGTGGCATTTGAAGCTTTGGGTGTGACACCGCCGTGCTACTCAACTTGTTTCGCAAATCATTGATCTTTTCCACGTGTACTTGCGCGCCCCACTTAACTGAGAGATATTGGTAGGGCTTGAAGTACCGTTCATAGCGAGAGTCTGCCTGCCTGCCTGACTGATTGCCTGTGGAGAATGATAGTAACCTGTATACTCCTCGTGTACCTTCTTCTGCTCCAGTTCCTCCGTCTCAGCCTCTTCTCCCTCCTAGGAAGAATGATAGTAACCTGTTTGATAGGAAATTTGCCAAGTACTGTCATCAATCTCATAGCAAGGGCGTGTGGCTGATCCCCAGAATCACCAAAAGGATTCTGATGATAGGATCCTCTAAACTAGCCCGAATTGATTCAGACGTCTATCTTGACATCCGTGTTGAGTGCTATTCTGGTGCGGCATTATCGCATTTCAGAACAATAGTTATGCGACACCAGGATGGCTCTAGCCCGGAGAAGATCATCCTGAATATTGACATCAACTCAAAAAATTAAAATCCAACAAAAGCCTCAAGCCACTTAAAGGTCATGGCTCGATAATCTAAGAACAGCTTTCTTTATGTGGAGTTGTACTTTGTTGAGATTGACTGTTCTGATAGCTTGTAAGATGGGTGAAAGTACTGTCTCAATCGCTTTCAACGAGCCAGCAAAGTCCAACTGTCACATTAGCAAGGTAATCCTCAAAATTTATGATGCCAATTTTCATGTTGAGAAGGATAGAATCCATTAGACAAAGGAAGCAGCTAATTGTATTTGTTTTAAAGTGAATATGGGTTAAGGCAATAGGTTCCCTAGCATAGGATTAGCATCTGGGCATCTGAAAAATCATTCCTCGATCGCGGCTCGATCTTTGTACCAACTCCAAAACCAAAAACAAGCTTAGATTCGCTTTTAGACACAGGTTTAATTGAAGTAGATAATTTTTGTCATTCAGTAAAAATATCCCATAATTTTAGAAATTTAAATGGAGAGTCAAAACCATTCAGTGGAAAATCCGGATGGAACCCTCCAGATAGGCTAGTTGATGACAATATTAAGGCAAGCATAAGAACGGTTGCTGATACAGCCAGATCATTACCAGTTACAAACAATACGCAGATTTCATTTTTCGAGCGACAGGCTATCAACAAATTACGTAGAAATCAAAATATCATTATAAACCAACCGATAAAGGTTCAGCAACTGTCATTATGTCTAGAAAAAACTACACACGGGAGGCTGAAAGGCAGTTAAGTAACATCAAGCAATACCGAAAACGTGATGATTTAAATTGGCCTCAAAATCGACTAAGTTTCAGTAAAATACTTAATTCACTATATACAGATAAGTACATCGATAAGAAACAGCTAACGTATCTACTAGGTGTGAGTAATCCACACAATCGAACATTTTATATCTTGCCTAAAATCCATAAACCAATCAGCGGCTGGTTAGATCGATTAACTGGAGCTCCGGTGCCGTGCTGCTCTGCCAATTCTTTCAAATTCCGGCTCATACCCAATGTAGTCGCCAGCCCGACGATGCTGGTTAGCTAGCCTTGGGGACGGAGAAAGGAGATTGAAGGCAGCCGGTGACCACAAAGACCGACGTCTAGAGTCGGTGGAACGTTCATGTTCCAGTGAGACCGGGCGACCATTGCCGCCAACAGGGAACCCGCAGTATCATCTCGACTATTAGTGTATCCAGTGTGTCTCTGCATCATAGTTCCTTAATTTGTAATATAAATATATGTGTGAGCACAGTGAGTCGAAAGCTGGCTCTTTGTTTGGAAAATGTACGCTGGCTTTACAATGATGATCATTTCCTGCGATAATATAATAAAGTGACATGTTTGCGCCATCTGTGTTGTATCTCGCCAAGGATACCTAACATATCCTTATTTATACGATAGGTACCCCTGTGAAGGAGAAGTCCTAGGGCGGGTAATTAGTTTAATATAAACTAATGCCTCAAGTGGGTCAACATATTGGTTTTGCGAGAGGAAAGTGCCTCACGCAGGCCTCCGTCACAGGAAAATGCCTACCACGTTGGAGCGGATGAGGAGAAACGGTCAAGAACACGCTCATTATCTAGATCAATGCTAAAGAGTTCTGCTCATCTCCTTCACACACTAATCCTACTGCATTCTATCCTATCTCTCATACTACACCTTCTAAATCTTCCTACTGCACACTACTTTCTAAATAACTCACACCGTAGGGTAAGCAACATGGAGGAAGCTGACTTCCTCAAACAGCTTCTTGAAGTGGCGCATGATACTGGTGGTGGTAAACTGGCCACAGCGAACTCAGCGCCAAATGGTGGCAAAGACAGCGACGTAAGCGCTGCCAAGCAGGGCGCCACTGGTGGTCCATGCAGGGGTGGGGAGGGAATTTCCTGGGAGGGAGCGAGTGAGGGGGTTAGCGTCACTACTCACCTGGTGGGGGGGGTGTAGGGGCTGGTGAGGTGGACCTACATGACGAATTGACAAGGGGAGATTTCTCCCAAGAACAGGTGGCCCAGCAAGTGTTGATTCTGGAGAGCAATCTCCAGAACACCACCACAAAGCACCCATAAGAAGGGAGGTGGTAGACCAGGCCCTAAAAGAAAACGGAGGGTCTGGGTGTTAGAGGAGGGGGAGGAAATGGGAGGAGGGGAAGGCACTCCCAGCATGAGGTCTAGGGACAAGGGGGGTTCCCCAGCGGGAGGGAGAGTCCCAACCATCGCGCAGAGCGGGGGCTCCCCAGGTGGTGCGCCCAGTAGTGAAGGGAGGGAGGTGGGCCATAATGGGGGGGGGGCAGAGAGGTGGTACCCAGAGGAGGAGGGTCAGGGTCAAGGGACTCGCGGGCGACGATTTTGCGGGGTTAACCCACATAGTAATATACAGACTACTGTATGCCATGGTGGGCATGCTGGCAGGCCTGGACAAGAGGGACGGGGAGGTTTTAGTAACCTCCACCAGCGAAAGGCAGTTCCAAAAGCTGCTGAAAATCACAACAAAGCATGCCAATGATAAGGAAAAAGCTGAAGCGCTTGCCACAGTCTTCATCACAACCAGTAGCAATGATAACCATGACCATGACTTTGTAGCAACCAAAACAAAGGTCGATGAGCATATCAATCACCTGTTCAGCTCAGGGAAATGCGAAGATCTTAACAACCGAGACATCAACAAAAACTTCAACAGAATGGAACTTGAGCAAGCCCTTGGCAGAGGCAAAAGCTCCTCACCAGGTGAGGATGGCCTGAAATACGACATACTTCGTAATGTGCCAGAGGAGGGTAAACACATGTTACTCAGTCTCTACAACCTCGTGTGGAGCTCTGGCAAAATGCCCTCAGTCTGGAAAACTGGGATCGTGGTTCCTATTCCAAAACAAGGGAAGGACAAAACTGACCCAAGATCATACCGGCCAATCCCCCTGATGAGCTGTCTATGCAAAGTCATGGTGAGGATGATCAAAAACCGTTTAGAACATGAGTTCGAACATAACGGTCTACTCCACCCTTGGCAGAGTGGCTTCAGAAAGGGCAGACGCACTACAGACCACCTAGTCAGACTGACTGAGGCAGCCAAGAAAGCCTTAGATGCGGGAAGAGGAAACATAACAATAGGAGTCTTCTTAGACGTTGAGAAAGCCTTTGATTTGATGTGGCGAAACGGAATTCTAAAAAAGCTCTATGACTTTGGTTACCGTGGTCGCATCCTATTCTGGATACGAGATTTTCTCGATAACAGAAGGATTAGCGTCCGTGTTAATGGACACATGGCTAGGGAACAAACAATGGAAAACGGCACCCTGCAGGGTGGTGTAATCAGCCTACTGTTCAATATCATGATGAGTGATCTACCCAAAGACATTGAAAAAGACGATGCACTGGGTCCCAATGCAATAGGCGGGCCTATTTTTGCTGATGACACAGCATTGTGGAACAAATCTGCGAAGATAGACCGTGCACGAACAACCATGCAAATAGTTCTGGACATAGTCTCACGGTGGTGCAAAAAAAATGGTTTCAAATTGTCTGCGGAAAAAACAGTTCAAATCAATTTTACCAATGTTAAATACATAGGCCATGATGCAAATCTGTACCTCAATGGACAGAAAATCAAGACATGTGCTGAAGCCAAATTTCTGGTCTAACATTTGACGGAAAGCTCACCTGGAACCCCCACATCAAGAGTCTGAGGGAGAGATGCTTCAAGCAATTAAATCTCCTTCGCTCATTAACAAAGTACACATGGGGTGCAGACCTGCCGAGCATGCTTATGCTATACCGCGGCCTAATCCTGTCAAGGATAGACTATGGATGCGAAGCATACGCCACGGCGAGAAAGTCACTGTTAGAAACCATTGACACTCTCCAAACAAAATGCCTGCGCATTTGCTGTGGTGCCTCACAGAGTAGCCCTCGAGACGCAATCAACGTAGAGTGTGGAGAAATACCATTAGATCTGTGAAGAGAGGAATGGCTTCTCAAATTCTGGACATACCTACAGAGCTCTGCGCCCACCCTCCCTACCAGGGAGGTATGTCTTCCATGCAAGGAGCACCTAAGACACAAGGTACTGCCTAAAATGACCAAAAAGACCAAACCACCAGGCCTGTTAATGGCAGAGCTCGCCAGTGCCACTGAACTGGTAAACGTCGAAATAGAAAGCTCAAGGCCGGTTCCTGACCCGCCATGGCTACTACCGCAGATCAAGGGGCATGACAGCCTATCCTCACAGATAAGCAAGAAAGACCCACAAGCGCTAATCAAGAGCTACGCTCTAGAAAACATCGACAACAGATGGAAGGAGCACAGGAATATCTATACCGACGCCTCCAAAATGGCCAACTCCTGCGATTGCGGAGCAGGAGTAGTCATAGGCAACCAGGAAGAAGTCCTCAAGTGCAAGCTTCCGAATCACCTGTCGATATATACAGCCGAACTGGTGGCAATTAAAAAGACTCTAGAATGGATTAAAACAGCAAATCCAGGCAAATATGTTATCCTCACAGACTCATTAAGCTCGGTGAAGAGCTTCAAATCTAGCAGCAGCAAGAGCAGGGACAACCTAATCAAGAAAATCCGGCAGCTGTATGCAACCGTGGTGACTGACATCAAAACTGTGGACATCGACTGGGTGTGTTGACATTAAAGGCAATGAACAGGCGGTGAGGCAGCCAAGCAAGCACTCAAAGATGGAACTATGACCAGCATTGTTCTTGAGTATGAAACATACCGGCCAGCATCCTGCAGTAATTCTTCAGGTGGCAGCTACACCGTGCATCAATTCACACTGCAAGAAGACTGTGTAAATACAACATGTGACGTTTAAATTGCACTGATGACTAATAGGTGCACCACATAGGAACATATCATAGTTACGTTATACCGTTATTAATAAATAAAGTACCACAGTAAGGTCAGATGCAACATCCACTTTAATATGATATTGTACATCATATTATGCATTGTAAACGGTGCCAGCAATTAAATGGCACCGTGGGCTAAGTTGGCCTTATACTTCAACGAATGTATAAATGTAATTAGGCATTCTGCCCATAATGTTGCTTAGCAGTAAAAACTACACACAAATTTGGACCGCAGTACACCTAGGTTACACTATACATCAACAACAAATGCATAACCATGTTTTCTCCCAATGGCACCAATTTTACATTAAGACCGCTGCTCATCCTCTCTCCGGAGAACATAACATTCGGCCACTAAACTTAGAACTATGATAGCTCGATAAGATAGGTTTTTGAGCTAGCCAAGGGCGATTACTCTACAAAACAGAGACGTATTCGTTAAAGATAATTGTCGCTACGCAATTTGTGGCCTAAAAATATGTGTTTGGACTTATAACTAAATGGTGGCTTAGACCCTCATAAAATCCGTAAAAATTGGAACGGTACCAACTAAAGTAGATCTTTAACTCACACAAGATGATGGTGCTGACTTCCATAAGAGTCAGCCACCTCATCTTTACGTAAACACCGTACACACCAACAGTAAAATAGCTACATTAGGATAAAAACACATAATAATCTTTTTTAACTTTGTAAAACAGGAGGGCGGCCGTTTTTACCGCTCTCCTCATCCGCTTCGGCGTTGAAGGAATTTTCTTTTTACGGAGGCCTGCGTGAGGCATTTTCCTCTCGCAAAATTATATATCCCAAGCCATATGGGTGTTAGGGGAAACACATTTTTCACCTCATCGTTATAGTGGGACGTCTCTCAGGCTTTCTGCCCACACTCCGTGAGGGTAACGCCATTCTTCCCTTGCATTCTATGGTCGACTTCCCACTGGCTGCCTTCTTACAAGGCACAGTGTTTGTACCATCCTATATTTCCTCCCAAGCATGTGGTAAGGGTATACATTTTCCCCTTGCATCTTAATGGTCGGGCTCTCCATTTTTGCCCTGCATGTTCACCGTCGGGCGCTTCTCTCTCTCCTATTTTCCTCTCTTCCTCTGCTAGGGCGTTGTAGACATTTTCCTGTGATGGCAGCCCACGTGAGGCACTTTCCTCTCGCAAACCTGCCTGAGGCAGATATAGTTTATATTAAACCAACTGACGTGCCCTGCCCAGACTCCCCCACAGGGGTACCTTTCACGATACCCTCTGTATATACTTAGATCGGTTAGGTACCCTTGGTGAGATATGAAACCAGCACACCATTTTTTGTTTTTACATGCACTGTCCTAAGTAGCAAGCAAACAAAACCATTTGTTACTTCTATTAAGTAAAGTAAATTGTGCTAGCACCGTTTTTTTCACCTGGGAAATGACGGCTAGACACACCGGGGACATGAACATGAACTTGATGCAGTGGTGAAGATGCCTCTATAGGTTGAAGACGCTGAGCTTATAATGGTTACGGCACAGGAAGATCAGCACCACAATGACTTAGCTCAGAAGCAGCACCCAAAGCACAGTAAGAACAGCAATCAAAACAGTGAAGAGGCACTGGAGAGGTGCATGGTTCTAGTTACCACTTTTTGGCATGGTATGACAGATTTGGCGAGATATGGTGGTCGTTGTGAATGTTCTGAATTTGGTGTTGTGGTGGAAGCTGTCTTTCTGTCGCATTGTGCAGCGAGGAGAAGACAGTTAGTAATTGTCCGTGATACAGCGAATATTGGCGGTTCCGGGTCCATGGTTAAGGCTATGCGGCGCTGTTTACCACTATAAAATTTAACTGTGTAGTAGGTTTACGAACTGACAGATCGGATAACGTTTGTACACTACAGGGTGGTGGCGCCAATGTCACTGGCGCCGACGCAGGAATGTTCTTTGGATCTTTTGCCAATTGTCGCTCTGGTTCAGTCACTATCATGAGATCGCTAATGATGGGTACCGGCGCCGGCTTGGCTTTTGTCATTGACGTGGTAGTTGGGTGAAAGCTTCCGCCGCTCCTTTGATCTGCTGTATATTACCCACTGAGGTTCGCAAAGCACCGCTTGTGGCCCAAGAGTTTCCCAGTCCTGTCTCAAAGACTGAATTTGATTTGTGACATTGAAAGAGGCCTAGTGCCAGTGATCTTTCCTAGTGTCGAGTTTGAAGGGAAGACGAAGTTCTGAGCGAGAATCCTGCCTTGTATACTTTATGGTGACGTCACATGGTGGAGGGAGACCACACCCCAGATTTTCACCGGGCAACACCCTGTGTAGTACGACCACCTAATTATTTTAATTAAAGTTTCACTTTTAATTCTTCATCATTATTGGCCCAAGATCACTGGTTTCCAATCGACTTTACAACTAGGAGCTACTTATACCAGAGTAGTACATGATTAGGTTTCCAAGTTAGATGCTTATAGTCCAATAGAAATCAACAGAAATATAGGCTGACCCGGACATTTTGTATAACAGACGATTTTGTGTTCCAAACACTTTTTATGACTGTCCAGAGTCCACACAAGAAATTCTCACAAATTCACACTTGGGGAAACCTGATTTTTAACCCTTTGAAGTTAGGGAACGAAATGTGAAAAATATTTAGCATAAATAGGTAATCTGTTGAGAATTTTATAAAATTAGACCTACTGACAATTGCTATTGTCAATTGTGTATATGACAACAGATCCCAGTCAAATAACCTGTAAGACATACTAATGTAAATTAAAATAAAATAATCAGTAAAACTTGTCTATAACAACCATATATGATTTGATACATGAGTGTGAATTCCAGAACATGGTACATCAATGTATGGCCAGTATTTTTAAAGATCTGACGGAGAGAGTTACACATATGGACAGCATGTTGATCGCAACTATGCAGTCAATGATATAAATATTCCTAACGCTATTATTCTTACTATTACAATAATATATAGTCCGGGGTAAATTTAGAAAATGTTACTTGAAGTAAGTTAAGTCGATTCAATTATAAAACGATAAATATATAGAGTCAAAATCACATTGCTCATGCTAATTAATGGTTTAGTACAATTATGTCTGACCCTACGCAAGAAAAAACATGTGTTGTATGTAATGTTTCCCATGATAGCAGCAGTTCTAGAAAACTTAGTCATAAAGGGCTGTCAACGCAGCTTAACGCTTCAAAGCTTCGTTCGTGGAGATGGTATTGATTTGAAACTATCTCCGTCGAACGAACATTATGGACACGATAAATGCTACAAAAATTACACGTTGCCTAGAAATATTGCAAAGGTGCAACAGCAAAACAGAAACGATGAAGGAGTGCGACCATCTACCCCTACACTGCGCTCCGAATCTAATCATTATGATTACCATACTCATTGTTTGATATGTGCTGAAGAGCTCGACTTTGATGCTGTCCACCGTCACCCTGAACGGCATTCTCACATAAGCAATATTGAATATGTTAGTAAGGGTAAACTAAGAGATGATATGTGGTCAGAGCTGCGCAATTTATACGATGCTAGTATGTCACATGATATTTCAGCAGACGATGTTTGTGACAATGACCATTTGCAAGACCTACGTAGGCAAGTTTCTAATTTGAAGGAAAACGTAGAGAAATCAAGAACTGGTAAATTGTGGTCGTTGTTCATGGAATTTGTCGCCATTGTACGATTGTTCATCAGGGCTGAGCGTACTGGTAATTGGCTCCTTCATTTAAAGGCGACACAACTAATGTTGCCATTCTTTGCTGCTGCAGGGCACAACAATTGCACAAAGTGTTGTCGCCGTCGCCTCCAAGATTCTGGTGATCTATGTACTTGTCTGGATGGTCCCATGCACGAAGGGCACTTTGCTGTATGCAGGAATGCTAAACTGTATTGGAGTGGTACCTGGTCTGATATGACAATTGAACAGAGTCTAATGAGAGCTGGGAAGACACAGGGTGGATTGATCAATATAACGCACTAGGAATCCGCTAGAACAAAATGGCTTCTCACTGCACACATCATAGCACAGTACACACACGCTCTGCGCTCATTGACTGACACGTTCACCGGGACATGGTCGGAACAACACAGAGATGTTCACCCTGCAAATATGAGACGAGATGTAGAAGACATGAAGAAATTCACTCTGTTTCTCAGAGAACACAATCCATTCGCAGTTGAAGACGACCAACTGAGAAATATCGCAACTGGTTTGATTGCAGACCATCGTGTTACTGCCGATGATGCCAATGATATTGGTCGAAGAATTCATGAGAAGTTAAATGAGAAAAGGTTTGGTGACATTACGCTAAAGAAAGCAGATCAAGCTGTAACATTTGCTGTCATGTGAAAGGTAGTTAAAGTAGGACATGAAGATGTCCATATGTCTTCCCAGGAGCTGTACCATCGCTTAATGTCAACTACATCTGTTTCAGGACCTCCAGACAAAGCGATCTCTGAATACGAGCTTGCAACGGTATGTCCCGCACTCTTCCACGATGACGGAACTAGGAGGAAATCGCAAAAGTCACAACTGGGGAAGTATATAATTGAAATGAACACATCAATGCTACAGCAAGAGACAACAGAGCCAGCTGCAAGAGTATTTGATGGCTGCGCACTTTTGTATCGGATACCATGGCCTAAGGTTGGAACAATGGAGACCGTTTGTAGCTCATTCGTAGCATCAGTAGTACATTATCAGAGGCTTGGTGCGCCTGTATGCGTTATATTTGATAACTATCAAACTGAGACCACAAAAGATCAAGAACAGAAGCGACGACGGCTTAATCAAGTTGGCGCTCCTGATGTAGCTGTCCAAGACAACACACCTGTTCCATGAAACAAAACTGGATTTCTATCAAACAAACGCAACAAGCAGAATACCATAAATCTGTTGGCAAAACATTTATCAGATGCAGGTGCTGAGGTAGTACATGCAGTAGATGAAGGCGATGCTGATGTGGTGATTGTAAGGAGGGCATTAGAATTGGCAGGATCTGAAAGAACAACGATAGTTGTTGCTGACGATACAGACATATTGATCTTACTCCTCTATCATGCAAGCACCTCTGCAAATATTTCCATACAAACAAAGCAACATAAGCTATGCATCAAAGTGGCCACAGAGATCTTAGGCAAGGAATTGTGTATGTGCCTGCCATTCGTCCATAGTATGTCTGGATGTGACACGACACCAGCTTTATATGGCATGGGCAAAGTAAAGCATATGAAAATGATCCAATCTTCACCAACCCTCAGACAAGATGTACTTGCATTTGGCGACATCTCCAGATCAAAGGCGGATATAATGGTTATTGGTGAAAAGTACATTAAGTCTTTGTATAGTGATGGATCAAGAAGTCATGGCTTAGACAATCTCAGATACATGACTGCCATCTCTTCTAAGCATGTACCAGTTGAAAGGATGCCACCCACACGTGGGGTAGCATACTTCCATAGCCTTCGGGTTCATTTCCAAGCAAGCACATGGCTTCACCTAAAAACTGTGTTAAAGAAAGAAGAGTATGGTTATGCAGTAGAACAAGGATCAGTGACGGCGATCATTACGGACAAGTCAGCAGCGCCTCCGGAGCTACTTCTAAATATAAGGTGCCAGTGTAAAAGCAGCACACGTCTGTGTTCCTCGTGTAGTTGCTCCAAGAAAGGCATTCCCTGTAGCATACATTGTAAATGTGAAGGTCACTGCCTTAACAGCTCGAAATTTGAAAGTGAAAATGCATAGACAAATTTCAGCCATTCTGCCTGTTCACTGTGTTTCACAACAGTCGCTCAGTTTGCATTAAATTTATAGTTTATCAAGTGATTTTGATGATGACATACTTTAAACTGTACAACACTTACCAAATCACAGGTTTTTAGATTCAAAATACATATTACCTGGTTATTGTCATCGCCTTGGCGGCCATTTTGAATTTCCTCTAAAAAACATATTTCCCCATGTGTGAATTTTGGAGAATTTTTCTGGGATGTATTTTGGGCCATACTGAAGTGATTAAAACAAAAATTTGTCTGTTATACAAAATGTCCGGGTCCATGTCAATTTCTACTGTACTATTATAGACCTGCTTAATTATTCCTTACGCCAGGTCGCCGAAGGGGTTGGGTGAGAGCGAGATGACGTAACTGACCACAGGTGGCCTTGTCGTATCCTCATGTCGTTTCCCCATCTTGCTCACATGGTAGGGTGGTGGGACTGGCGATGCTTTGTCCATAGCCAAATAAGAGGTTTATCGGAATTATAAGAGCGTTGTTTTAATATGGAGTCGATTGGAAAGTTAGCATACTCTTTCCTTATTTGGAATATTTACGAAATAACTGATAGGGACAACGACAATGGTCCATCTATCATATATGAACACCGGTTTCAAACTTTTTAACCAGTTGCTCAGGCTACGGTGCATGTTGGCGAACTGCCAACAGCGCAGGTATGTGCGAGCCATTTTCCCCATGCCAACTCTTAAGAGTCGCCACTTGGAAATGATGTATGAGAATTCTTTTAATTCTCGCAATTTAATGACTGTTTGGTTTTGGCGCCGCTTATAACCATCCCGTGCTATAACGATTTTTGAGCACAGTAGTTTCCTAGTCAAAATCGTAACAGTCTTGAGGTGTACCCATTTTAATGTTTCGGTTTAAGCAAGGTCATATCCTTAAGGGCCAAGTTACTGACCACTTGTGGTAGAATATGACCTGCGTTTACCTGACCGGCAGGCTGTCAAGCATTCATCTCCCGTGGGAGGAACTAGCCTCACCATTCCTGAACACGAACTTAATTGGTACAGTACAGCACCTATATACGGTGACAATAATACAATTTACAATATTCCGTTGTTTGAAGATTTGTGAGACGATCATTCTGAAAGTTCCTGTTTCCTGGGTTGTTGGTGGGTGTATATAATTCGAGGGCTTGCTGTATACCGTGAAATCTGGCGTTGTAATAGTTTGTAAATGCTTAATAGTAAGAAGTGGTGCCATTATGTTTGCGGTGACAACTTCATAGGCCATTTGTATGTTTTCACTCTGTTATGGTCTAGCCTATTGGCGGGATAGAGTTACTTAGTGTGTGGATGCAGTTCTTGAATTGGACTGTAATCGAGCCTCAGCTTTCAGGTTTTGGTAGCAAAACCATGCTCGTTTACTAACCGCAGTTTGCTGGGCATCTCTCTCTCTCTCTCTCTCTCTCTCTCTCTCTCTCTCTCTCTCTCTCTCTCTCTCTCTCTCTGCCAACAATTCTTGCTTAGTGGTCACATAACATTTCTCTGTTGTATGAAGAATAGGCGATCCATAACCTAGTACCTGCTCTCTTCGATCCTCTGCAATTTGGGATAGAATGGCGTCAATTTCAAAAAGGGTCTGTCATTTTCAGTTATTTGAAATAACAGCACCGCAATTTCACTAAAGTGGTGGATGTAGCACCGATAATACTGATATAGGCTGAGGAAGCTCCGGGTATTGGTCACAGTGGATGAGGTCTTCCATTCGGCCACCGTGCACGTTATTTCAGGTTGTGTGGCCAGACCATTGGCAGATATAACATGGTCCAGGAATTCAACCTGTTGTTTGAAGAAATGGCTCTTCTTGGGTTTGAGCTTGAGATTGACGGCCTTAAACCTCTCAAATACCTCATCCACATTGGCCAAGGTTTGCTCAAACGAAGAGCCAAAGACAATCACGTCGCCCAGATAGCATAAGCAGATCCGCCATTGTAATTTCCTTAATACTTGCTCCATCAGGCGTTCAAATGTGCCTAGGGAATTACACACGCCATACAGCATTTTTCTGAACCGGAACAGACCATCTCTGCATGTAAAAGCTGTTTTCTCGTGGATGGCGTCCGTCATGGCCACCTGCCAATAACCGCTCGCAAGGTCTAATGTGCAGAATCATTTGGCTCTGGCCAAGGAATCCAGAGCCCGATCGATGCACAGTAAAGAAGATGCATCTTTCAGACTAAGGTGATTTAGGCGATAGTAGTCGATGCAAAATCACAACAACCTGTCCTTTTTACCTGCGAGGACTTTAGGGCTGGCCCAGGGGATGCAGGGGGTTCGATACCGCCTGTTCTCAGCATGTCCGTTATTTGTTGGTGCGCTTCTGCTTCTTTATGGATGGGGAGATGGTGCATGGGTTGGCGGACTGGCCGAATATTCCCGGTGTCGATGGAGTGGCATACTAGGTGAGGTTCTCCGAGGTCCATATCACCTGATCAGAAAGTGTCCCATTAATTATATAGTAAACGCTGATGTGTGCCGTTTACTATATAATTAATGTGTGCTTTAGTTCAGCCAATTGTGGCGTGCAAATATAAATCGTGTAAATGTTCAGGTAGGCTATCGTCAGACAGCGCAGTATGTATGTGTGTGCTGTGGTGTGTTTCAACCGAGATCACTTCCACTAACTGGCCACAGCGAACACACCCCCCCCCCCTCCTCAGCCCCCCCCCACCAGGGTAAGAGTGATAGCGTCAGCTTTGCCATTGAATACCTGGAAAAGTATTTGGGTTTTATTGGTGGTGGCCACTAAACCGGGTGAACTAATACATTGGGAGGCTAGCATGCAGTTTGGGTCAGGTTCCAACATAGCCATGTGTGTGTGCGTGCGTGCGTGTGTGCGTCCGTGCGTCCGTGCGTGCGTGCGTTCGTGCATGCGTGCGTGCGTGCGCATGTGTGTGTGCGTTGGCTAACGTGTGGTGCAGTGACTCAAAGAATTTCCTCTCAAACCGTCGCAACTGTGGCTGTAGAGGCCAATATCAATGCACATGTGTCATACATTGATGACTCCAGTCCTAAGGGTATACGGCGGCCGTGTATGTCGAGTTCCTGTTGTCTGCAGTGTATTACGGTTTCGCTGGCACTGAGAAAGTCAGAGCCAAGAAGGGCATCATTTTGGATAGAGGCAATGGCAACTCGTTGTATGAATTGCATGTCCTCTATCTGAATCACGATGTTTACTATTCCAGCCACTGGAACGTTAGCGCCGACCGGTGGCCGTTTGTAGGAAAATGGATATTGGCTAAGTGGGGCCGTCTATGGGGGGGGGGGGAATGCTCTCATATAGGCGTTTGTTAAAGACTGTGATGGAGGTTCCAGTGTCCATGGTGGCACTGGTTGATATACCGCCAAAGAGACAGGCGCACTTGCATATGGCTTTGTGCGGCGTTCGAGGAAGAGTTTCTAGGCTAATTCCCTGGTTATCTTCCTCTACAGTGGTCAGATCTTCTGTGTAGAAGGCCTGTTTGGTGATCGCCTCTGTTAAAGATATAGGTGGCTGAGTGAGGAAAGGGCCAACTTGTCTGCGCTGTTGCAGGCATTGTGTTGGCGGAGACGGAGCCGGGGTTAGCAGTGGCGCGCTACTGATGTTGGTGTGTACGGGGTGGTAGCTGTATCAGTGTTAGTGGCGGGTAGGAGAGGATTAGCAGCACTGGTACACAGTTTTAGTTGTGCTGACCACTTAGGACAATGCATCATCTTATGCTACTTAGAAGTGCAGAAGAAACAGTGCTTAATCCATCGCCTATCTCTATGCTTATGCTTTTTAACTTTCTTTATCCATTTCAGCGGATGATTGGAACAATCTGATTCACTACTACTATCACTAACGGATGCAGTGGGTGAAGATGGTGGGATACGCGTAATACAAAACACTAGAGGGCTATGTATGTGTGGTGCCATATTGGTTGGGCATTAGGATAAACGTTGGTTCAGTGGAGGCTGTTGTGCCAACCACTGCTGTTTTACAAAGGAAAGAGGGGACTCTGTTTTCAGCTTGAACGGGAACAGCCTTTGCTGGAGAAAGGTTTGGCGTCGGTACTTTTGGCGCAGGTACCGGCGTTGGCGAGACCGTAGGTATTGGCGTCAAAGAGTGAGTAGTGGTAGGTGTGTTTGGAGTTGGTAATGGTGTTGCTGCTTTCGTGGGTTGGTGGCCGATGGCCTGTGTTGAGCCGGGGTGAGCGGATGGGCACTGAGCTGACTCATTTTTCGGTGGCCGAATTAGTTTGACGCTTAATCTGGTGGCAACGTGTTATGGCCTGGAGCGGTTGTGTTAGAGGGGTGCCTGTTTGGGAAATGTTCCATCCAGTGGCCGGGATGTCTACATTCAAAACAGCCATTGGTGTGTGGGGTGATGTGTGCGGTGTTTTGTGCTGCTACAGTAGTGGACTTCTGGAAGCTATGTATTCATAGATCAAAGATGCACGCACTTCCCTTAGCAAAAAGACAACGTTTATATAAATAAGCATGTGTTTCCTTGCTGCTGTATAACTGTAACAGCTGGGAAGCTCCAAAGGCAGCTCTAGACAAACTCGATGCCTGCCACCACAAACACCTCCATGCCATCACTGGACAAAGATGACGAAACGGCATAATTTCCGACAATGCACTATGCACGGTGTGTAATACATTGCCAAAGTCGGTAAAAATCGCCCAGCAAAGATGGTCCATGTTTGACCATATGCTAAGGGATGCAAGAAGACACACCATAATAGAAAGCTTTGAATTTGTTCTACTTGGAGCCAGCAAATATAAAACCAAGAAGGGACGTCATTGCATAACTATGTTAAAGGTGCATATTCACACCAAAATGATTGAAAATATAATTGTTAAAATTATATACATTTAGATACTTAAATTATATGCCTAGATGTAAGGAAATGAATCGTTCTGCAATTATATACAGAAACGTCTCTAAGCTCTATAACTCTAATAACCACTGCTATTTTAGATGCACTACCTAACCTGGAATCGTCGAAGGCAATTGGTCATGACAATATAAGTCCAAAACTACTCCTAGAGGCTAAACAAGTTTTGGCCCAGATTTTGGTGTAATTTTTCATTAACTTTTCTCTTAAAAACTCTTATTTTCCAACAAAAGTGGCTCGTTTGCCAATCTTTAAAAAGGGCGACAAGAACTTGTGTTCAAATTATCGATCGATCAATATCACTACTGACATGTTTGAGTATTGTCCCGGAAAAGACGTTTTTTAATACGTTTACGATTTTATTAGAGATGGTATAACGCCCCTCCAGTCTGATTTTCTTCCTAAACATTCGACTGTCAACCAGTTATTAGATATTTATACCAATATTGTCGATGAACTTGACAGAAAAAACCGAATTAATGTTTTTATTTTTTTATGTACCCAAAGCATTTGACCGAGTCTGGCACCGTGGCCTGTTGCAGAAATTCAAATTTTGCATGGTTTACAAGTTATCTCGGGAGTCGTCATCAGCGAGCAGTTATTAATGGTAGTGAGTCTTTGTTACTTTCGTTGAATTCTGGTGTGCCACAAGGCTCTGTTCTTGGTCCTTTACTGCTTTTGGTCTTTATAAACGACTTGTCAGTGCTATTCTAAACAATATTAAGCTGTTTGCTGATGAAACGTCCCTATGTATAATAGCTGACAACCTACACATGCAAAGCACTTCTATAGACCATAACCTACAGATGATAACCCGATGGGCGGACACCTGGCTGGTCGAATTTAATGCCTTAAAATCACATCCTTACTGCTTTCAGTGCATAATAACCATACAGTATTTCCCTTACAGTTAAAAAATTCAAAAATACTTCGATCAAATTACCATACACACCTTGGAATTACGTTTAGCAGTATAGGTCAGTGGCTCAATCACGTGGATGCCCTAATATCCAAGGCCCAGCTCAAACTTCCGGTACTTAAGGTTCTTAAATATGTACTAGACAGGAAATGCCTTGAAATAATGTATGGAAGTTTCATGAGGGCAAGTTTGGAATATGCTGGCGTTGTTTGGGATAATCTGCCACAATACTTTTGCAGAAGACCAGAAAATGTTCGAAAAGAATCACTTAGAACAATAAGCGGTCTAACATATAGTGCACACATGGACGATTTATACATGGAAACTAGAATAGAAAAACTCGCTCATAGATGGGAAACCCACAGATTAGTTATGCGTTCCTGAGTTGTTAATGGAATGACGTGCGAAACTCTTACTAACCGCATTCCTTTACTATCCTAGCCTGGAGCCCATATAATATCCGACACTCAAATCATACTACTCCCTGCAGATGTTGTACTGAGATCTATAATGGATCATTTTACCCAGCAACAACCCGTGCCTGGAACACACTACCTGCGCCTGCCACAACGTCTACTATTTAAAAGAAAACTACAAGCAATGCATAGCATAAGACAATCCCCCCCCCACTTGGTATTATGTTGGGTCCAGAGCAGCTAATAATAAGATAAGTAGGCTTCGCAACGGTTGCAGTAGTCTTAATAGGCATCTGTTTGACAACCATCTGACAGACTCGACAAGTTGTCCTTATGGATATCTTGATGAAACCGTTGAGCATTCTGCCTTCTATTGTACCATTTTTATGGAGCAAAGCCTTGCTTTCCATAACACACTTGTGAGTAATGATATTCCCCATACACCCACATTAAGACACATCTTGTATGTCGACACTAATATAAATATATTGTCGATAATGGCCGTTTTCAACAACATCCCACTTACTTATCCAACTGTTAAGCAAAGTATATTAGAGCAGCTATTTATATAACTGGAGATATAAATAAAACAAATATAAAACATTGAGCTAATAATGTACATGTATGTATAATGTGCATGTACATGCAGCTAGTGAATGACTTGACGTGTTTCCACGACAAGATAAAAAGTACTTTAGAATGTTTTGGACACAGTTGAATTGGAGGACATTGCTGTCTAAGGCAGTAGTGTCATCCAACCCAATTGTGGTCACACATTCAACACACTTCTCGTACTAACTCACAGACCATGTTTTTGTTCCGGAGACATGTTGACCTGTTTATACGCTGTACTAAACTGAAACTGTGCGAGCACGTGAGTACACAGCACTCAGAGTTGTTTCTTCCACAGCCACCCTTTTCCCTTTATCCTTTCTCTCACTCACTCGCTCGCTTCAAAAGATGAAGACAAACCAAACGAAAATGGGCACAAATTATAATTTTTGTAAAACTACCTGAATACGGATTTTGAATGGAAGGGTTGAAAGATCCCTGGGGAATTAACATGTATCACAGCACTAGGCTCGAGTCTTGTAGATTCCATTTTATGTTCAAGTGAAAAATGAATACGATACAGGATTTTGAAAATGACGATACAAATGAACTTTCTGATCACAGAGTAGTCAGAAGTAGTAAAGTGGGGTTATATTCGCTATTGTTCTTTTCTTCGAGAACAATGGTGAACAGCCACACAGAGGGTAGAACAATGGTGAACAGCCACTCAGGGGTAAAGAACAATGGCGAACAGCGACCTCCATTTGAGAGTTTTGAAAACAATGGCGAATAGCCGCACACACTTAAGAATCAATGTTGCTGGTAAAACCCGGTAGTATGGTTTGAAAATGTTAACCCTTAAAAGTTGTGTATTTTACATTTTAACATAGCGCCAGCGCCCCCCCCCCCCTCCGTGGTTATCTACCGTGGTAGTGTGGTAAGGTAAAAAAATGGTGTTTAAGAGGAGGACTGATAACAGGATGTAAAAGAAATAGAGTTTAAGAGGTGGTCTGATAACGGAGGTCGTAGGAGGAGGAGGAAGGAGGCTGAGGAGGAATGTTATGGTGGCCGGCCTCTGCACGGCGCTGTTCTCTGTGCTTAAGCACAGCGCACCTGTCTAGTTCGCTATCAATATTCCATCGACCACTTTTGACGGATCAGAATGTCTGCTTGTGTATGCATGTGTGGAGAGGGTTGTTGTGTGTAAAAACTTTATTACATTATTTTATTTTTTGAACAGATAAAGAGTTCTCTGTCGAATGATTTGTGGGCCCTGAAAAGGGCCGTGTTTTGAGATAGGTCTCAGTCTTCGCATATCCGCACAGGCGTGGTTGTCAGTTTGGTAACAAACTGCATCATGTTTGCTTTTTGTATGTCAGTCGGAGTATCACTGATAACAGGACAGCCATGTGGATACTGTTTGATTGGTAATAGACAATAGCACTCCTTGTAGGTGTACACCATCTCTTTAGGCTCTATTTTCTTGATCATACGCCTACAGACCCGCTCGTGTTTCGACCATCGGCATATGGTGTCGCGGATGTCGATGGAACACCAACAACATCGCACATACCCAGTGTCTGATCCGTCAAAGTTTGTACTGCTGGCCATTTTAGCCGAATGCACATTAACATTTACATTTATACTACAACGCTCTACTACAAAAAATATAAGGAATATCAGGTGAGATGACTATCAACCTATCAAAATCTATCGCGTACTGGTCTCCATATAATGACACATGAATGCAAGCGAAAATATTGGATCTGTTCAATGGCTAGACGTGATGGATCAGTTTGTTAAATGGTTAATGCGCATAAAATCTGTATGTGTTAAAAAAGTATCCAGAGAAATATGTTTTCTCTGACCACCTCGTTATTGTGCATAATGCATCTATGATTCGCTTGTAATCCTTCAATTTGTATGCAAACGCGTTAACCTTCATCTAAAACCCTCAAACATGAAACTAAGTGGCTTCCTACCAGTCATTTAATTTTTTTTAAACCAGAGCAAAGTACATCTCTATGTGGGTAATATATAGGTAAACCAAGCGATGTTGTGTGTATAATATTATATAGATAATAATCATGCATCTCGTATTTAAGGAGTGGTCTTTAAAGCGTCAGTCATTTAATTATTAAAGTTGAAAAATTGTTCTAAAAATGGTGGGAACAATGTCCACCATCGTCATAGTTGACGAATAATGACGAGCACCCTTGTATTGTTTAACGTATTAATTAGGTGGTCGATGCACTCCCTCGTGGTTGTAGTAAAAAAGTATTTTGAAACTAAGCGGAATTGTGGCTTCCTATGTCAAATTGTCGCATTGAACAGCACTTTTTTTAAGAGTTTGTGCGCACGAGGGCGCTAGTGCGAATTGTAGCTTCCTATGTCAAATTATTATCAAAACTATTCGCTTAAACTACCAATGCGCCATGATTTAGGTGTGAAAAAATCAGAAAATAACATCCAGGGAATGACTGTAGAGGTGATCGCATAATTGAGGTCGAACGAGTGAGGAGGAGGAGGGATGAGGTATGCTAGAGTGGTGCTGCCTGGCACGAGGGATGAGGTATACTAGCATACTTGTTTACAAGGCCGGCAATGCGCTTTGTACGAATATTTTGAAAATAATTTGACTGCGGTGTTAGCAAAAACTTTCTATCAAATCGTTTCCAAGATATTTAGTGAATATATTGAAAATAAGTTGACTGTCTACATCAACCTTTGCTCAAATCGTTTTCCAAAATATTTTGCTAGGATGTAGATCCCTGGAATGTCTGTAACACCTCGCCAGTCAGCCAGTTAAAGGTAATAAAACTAGGAAAAATTACCATGTCCGGGTACACACAGTATGAATGCATTATGAGTACCTAGTTAATGAGACCCTGACAACAAAAATAATATAGTAGGCTAGCCATTGTCTAGATATTGTGACCGCAACCACCTACTACCATCACCCCCACCATCACCACCATCACCATCCCTCTATCACCACCAGCACCACCACCCACTAAGCACCAACACCTACCACCAAGCATTAACCCCACCACATCATCCACCACAACACCTATTTTCACCAACCGCCAACCCCACCGTCACCACCATCAACATCATCAGCACTCCGATGTGTATATTGAGGGATGTGGGGGGGACCTGGCTGGGCAGCTACAATCATCAAATCAACATGCACACAAAGAACCAATGTTTTATTTGTATACATATTTTTAACATTGAAGAAAATATTACATATGATAACACATATAGTTACTGTAGCATAAACAAATAGTCAATGTTCTGGAGATCCATTTTATCGATGACTGATTCCTTATGGATCAGATCTATCACTGACAGAATCATCATCATCATCATTATCCTCAGCATCTAGGTGGTTCCTTATGTACTTCTTGATCCGAAATGCTCTTTTTCGAACAGCTGAGAAGACTGCTTCATCGTATGCGCACCCCTCGTCGATAAAATCTTTAATTTCCCGACAAATTATTTTAATGAGTGTAGAGTTCTGTAATCTTCTCCACTGAAAGATTGTGTCTATACACTTTGTAATTAAAGCATCAGCATATACGGAAATAGACGCATGGCCTACACCATTTGGGTCTGTGTTCACTTCACCATCCACATCTTCTAAACCTGATTGTTCAGCGTCTAAAACCTGCTTAATATTTTGGAATATGGTAAATAGTTCCTCATTGCCTATGATTTCTTTTTCATCTTCACCTTCATCTTCACTCTCAGACTACGCTGAGTCATCACTGTCTTCACTCTCCGACTCTGCTGGCTCATCATTTTCACTCTTCATCTCTGTCATTTCTTCATCTTCACTGTCTAGATTTTCGCTATCTTCATCGTTATGGAATCGGATCTTATGCCGCTTCAGGTCATTTGACCTATTAAAAGTTGAACCACATTCAAAACATTTATGTCTCGGCATATTGATTATGGGATAAATCTAGCAAGTATTCAAGTTACAAGGTTCTTCAAAGAAATCTGACTGCCTAACTACTCTGCAGTTACACATCCAACCACTTTGCGATGTTTAAACTGGGATGAGAAAAGGGATTGAATTTGTACCATTTATAGGATTATATGTACTGCGACCGCAAATCCGCAACATGTGCCCACAAATCCACAACATGCACCCACAAATCTGCAACATGCATCTGCAAATCCGCAACATGCAGCCTGCATGCGACGGCACATGTATGCATGCATTTTGGTGTGTATGCATGCTCAGCATGTAGATGCACTTGTTGCCATCTGCAACATGCACCCGCAAATCTGCAACATGCACCCGCAAATCCGCAACATGCGGCCCGCATGTGGCAGCACATGTGCGCAAGCATTTTGGCATTTAGGTGTGTTCAGGCATGGACATGCACTTGTTGCCATCCGCAACATGCACCCGCAATTCCGCAACATGCGCCACAAATCCGCAACATGCGCCCGCAAATTCGCAACATGCAGCACGCATGCGGCAGCACATGTATGCATGCATTTTGGTGTGTATGCGTGTTCAGGCATATACATACACTTGTTGGCATCCGCAACATGTGCCCGCAAATCTGCAACATGCGCCCACAAATCCGCAGCATGCGGCCCACATGCGGCAGCACATGTACGCATGCATTTTGGTGTGTATGCGTGTTCAGGCAGGTACATACACTTGTTGCCATCCGCAACACGCGCCCGCAAATCCGCAACATGCACCCGCAAATACGCAACCTGTGCCCGCAAATCCGCAACATGCAACAGCAACATGCTGCCACAATCCACAACAAGTGGTCGCAATTAGCAACATGCAGTGGTGATTGGTGGTAGTGGTGCTGGTTGTGGTGGTGCTAGTGGCGCTGGTGGTGGTGAAGGTGGTGGGTGATGGTGTTGATGCTGGTGGTGGTGGGTGTTGGTGTTGATGTTGGTGGTGGTGTGGTGGCGGTGGTGGTGGATGGTGGGTGGAATTTGCTGTCGCAATGTCTAGACAACAGCAGAGCCGGTCATTCCAATGATAAATTTTCAAAAATAATCTTCTGGCACAAGCATGCGCACAAGGGTGCACACCGTGGCATGCACAAGGGCACAACATATAACTAGCAGTATCGCATATTAGCATGTGTGCATACGAGCGAGACCTTTATTAAACCCTCATTGACATACCCTCGCCAACCTATATGCCATTTTTCAGACACCATGCTCTCACACATTCTGACCACAATGTCTAGACAAATGGATAGCTGTCAGAGTCAGTCATTCCGATGATAAATTTTCAAAAATAGGCTTCTCTAGGACTGCAAGTATGAATATGAAGAAATTCCCTATGGGTTGGCCGGTGGATGGGTGTTGGTGGTGGGGTTAATGCATGGTGTTGGTTGTAGGTCGTAGTGGTGGTGGTGGTGGTGGTGGTGGTGGTGGTGGGGGTTGTGGTGGTGGTGGTGGTGGTGGTGGTGGTGGTGGTGGTGGTGGTGGTGGTGGTGGTGGTGGTTGTGGTGGTGGTGGTGGTGGTGGTGGTGGTGGTGGTGGTGGTGGTGGTGGTGGGTGTTGGTGATGATGGTGGTGGTGGTGGTTGGTGGGGGGGGGGGGGGTGTTTGCTGGCGCAATGTCTAGACAAATGGATAGACTGCAGTGCCAGTCATTCCAATGGTAAATTTTCAAAAATAGTTTTCTCTTGTACTACAAATATGAATATGAAGAAAATAAACATTTTCTTGAAGAAATTCGAGGGTTAACGGGTTAATAAAGTCTCTAGCGTCCATGTAACATGAGGTGGGCGCTTAGGGCAGGACTTAATTATATACTAAAAACATGGTTATAACTTATCACTGCACTATAGCCAAAAGGATATATTTATATTTGTAGTAAACGAACATCTATGATTATGCTACTACGCTTGTAATGTTGCTTTTAATTGTCGAATCTTTACGCGTCGGTAAACAACAATAGCCGGTGAGCGGGTGCACGCTTTATTACCAATTTTTTTAAAAACTCTCGGCGACGACATTGTAGTATCTTGCGCTTAGAACGAGACGGGTGGTACATTCTTACATTATTCTTTAACACGTGACATGTTTGTATCTTAATTAAGGATTGATCCCACGGATATTGCGACAGTATTGGTTAAATTAAACCATACGCAGCAAATAATTTTTTATCATGCGTACGCTTGACGCTTGACGTACAATTCTATAAACACATGGCGCCCTCAGAGACATAATGACTACATTTTAATCATCGTGCAACCACAAAATCTAAAACGACGGACATTATTGCAAATGCAATATTAAGTATTTAAAAAACAATTTGCGCATAATGTCGGTTAAACCAACAGTCAAAACGTTTTCAAAATATTCAACAAGATAGTTTACTAATAAATTAACGTTAGCGACGTAACAGTCAAATTATTTTCAAAACATTCGTACATCGTGCATACCTTGTAAGCAAGTACGCTAGCATCACCCTCAAAAGCAACCAGCAACTTCTACTGAGGAGGAATGCTATAGCATTCCGTCTGAACTGACGCAGGCAGTCAAATTATATTCAAAATATTCGTACATCATGCTTGTAAACAAGTACGATAGCCCCTCATAAACAACTGCGCCAGAATGCTAGTATCATCTACCTCCTACTCCCTACTCCTCCTACGACCTGCGTTAACAGACCACCTCTTAAAGTCTGGAGTTTCTTTTACATCCTATTATCAGTCCTCGTCTTAAACACTATTATTTTTACCTTACCACACTGCCACAGTAGATAACCACGAAGGGGGTGGGGTGGGGTGGGTGTGGGGGTGGGGAGAGGGGCGTCGCCGCTATGTTAAAACGTAATACACAATTTAAGGGTTAACATTTTCAAGACATACTACCGGATTTTACCAGCAACATTGATTCTCAAGTGTTCGCCATTGTTCTCAAAACTCTCAAAAGGAGGGCGCTGTTCGCCATTGTTCTTTACCTCTGAGCGGCTGTTCGCCATTGTTCTACCCTCCGCGCGAGGCTGTTCGCTATTGTTCTCGAAGAAAAGAACAATAGCGAATATAACCCCACTTTACTACTGTCTGGTCTGATCTCCAACCTGTTAAATAAAGGCAAACAATTATGCTGTAGATTTGTAGACTTTTCCAATGCATTTGATTCTGTGGTGAAAGATTGCCTGTAGTATAAGCTAATAAAACTAGGTGTTAAAGGAAACATAATAGATATATAATGTCTATGTATGAAGGCGTAACAACATACGATCAAACACAAAACTGTCAGATAACTTTGAATGTTTAACCGGAGTACGTCAGGGAGAAAGTTTGTCGCGTTTTTATTTAATATGTATTTAAATAATATTGAAGATGATTTTAAGGGCCCCTGATGATAGTATTGACTTAGTCACTCTTAAACTATTTCTGCTACTATATGCAGATGATATTATAATTGCTTTCAGAAAGTGCTAAAGGCATGCAAAAAGGCCTATATATTTTACTGTCTTACCGCAAAAGATGGCGCCTAACTGTAAATGCAGACAAAACCAAAGTTATGGTCTTTAGACAGGTGGCCACCTGTGCCAAACCGGTAAATGGTGTTATGGGACAACTGATGTCGAAGTTGTAAATAAGATCAAATATCTTGGTATTGTACTTATCTCTATCGGTTCATTCTACGAGGCACAAAATACCTTTCCGAACAAGGCCAAAAAGCTGTATTTGCTTTGGAGAAATACTGTAATAAATTCATTAATCTCACTCCTGCACATTATTGCAGCTTATTCGATAAACTCGTTCTACCAGTACTATGCTATGGGAGTGAGGTGTGGGGTTTCCATTAGACACGTGAAATTGAAAAATGCCATCTCCGTTTCTGCAAACATTTATTAGGCGTAAAACAAAGCACACTAAGTTGCATGGTCTATGGTGAGCGTTACATAATTAGGGAAATACGAATAGTGAAATATTGGTTCACACTTCAAAATTTAGAACCAAATAGAGTGGCGCGATGTATATATATCTATAAATATATATAACGTGCTATACTTTGATTTACGCGAGGCTGAGAATAATAACATTTCATATTAGTCTGTCCAATTTATCAAAATTTAAGAAAACAATATATAAAACAATAGTATTGGGAAAAAACAGCGTCTTTAAACTGACAGAACTACTTCAGTCTGGTAATGGTTCATGCATAAGGAAATCAGCTGCCTTTTTATACAATGAATTTACATTGAGAGACAAATATTTAACATAAGCACCACAGACCAGACCCACCACATTCTTATTCATAGGCCGTGTTCTCGCCAGAGACTTAACAGCCCTAGCGCAATACTGAGGTATGGCGTTATTTCCTATTAACTCTCCAGGGGGGAACACGGTTTTGTATTATGTAATTTTCACGCACGGGTCGAATGGGCCGACTGTGAAATAAACTATCTATAATGATATAATGTAGGGCGGGTCTGGTGTAGCGCAGTCGTGTGTGGAAATATTGGCTTCGGGAACATATTCAATTACAATAGGTTTTCTATACATAATTGCCCCTTTAACCACTGAAATTCCATTACCTCAAATACAAGACGACTATTATAATACCTCTCTAGGCTGTTGAATACATTAAAATCTAATTTCAGGAAGCTGTTGCTGTCTATAGGCACCAACCGCTCCGAGAATCAACAATTGTCAGTCAAATTAGTCTCCAAATCCTCAACATAATATTCATTACAGTGGACATTAAAAATGCTCGCTTCTTGTCTGTAATTTTCAAAGGGTTAACTATTTGGATAAATAAATCGATCGTTGTAAAGGAATTCCGTGCAATCGTCAAAAAGAATAAGCCATCCGAAATAATTGTCCAATACTTTCATACGATCTCTACGAGCGACCACCTGTGTCCTGTAGCCACAATATGGTGGTTCTATAATACAGTTGGGTTACAGATTATAGGCCTTATGGAACTACCATCGTACAATTTCCAAAAGACATGACGTCTGACATGTGACAAGTACTAACTGGCCACATTGTTTTACTGAGACTTATTTCGCGCGTTTAACTCGATCGGCTAAGACAAGTTAGATGACATTTCACGTACCATTGCACTTTACGCGTTCGTGTTCATCTCCGTCTGTTACGAGATTAACCTATAGCTATCGTTGTCCACTTCGCATTTACGTATTTGAATTCGAGAAAATGATACGTGATAATAATACGGCATTCTGTAGTAATCGATTCAGCACTAGTCACTTTAGAATACCGTGGCATGTCGAACATTTTGAAATCACTTTGACTGGAAGCTGTTGTTTCCTAAGATAATAGCGTACACCACTGCGGCGACCATGCAATATAAGCGTAACCATTTAATGACCGAATTCTGTCAAAGAAAATCAGAGTCTTTCCTTACTGAATATCCATTTTCAGACCAGGAGAAGACTACGCTTGCAAATTTTCCACTGGAATGGCTGGCTCCATTGGTTAAATAAAAGTCTTCTCATGGTCTGAAAATGGGCATTCATGAAAACCACAGCAGAAGCAGGTTTGGGCCGGCTTCGTCATGAAATGGTTAACCATTTAAGCCCCAAATTTTATCCAGAGAATTTCTATTTTCTTATACAAAGTGTCCATTTGCAGACCAAGATAACGTTTATTTTTTGAAAATGTAACACTGGAATAACTGTCGCGTGGTAAATTGTTCGAAAATAGTCTTCTCCTGGTCTGCAAATGGAATTTATCAAGATCGGTGCAGGAGCCATTGTGGCAGGCTATACGGTATGGTCAATGATTGGGTCAGTAGATATAATAGTACGTTAATTGTGGGATACATATGTCAGATGGTTAGTTGATGGCAATTCAGGGATCATAGTGTCGGTCATTGATGTTTTACGGAACAACTCATTAACAATTTTAAAGGGAACATAAACAGAGAAGAGTCAAAGTACGTCAAATGATGCTTTTCCACAATTTAAATAAAATAAAATTTTTTATTCGTATATTTTCAAATTCTTAACAGGAGAATTTCGACATGGAATGTCATTTTCTTAAATTTTCACTGAGAATCACCGAGTGGCGTCATCGCGTGAATGATTGTTGTGATGCGGTGAATGATTGTTGTGATGTTGATGCATGATAGCTCACAACAGGTGATTTAGACATTATCATATTAATGAGATGCTGGAGACACACTAGTGTTTGTTAAATCAGCACCTGAATCTGAGCTGTCCAACTTGTACTGCATTAGATGCCAGTTTCTTCTACTCCGAAAACACGTGTGGCGCAATCTGAATCCGCATGGCGGACGATTCACACATTGACGTCACGCGTTTGAATTTTATGGCGTTTAACCCTCTAACCTTTGACCCTCAAATTTATTCAAGAAAGTTTCAATTTTCTCATAGAAAATGTCCATTTGCAGACCAAGAGAAGTGTATTTTGGAAATTTACCACTGGAATGACTGGCTCGGCTATCGAGCCAGTCATTCCAGTGGTAGATTTTCAAAAATACTCTTCTTTTGTTCTGTAAATGGACATTTCTCAAGACCACTGCGTAAGACGTTTTTGGCTGATATCACTGTTAAAGGGTTAACTGAAATCTTAACACTGATGGAGTTTGTGAAAATCTTTTAACTTTTCTTTATGTTATAAAATATGATAAAAACACTTATTTTTTTTAATTTTTATTGAAATCTAATTCTCATTTGTGATCTTCTTCCCTTGAATGAATAATATGAAGGTTTGATAATCCATGTATAAGAACCCTTTCCAATGTAATGTTCTGCTTGCTTTGAAATTTATATCGTCCCTCTAAGGCAACACAGTGATATAGTTAACTGGAATAAACTGAAACTACACCCTTCAGTAAAATGCCTTTCGAGAACTCTTTTTTATTCGTTGGATCAGTGAAACCTTCAAGTTTTTCAGCTTTCAACTTCACATACCTGTAAATATTGCTCAAAGCATTACTCACATTTGTCTCGCAAAATTTGCATTGAAGGTAATAAGATGTGAACAAAAGCTACAAATAATAGTAGAGTCCATTTCTCGCTATGCCCCCCCCCCCCCCTCTCTACATATGACCCGTCCGTTTCTAGATAAGATCCGCCGACTTTTTGCGCGTGTTGGAATCCTAGTCTATACTTTGAACCATGAATCCCAATGTATTCATACATGTAAGCTGGGAGCAACAGCACCTTGTCAAATTAGTTATTTAACAGAATATATATTAAATAGTAAATCCATCAAAGACATACAATACGTACACTTGACGGACTTTTCCATCTTCATTGTAGCGTGTTCTCTGCCAATTATGAGCGTAAGGTTAGCCTATGGCACCAACAGCGCAACGATATTCAACATCATGTTTATTAAATAGTAGAGACATGCAATTCTTACAACGTGTCGAACTTTTAAGAGTTAAAGATGGGCCGGTATAGAATCATTTATGACGTAATGATTATGACGTCATCCTACACGCCCCTTAGCGGATTATCACGAGATATGATGTCATTACTCTGGAGAGGGCCATTACCGTACTTGTTAGCTAACGCCATATGCAGCAACAGCCGTAGTCAAATTAGTTTCAATATATCCAACAACTTACCTGGGTACTTAGTCAACTTTACAACTTAGATTCTGGTAATTGAGGCTTCAATGTTTCAAATCGATTCCGACCCGCGTATAAAGCGGATGGATCGTGGCTAGACATCAATTGCGGATTCCAGATTATCCATCAATCATATAACGTCATAATCAACTACGTGACGTGTAGGGTGACGTCATAATCAATTACGTCATGAATGGCATAGCTAAATTCGCTTGATTGATGAGGGACTAAAGCGTTGATGTACAAATTGTATGTTTTACTATTTAATAAACATGCGGTTGAATATTTTGAACCTAATTGGACTGGGAGCAGTAGCTGCCGCAGGCTAACATTGGATTCCTCCATTGGTTCATATTACCTAGTCTCAAAACCAGTTGTCATAGTCTTCATGGAGCTGAAGACAAAATATAACGTAGTTACTTATATTTGCGAACAGATGGTTAAAGCGCAAAATACAACCATCACGTAAAACAGTTTTGCACCTAGCTATGTATGAACCATCACACTTCACATCAACCATCAGTGATGTATTTGATAGATATGGCATGTAAAATGCAAAGATTGGCTTCAGAAGCTCGACAGGATAATGTGCGACCTTGACTTTTAGGCATCTTTGACGTGTCCTGACTCGTTGATTACAAAATAACAAGCCATGTGTATATAACTCAACCAGCACCGGACAAACAATTATTGTGGCTGCCGTCCATAAAACCCCAATTACAACCGGGTGACGTTACAGGGTCAAGATGCCAAAAGGTCTATAAGCCTAATCTGAATTCAACACGTTTTCACAAATGGGCGTGTAGAAAATGTAAAAAGTATCAGCTTGGGTGGTGGTTGAATAAGTCATCACTAGGGTAGACATAGGGTTTGAATCGCTCTATTAATTTCAAATTTATTTGTCTGCACTTTTATGTACATTGCAAACTGTCTCAGTTACCTCGGGTGAAAATACAAGTGAAGTGACAATAATAATAATAATAATAATAATAATAATAATAATAATAATAATAATAATAATAATAATAATAATAATAATCAATCAGGAACGTGTTGAACATCTTTTCTTTGACAACGTTGATGATTTCCTGTGGTGTGGCTTTATAAGCTGTAATGCGTCTCTTGGTAGCCTGTCTGTGGAGGACACTACTATCAGTTTGAGGCAACTGGCTTGATGCACTATTTGTTTAGTGACTGTTCAGTGGTCATGTCATGCCAAACTCCACTGAGTTGTCACGCGGTCAAGAAAACTCGACCTCGCCCGTGAGTTAGATCATTCTATGCTTCTGGTTTCCCCTCTCTGACACGGCTTGCTTCAGGAACGTTAACGCAACCACAACGATCATACTTTGCATGTAAACAGTCACAATAAATTGAAATCTCTGCAAATGTTTATATTTCCAAGGACGTGATATGATCCCGTTTTGCCGCACTAAACTCCTGAAATCCAGCATTAGCCGTGAAACATCTAAAATACAGTTTTCATAGAAGACAAATGTGTCCGAATAGCTGTTGTCTCTCTTCTCTTCATTTGATGGTTCCGATCTCGGAGACAATATGAAAATCTGATTGGTATGTTGTTGCTGCATCCCTGCTTTTCCGGTGTTAGCTGAATCACGTCTGCAAATGTCATAAACTTAAGCCAATTCATTACTTTATTTACCAGTTTACGGATTCTAACTCCATAAGTGTACATCCTGCCATTCATAGCATGGTTGACTGTTCCTGGCCCATACACATTAACTACCACCAGGGCGTCCTCAAAACCTACAAGCTACATATAAAATGTAATACATGGTGCACGCCTCGTATCTCAATATGATTACTATTAAATTCGTCGTCTGATCTTGCAATGTATAAATGTATCTCACACTGCATATGCCCAATGGACCTTTCCATTTTTAGCCATGCCCCGCCCATCACTAGCTAAGCTCCACCCACACCTCGCCGTGTTGGGATTGATCGATCCCCCAAATGCCCTAGCTTTCAATTTCATGAAAACTATACAGGGAAGCTGTTGAATATTTTGTAACTAATTTGACTGGGTGCTGTTGCTGCCTATGATGTGCAGACGATGATCCAAGCAAGTTTCACTTCTCCTAGTAGGAGGTTTGGTTTGGGATTTTTCGCGCAGAGATTGAGACACTGTAGAGTACTAGTGAATTGGTCTTTATCTGAATACGTCTCCGTATAACTTTTGTTGAAACTGGCCTATACGGATGTAGTCAGGATACACGTGACCATGTTCCCAGAAATATGCAATTCGCTGTTAAAATGCTGATTTTCCCAGCACATATCACTTGTGTGGACTAACCTATACAATACAGTGGCGTTGCTTAGTGAGTTGCTTACCACGTCTTCTGATTTCTTGATTTGATGGAGACTGACAACTGAGTGGAAGATGTTTAGGTGTTTTGCAACGGAATTGTGGTGCAGCATAATCCTAGCCAATGGCGAGAATATGCCTATACAGTTTTTCATCAGTCGATTTTATGCTATGTATATGTTATGCCTATTCATTTTCCTTATAGGATCCACTATAAATATGGCTAAACTTAGTCATTTAACAGCTTCACAGCAATTTTGAGCTGAGATATCCTGGATATTGAGAGGGTGGTAGCATACCCCACCCCACGCCCGTGTGACTTGAGAGCTGTACACAATGGTAATGCAACGTGGACAAGTATAGATTTTCGATAGGCCAAAGTCTTCACAACAGTTCACTTGGAAACCTGGTGTAACCTGTGTGGCAGTCAGTATTACTTTTATTTCAGCCACATTATCGTAGTGATTATATCACACAATTTTGATGGGCATTGCTAAGGCTAAATTCGCTTTCTTTTGGTGCCCACGACTTTGAACTCGTATATTGGCTCATCACCCTTGTTGCCGACGTAAATGACGAATGTCGGTTCTTATGCCACATGAGATAATGGTGTGGCTCAAGGAGTTCAAATTCTGTATTGTCTTTGACTGTTATCAACGATTCCAACCGATCGTACCGAATGCATAGCTCAGCATCATTCTTTATTTTGGGAGCAACAAAGGATGATATAAGTCCTGAGATCGAGCTCTGCCTCAGTTTCTCTTCATCCTCCATTTGACAGATGCACTTTTGTATTTCTATTTGGTTTCAATAATTTGAACGGGCTGAACTAGAAATATGAACACACAAGGCTTTTTTGGAAAGCGAGATCCTTTCCAATTTGTTGCCTTCATACATGTGTCAAACTCCTACCATTCGTAATTCTAAAAGGCATAGCATAGACATGTAGGAAAATATAATAGCCACTAGGTCTTATAGTAGTCGTCCGCCAGCCACCTATGCTTAAATAAAAGATAAAAATGCTACATATTGATAAAGATCATTTTCCGTATTTGTGACGTCATAACAATATGCACGTTGTCCTAATTGGAACGATAGTTTATTTAGAGGCATCGCGAATTTTTTATTCTGTTTCAAAAATACTGTGTTAGTAGATTCAACAACAAAGTTAGTCATTTAAATAGAAGGTTGTTGCTCCGCCACCAAATCGTCACTAATATTATCGTGAGACCTTAGGCTTAATCAATATTTTCTAGACCATACACCCTAAATAATGCATACATTTGATAAACTACATATAATATATTTCCTAACTGACTTGATGCAATAGAAATGCACAGTGAACATATAAAATGTGACAAATTTGATAAAACTATTTATATTTCATGATTGTGACCTCATAATTTGTATGTAAATTTTCTTCACAATCGCAGTAAGTGATGCCATTGTTTAGACGATCTTGGGACCTTTCATTAAAGATCAGAATTGCATTTTCTACTTCAATAATACGAAAGTTGTATGGATTAAAACTAATTAAGTGGTACCATCGAAACTAGTCTGTAAAAATAATTTCACCACATTCAGACCCTACACACACATTGGCGATGCATCCACACCCATCCATGCGCGTATATCTGCCTAACAACTGACACAACTGGTATATTGTCTACCGGCTATCCTTAACTATAGGTCTCCTCTTCTCAGATTTTGCTGCCGGACTAAATGTGGGACCTAGCCTGTTAAAAATATGTATGCAGTCCTTGGGCTAAAAAGCATACGTCTTAAATGGTAAGATAGCTGAAAATGACGATGACGGAATGAATACTTTTAAATATGTTCCGCCCATCTTTATCTAAGCACCGTCCATGCGTTGTGCGTGTTGGGATCGATTTATATAATTTGAATACTGAATTCCCAGAATCTCAGTTTCATGGTAACTATATGCTGCTAACTTGTAGACTATCTAAAACTAATTTGACTGTGGGGCTGTTGCTGTCCATGGCAGAAACGGCGTCCAGTCAAATTAGTTTTAAAATATTCAACAGGATGTTTATTAACTGGCAAACACATACACTTCGTACACTTGACGGACTATTCCAGATCCATGACGGAATATTTATGTCAATTATGATTGTGACGTCGGCCTACATTTGATGTAGTTGAATATGATATCATATACTTGACTGGCAGATCGGATTCATCTACTGTCTCTACTACCCCGTCTATATTGTATTTCCAGTCATCTAATTAAGCCCCACCCACCCGGGTAGCATGTGTCCGTACGCAAGAATCAACGACAAGTTGTACTGATAGAACAGCAGTATAGTATCCATACCACGAGTTGCGGCAAACCCAATGATTGGTGGCTTGCAGTGGCGTTGGAATGAAATGTTGATTTGTGAGGGACACATTGTGGTGGGACTTGGACGGGATGTGCCATCTCGCGAATCTGACGGTTTCAAGGGACTATTAAGCTTTTAAGACGGACTAAATCGAGCCATTCATGACGCAATGCTTATGACGTCAGCCGACACGCCCCATAGTTGATTCATGATGACGTCATATGATTGACGGAAGAAATGAATTAATGAATTAGGCGTGCCGAACTTAAATACGTTAGTCATGACGTAATTGGATATGGTGTCATCCTACACGTCGCTTAGTTGATTACGACGCTATATGATTGATGGCTAAACCGCAATCCTCCAGTCATCCAAGATGGTAATGTACCTCCTAACCCCGAGTTAAGAATTTGAGATTACAGAGGCTGTCTGGGGCTTAGATAATGTAACATCGTCCGACAAGGCTGATGGTGACGTCACATACATAACAGAACATATACCAGGTGCACACAAGTTGAATGCTAGACATAAATAGCTTTATAGGATTATAAATAGAATGACTTCCGAACCACTGAATGATTACCTTCCTCCACTATCCCATACACGGAATCCATACAATATCCGTCATCCAAACCTCATCACACCATACAGATGCCGAACCGAGTCCCATAATAGATCATTCTTTCTAGAAACAATCCGTTCCTGGAATGCTTTACCACAACCCGTTAGAATGGCTACCACATTATCAGAATTTAAAAGCAAGCTGAAAGCCATGAACCACACACAACCTCCCCCACTGTGGTACTATACAGGACCAAGGCCAGCGAATATTGCCTTACCCAGACTCCGAAACGGGTGTAGTAACATAAACAGCCATTTAGCCGACAACTTTGTCGGATTCTCGTCGGTGCAACTGTGGGAATGCTGACGAATCCATTTAACATTAGTTGTTTCACTGCCCCCTCAAAACGCCGCTTTCTCAAATAATCTTATCTCAAACCATATCTTTCCCACACCTCTAACCATTCAACATTTTGTATTCGGTAACACCAATGCTCGTGAATAGACTAATATTAAGGTATCAGCACTTCTCTGCCAGTACATCGACTCAACTAGTCGCTTTAAATGATCCTTCAGCTCTAATCTAAAATAGTCTGATTACTAAGCACAATTAGTACACTGGCACTTCATAGACCGCTCTTCGATATTTCTCCATGCATTACCCTCTCAATCTGGTTCGCTTCTATATTTTGGCTAGCTAGTGTGCTTAAGGATTAAGGGCCATGGAGATTGAAAACGGCTCCTGCAGATGGTTTGGGAAGCGTCTACTTGCGGACGTGGAGGGGACAATTCTTTGAAGATTTTGCCACTAGACTGACTGTCTTGCTAAGCGAGTCGGCCACGCCAGTGGTAAATATTTTTATAAATTTTCTTCTCTGGGCTGTTGTTGGACGTCTTCTGTGAGAGGACCGAGATCTCCATGTCCAATCTTGATCACTAAACGGTTAATAGTAAGGACACTTCCTGATGACACCTTGACTAGTCACAATCTTTTGTCAACCGTGATCACATTCTATTAGCAACCGGTGCATAAGCACCTCGGGGTGGCCGCTGTGCCGTGTAATTGATGAATCCACATTGGGCTATACGCCCCGCCCAATTATGGATAAGTTGCAACCATGCTTTGCGAGTGTTGGGGTCGATATGTATGCTCTAAATTTATGGCACTATAGATTACTATTGCAGCGACAGCGACCAGTCAAGCTAGTTTCAAAATACTCAACAGAACAGTTATTAAATAGCGAAAACATACAATTCGTACAGCTTGACGGACTCTTCCTAGGATTTAATACGGAGTATTTCGCTCAATTAAGACTGTTACGCCAACATATAGGCGACGTAGTTGATCATGACGTCAATACTTTAGTGGATTCATCCAATTTGAAATAACACTAGCTATTGACCAACACAAATGCACAAGTACCTCTACTAGCCATGACGACTGATTTAGAATTATAAAGTAGTTCTTTCATCCCGACACACAAGATTTAAGGGTGCATATTCGCAGCAGAGTGCTTGGAGATGGAATTGTTTTATACTTCTGGAGGCTTAACCATTTCATGACGAAACCGGCCCAAACCGGCCACTGCAGTGGTCTTGAGGAATGTCCACTTGCGGGCTAAGGGAGGAGTAGTTTGAGGTTTTACCACTGAAATGATTGGCTCTGTAACAGAGCCAGCCATTCCAGTGGTAAATTTTCGGGGATATTCTTCTCTTGGCCTGCAAATGAACATTCAATAAAGAAATATTTTGATTTTCTTGACCAGATTTAGACATTAAAGGGTTAAATTGTGGGCCTGGATAAGGTGAGTCGAGGTAGGTCTTGGCTTGTGATGGTTTTATTACGCATAGAATGATATGATTTTTTGTGTTCTGAAATTGAACTAGAGACACGAGTCCCTAGTTCAATTAAGTAACTGAAAATTATGATGGTTTG
>CM067373.1:93720111-93987611 GCA_034401795.1 Chaetoderma sp. LZ-2023a | reverse complement strand
GAATGATCAAACATCGACGTCACGGGGTCACTTATAGTGAACACCGAAATAAACATTCTCGTCGATAACTCTGCAATGCGGAGACTTGGGTAGAATTACCAAATCTGTAACATAGCCCTACATTCATATTGTGGTTGGCTAGAAGCACAATTTAGTTTCAGCTTAAAGGTTCAAATATCAAGGTAACGGGGTTACTTGACATTATCAAAACACACCAACACTAAAATAACTACATTAGCATGAAAACACATAATAATCTTTTTCAACTTTCTAAGAATTTTTACCGCTCTCCTCCTCCGCTTCGGCGTTGAAGGCATTTTCTTTTGACGGCGGCCCGCGCGAGGCACTTTCCTCTCGTAAAATGATATATTTCTAACCTTGTGTGTGTTAGGGGAAATATTTTTCAATTCATTGTTATTGTAGGACATCTCTCTGGCCGTCTGTCTACAAACGGTGAGGTTACCTCTATTCTTACCTTGCATTTTTATAGTCGGCTTCCCACTGGCTGCCTTCTCACAAGGCACCGCGGTGTTGGTACCGTCATATATTCCCTCCCTCCCTCCTTCCCTCCCTCCATCCCTCACTCTCTCTCTCTCTCTCTCTCTCTCTCTCTCTCTCTCTCTCTCTCTCTCTCTCTCTCTTATTTTCCCCTCTCTTCCTCCACTACGGCGTTGTAGGCATTTTCCTGTGACGGAGGCCGTGCCTTTCCTCTTGCAAACCAATAATTTTTAGCCAGCCTGAGGCAGATATAGTTTATATTAAACCAACTGACGGTGCCCTGCCCGGACCGCCCCCCCCCCCCCCCCACAGGTGTACCTTTCACGATACCCTCTATATATGACTAGATCGGTTAGGTACCTCTGGCGAGATATAAAACTAACACACCACTTTTTGTTTTTACACGCACCGTCCTCAGTAGCAAGCAAACAAAACAGTTATTTATTGAGTAAAGTAAATTGTGCTAGCACCGTTCCTTCCACCTAGGAAATGATGGCTACACACACTGGGGACATGAACAGCCAGGACGATACGGTAGTGTTCAATTTTCGCAACAATGGCTGCACGCGCCCACTGGAACGTGATCGTTCCGCGGCCCTGGAGGTCGATTTTTGTGGACAGCGGAGATGCGCGGCGACCGTTCCCCAACCCCGAGGCTGACTGGCCAGCAGCAGCAACAGCAGTAGCAGCGGCAGCAGCAGCAGCAGCAGCAGCAGCAGCAGCCGCAGCAGCAGCAGCAGCAGCAGCTGTGGAGACAGCACCGCCCGACAGCAGTAGCGGCGGAGCCTCGCGCGCCCCCGGCGACTACTACTACTACTACTACTACTACTACTACTACTACTACTGCTACTATGATGACGACGGCGGCGGCGGCAAAGACGACGAATTAACAGTGTCGAATCCAGATATTTTCAGGTGCATAGCGAATGGAGCATTCTGCCATAGGCAGCAACAGCACCCAGTTAAATTAGTTTCAAAATATTCAACAGCTTATTGTATAGTTTTCTGGAAATTGAGATTCAGAGAGTACAGGGTTCGATTGATCCCAATACCGACAAAGCATGAGTGGAGTCTACCTAGAGATGGGCGGGGCATAGCTAAAACTGGATTCCAACATTATTGAATGTTTTCAATGTATCTATATGTGACTTTTCAGATGCAGGAACTCGCGATGTTTCTGACCACCTTGCGTTTTGCCCTGTGACCTCGTACACCGAATCATCATTGATGGGGATCGTAGCTGGAAAATGTGATGCCAATCAATGTTCATCAGATGTCCAGTGTACTAAACCAGAAAAATGCTGTGGACAGCCGGGTGGGAGCTGCTTGAAGTGCATGGCTCCACAAACAAGTTAGTAACTAGTATAGGAGAGAGAGAGAGAGAGAGAGAGAGAGAGAGAGAGAGAGAGAGAGAGAGAGAGAGAGGGAGGGAGGGAGGGAGGGGAGGGAGGGAGGGAGGGAGGGAGGGATGAATTTTCTCAAGAATTGGCACATGCATCACGATGTTCGAGGCGAGATGATTGCCAGAAAGCTGTTAATTAGGTCAGTCTACCGCCTTGATTTATTTAACTATCAAAAGTCTCATGAGGATTTGTACCTCTGGCTGGGACCAAAATCTAATCAGGTGCATGCACTATGTCACCATGATTCAAACGTATTTCCGTTTAAGATAAACGATATTGACGTTGGATGATAAAAGTTCTTGAAAACACCAAGAGTACAACAAGTACATACGCTTTTCACATAATCCTATTAATTACGCATGCAATCCATTTCAGTTTTTGCTTTCATTTAGCTACAAAAGTTGGATCCTATCTCCCATTCAAGTATATGACGTCATAATCAATAACGTCACAAGTAGACGCACCTCAAACCAAAATTCATAATGAATGACGTATCGACCTGATGGATTTACTATTTACTAAACATTCTGTTGAATATATTTTGAAAAAAATTTAACTGGGCGCTGTTGCCGCAATAGGCAGCAACAGCGCCCAATCAGATTAGTTTCAAAATATTTAACAGCTTATCAGTATAGTTAGCTTGAAAGTGGAATTCTGAGAATTCATTGTTCATGGTATATAAATCGACCTCAACACGCACGAAAAATTGGCGGAGCTTAGCTAAAAATAGGCGGGGCATGGCTAGAGTGGCTTCCTCCTTTACATGATCAACTACTTGGCTCGCGCTGTATTATTCTGTTTCATTATACCATTTACTTTATATCCACAGATTTGACAAAGTGTCAACATATGCGAAAAGTACTCTCTAGTATTAACCAGACCATCGCTAAGCTAATGGCGGAGGGAAAGAACGTGACGGTGAGACAGCTTCGCGAGGCGCTGTCCCGAACCGCCGTATCAGATATTATACAGCTTGCAGGTTTTGACCCTGAAATGATACGTCCCTTGATGTCGAGTAACGCGTTTGATAATGCGACAATTGCTGAGATGATTTCTCTCATCAAAAAACAAATGGTTATCACCATACCGGTCTGTACCGTAGTCGGGAAGTATGAGAGACGTCAGTGTAAGCAGCATCTCGATGGTAGAGTGTCCAGCTGTTTTTGCGCAGACCCTGAAAGTGGCATCGAGTATGGTAAACTGACGGTACACCAGGGCAAGCTCGAATGCAAAGGTAACAGCATCTCACTTGTACAAAGTGATCTCCCCTTAGTGTCATCGCGTGGTGCTCGTGAGGTGTCGCATAAGAAGCATTAACAACAGTTATTAGCCAGAAAACATCTATTGAAGTAACTGTAAATCTGGGATGTCTGGCCATTAAGAACTATGATAAGGGGTGGGTAGGATGGGGTGGGGTGTGGGTACCCTTCCACCTGACCTGTGAGCCAGGAGTGATAAAACATGAAGGGATGTCACAGCAAATCATCTAATATGTCCACTGCCCTTCTGTGATGAAGAAGAGTTCATTTCTACAAAAAAACGAAACTGGCAGCTTAGGAGCCCAGGGAATACCCGCCCACTTGGTCATGTTCCCACCAGATCAATTAACTCTTTAACACTGATATCAGCCAAAAACGGCTTCTGTAGTGGTCTTGAGAATTGTCCATTTGCAGACCAAGAGAAGACTATTTTTAAAAATTTTCACCGTGTTAAATTGCCAAATATCGTCATCTCAGCTTCTGCAAATGGACATTTTCCAGATGCAATTTAAAAACTTTAAAAATAAATTCAAGGGGTAAAGGGTTAACATGTTCAGCATTTCAATGGTAACAACATGACCGCGTTATTGTGGTGATCCGATTAAGACGCTAGGTGTAGTCCCAATACAAAAATCCATATTGAAAATCCCCATTCATTCATTATAGACCATTTCCCATGCATTGGTGTCGAAGCCTAAATGTCAATGCCACGTTTTAGGTGTGTATACATCTTCAGGACCCCAAGGGTAACATCTTACCCCAGTTTGGTAGTGATCCGATCAAAACTCTGGCTGTAGTCACAGTTCAAAGATCCATGCTGAAAATTCCCATTCATTCATTATGTGGCACTGATTCATACATGGGGGGTCAAAGGTCAAAGGCCAAGGTCATCATTTTGGTGGAAAGACATCTTTGGGATTCCAATGGTATCATCATACCAAGGTATCGTGATGGTCCGTCCAAAACACTAGTTGTAGTCGCAGTTCAAAGATCAGTACTGACATCCAAATACATTTCCTATGGGACATTTTTCCCCATTCAAAAGTGTGTCGCTCGAGAATTTTTAGGCAGATCCAAAATAAAACCATAAGCACCCTATTCCCACACCCCCCATTGGGTACTAGAAGTTGACCAAGTTTGCAGTTGACCGGTTGAAAACTGTAAGAGGAGATGCGTGTCACAATTTTTTAACTGGGAATAAGAAGAAAGAAAGAAAGAAAGATAGATAGAAGAAAGATCCTGAGTGATTGAATATAAAGTCTCTACAGAGTGGCATTTGAAGTAAAACAATGTATCTAGCTTAAACGAAACTGTCGGTTTGCATCAATGTTTTGCCTCGGTTAATAAATCAGTACCGAATCTTTTCTATGAAACGCAGCAACTTTAACATCTCGAATCATTTAATTCTAAGCAGGCAGCAAGTGCAATACATCTTGTATCGCATGGGCATATTCTTATACCAATACCGACCATTCTGGTATCTTACGAATTAGTTGTCACACGATGACAATGCTATTCACCTTTCCAGAGTATCCATCCATCTTACCTAGCATGACGTCATAATCAGCTCAGCGCGTGTATGATGACGTCACAATCTTTACGTCACAAAGGGTTCCATATAGACCGTCATCAAATCTCAAACAGTCAGACACGATGTATGAATTGTATGTCTTTGTAATTATTTGCTATTTAATAAACATGCTGTTGAATATTTTGAAACTAATTTGACTGGGCGCTGTTGCTGCCTTAGATCGATCCCAACACGAGCGAGGCGTGGGTGGAGCTTAGCTAGAGATTGGCCGGGCATAGCTAAAACCGGAAAAGTCCATTAGTAGCCTACGTGCGCGTGTCACGAAAGCAAAACAAAGTAGTTAGTGGCTAGAGCTTTGAAAGTTATCGTAGAAAATTGAAATAAGATCAAGTAGGATAGTTTTAGCAGCGAATGAAAAGTGTTTTGCATTACACTATATTCTATTTTTACATTAAGCGGATGGCGCTACAGTACGGCTCAGAAATAACTTAACATGTTTCCGAAACAAAAATAGAGACATGCTAGTTAATTTTGAATATTATTGAAGAAACTTTCTGGTGAATATATTTAACATAGGCCTTCGTGGATTAGAAGACGTTGCTGCCTATTCATTTCTGGCTATGTCCCGCCAATTTCTAGCAAAGGTTTCTACACCCACTTTGTGTGCATATTTTGAATTTAATCTTTGAACCCTGCATTCCCACAATCTCATTAAAATTAACTATACAGATACGCTTCTGGACAATTTACAAATAATTTGACTGTCGGTGGTTGCTGCCATAAGTTGGAAAATATTATAGGAATGTTTATTAAATTATAAATTAATCAAAGTCATACAAGTCAGTGACATTAGCAACCTAACCGCGTAGAATGGCCGCGATAGCTCCTGATAAAATTGGCTTAAAATATTCAGCATAATGTTTATTAAATTATGATTATTTAAAGGAATACTCAACACATTTCATCTTATCTATTGAGCTGATACAATATCACGTACATAACGTATGCTTGCCATTTTGTAGCTGTCAACATGCCGTCAATGAATGCTTTAATTGCTGGTAATCCATTTCTCCCGTCTATGAAGGCTGTCGTGATTGGCCTTGCAACCAATCAGACAAAGCTAACTATTGGCCTCAATATCCCTTTTACTCATCGTTGGACCATCATTTATATTAGAAAAACACCACCCTTTGCGCTCAGTACATGGATACGATCTGTCACTCAAGTATATATGACGTCGTAATCAATACATCACATATAGGCTCACGGCACAAGCAAAATCTATAATGAATGACGTATCTAGTTTCGATATGAAAATTTAAATTTCCGTCACGTGTAAGAATTGTATGTCTTTGATGGCGTTACTATTTAATAAACATGCTGTTGCATATCTTGAAACTGATTTGACTTGGCACTGTTGCTGTCATCGGCAGCAACGGAGCCCGGTCAAATTAGTTTCAAAATATTCAACAGCTTACCTGTATATCTACCTTGAAATCGGATTATGACAATTCGGGGTTCAAAGTATATAAATCGATCCCAACGCGGGAAAAGCGTTGGCGGAGCTTAGAAAGAAACACTTGAACGGACATATAGTTAGAAATGGATGCCTTAATTGCTGGGCGTCACTCTTGGGCGAATGAGAGTGTAGTTATTGTGTTATTGTGTTTGCTGTTACTCAGACAATCCAGACAAGCCCATTGCAGGAATTTGTCCGGACCCTGGTAATTTTACTGCGGCTTTGTATAGATTGATGCATAACCCAACAAGTTGCAATATTTCATGCGCAAAGGATTCTGACTGTGCAGATGAGATGAAATGCTGTGCTGTTGGTTGCGATACTGTCTGTACGCGGCCAATTAAAAAAGGTATGTTAATATTTTGTAGTTATATCAATGGGCTTATATTACGTAAATACGCTCACACACCACATCCCACCAGCCCCCACCGACAGGGACGTGGTGGCAAGGGACGAAGTGACGAGCACTCGTCATGGGCCCCTTTCTTCACATACGCGTGCAAAACAACACCAACAACAACACTGACTAGTGACTATACCAAGTATACTGTGAAAGAGTCCAGTATAGGGCCCCGTGCTTAAGGGGGCCTCGCACTTTGCCAAAAGACTAAGAAACGAGTGGGCTGGGCATATATGCGGTTAATATGAAGTCAACCTTGCCAAGACATGAACGATGGGGGATAGATGAAGTCATGATGAGACAGTTGACCTGCTATTGAGAACACTTCCCCAGGCTTCGCAATATGTCCTGGACCATGTCAAATGTGGACGTCTAAAATATGTGCCACGAGGCGATGCAACTGCTTTCAAGGTTTACTTTTGTGCACACGTCTTTATGAATGCAACGGTTAATGTGACCGCTCCCTGAAGGAAGCAAGTTGCTGTGAAAGCAATCGATGCTCTTGTTCATACGTAAGATGTAGTTTGTGAATACTAGGAAACAATAATACGCACATGTAAAGAGCAATGGCAGCTCCACATCTAGAAAAGGCCAGGATGGAAAGCTCTGTTGTGGTGCATGTATCATTAATACTGCTAAAGATTTGAGTGCTACCTTAGTCCAGTCTGTAAGGTTGATGTCTATACCGGAGGTAGCATGCCTGCCGAGCATGCGCACATTTAAAATGCACGGTTGGTTCTATATACAAAATACCAGGGATGAAACGTTCTCGGGTTGTACCGAATTTAATGCTTGCGTCATAGATTTCACAACTCATTAGTCTTTGCTGCTCAGCTATTTGTCATGTTGGCACTAGTTTAGATTTCTCAGTAGGCCTACAATCACACTGCTCATCACATCGCCAAGAAAGGAACCTAATACTACATAAACTATCTTAGATTCTAAGCTATGTAATAGAGGTGTGGACATCCCCGACAAACCTATGTTGCAGATTATTCGACATTTCCAAACTAGTTAAATAACTCACAGGACAGAAACATTTTAGTTAATAAGAAATGCTCTGTTGAATACTTTGAAAATAATTAGATTGGAAGACATTGTCGCCTTCGGCAGCAATGTTTTCCAATCCAATAATGTTCAAATTTATTCAACAGTGTGGTTTATTTTATTTTGGAAACGTGTTAAGTTATCTCTGCGCTGTACTGTATTTGTATATACACACATTTCACCGAACTCAAAATAATTTTTCTTGTAGATTTATCCGTTTGCGAAGTGGTGCGATACCAACAAGGAAGAGTGAACGATTTTATCCAGGCGATGATGACGCTTAATGATATTACGATTGGTGCTTTTGTTAATCGTCTGAAAGAAGTATCAGGATGGGATGCCATACATATAGGGCAATTTAACATCACATTAACACATGATGAATCATACTACAATTTGAGTATTGGCCAATATATGGTAGGTCTGGCCAAGAATATGCCTCTTCCATACTACACATGCGATGAAGATGGACATTTCGATAGTCTTCAATGTTCTGCATATAAGAATGGTACCAATGGCACGTGTTACTGTGTGGATTCTAAGACAGGAGCAGCAATCCCAAACAGGCGTGCAAGGTGGCCAACTCGTCAACATTGTCAAGGTACGCCTAGTCCCATTAGGAGCAGCAACTGACAGATGACTAATACTTATACTAATGTTCTTGGGAATGACTGCCTATATTGTGACAACATTACAGAAATAAACGAGGTGGAATGGAATTGTATTTTATTGACAAAAAAAGGGACCAGCTTTGACAATTCTCTCAATTGATAATAATTGGAATATGTAGTATGTAGGCACTTTAAAAATTAGGATTATTTTCCTTACGTATACTAAGGTCATTTGACAATCTAAAACGTATTGTTTAGAAAAAGCTTACGTTTCGAACTGACAAATTGAGCCCGTTCCCAGTTAAGTTCCATATCTCAATTATGGGACAATTATCAGGAAAGCTGTTGAATAGTTTGTGATGAATATGACTGGAAGCCATTGTTGCCGTGGGCAGCAACGGCTTCCCGTCATATTAATATCAAAGTATTTAACAGAATATGCGTTGATTCGTACAGAATGTAGTTCATCATAGATCATAAGACGACTTTAATGTGCTTAGACAAAGTCAAATGATTAAAAGAGGGTATGACCTATTTATAAGGTTACTCGTGAACATAATGTCCTAAGCGATGTTGGAACTAAGTACTGAGTCTAATGACACCAAATAGTCTCGTGATGTCATGACCTCATTTAAGTAGGCAGTGTCCTCTCGATATAATTCAACCCATAAATTCGTTATTATCTTGTCGTGAAAGTGTTAACTTGTTATATAAAGCCAATTTTCGTGTCTGAATTCTACATTTAACGTCGTCGTGCCATACTACCGCCGTGTTATCAGGGCGTGGCGAGTGCTGAATCACAAAATGCACACATATAGTTCACTTCTACTGTTATAGCCAGAATATTATTGAAACCACAGACAAATGACGTTAGTTCATGACGATAACACTAATTTGACTGTAAATCGCTTTGATAATAATAATAATAATAATAATAATAATAATAATAATAATAATAATTTGACCATCTGAATCCGTTGCTAAACTGGTAAGCAGAGTTAGAACATATATCTTGGAAGCAGAACATTTTGTTGAACAATTCTATGCATGGGAGAAAATCATTCTTACCCTCAAATTTCTTCACCCTTTTATAACTCATAGTGACGCTACCTAAGTCAGCAAAGTAACCCTTTAAACGTTTCTGACCAATCACGACACATTATTTTTGATATAAGGAATGTTCTGTTGATTATTTTAAAACTAATTTGACAACAACTGGTCCCAGTTAAATTAGTTTATGAATAGCCAATAGCTTTCGTGAAAGGTTGTCTTGAATGCCAGGAATGTTAAGAACTAAAGGGTTAAATACAAAACGCACAGGGAAAATACATCCACGAAAATGAGAGAATTAACAAAATGACAGACCAATGAAATTGACATTTCCAGATTATCCATCCACTACATGACGTCATAATCAACTACTTGGCGCGCATAAATGACTCGAGTTAGTCCCACGTGAACGCTTAATAGTCCGACACATAGTAAGAATTGTATGTCTTTACTATTTAATAATGATTCTGTCGAATATTGTCAGCAACAGCACCCAGTCAAATTAGTTTCTAAATATGCAACAGCTTACCTGTATAGTTTTTCTGGAAAGTGATAGTCAGGAAGTTCAAGGATCGATCGATTCCAACACGAGCGATGTGTGGGAGGAGCTTAGCTAGAGATGGGCGGGGCATCGCTAAAAATGGAAAGGTCCATTGTAACAAAATCATATGCAATAAGTTACAATGGACCCTTCCACGTTTATCAATTTATCATATGATATCATATGACGTCACAATTAACTACATACCGTAAAGGATGACATCATAATCATGACGTCATGAATGACTCGCTATATCCCGTCTTTAAGGCTTAACAGTCCGACTCGTTGTGCGAATTGTATATATTTACCATTTAATAAAAATTATGTTGAATATTTTGACACTAATTTGACCGGACGCTGTTGCTGGCCTAGGCAGTAACAGCGCCTAGTCAAATTAGTTTCAAAATATTTAACAGCTTACCTACATAGTTTTCTGGAAATTGATAATTAGAGGGTTAATAGATCGATGAATCCCAACATGGACGAGGTTAGGGTGGAGCTTAGATAGAGATAGGCCGGGCATAGCTAAAACTGGAAATGTCCATGTATTATTTTGAGTAAATGCATTCATTATGGACATTTTACTATCTTTATTAGAAATTACACGAGGAGAAATGTCAGGTTCTGACCTATGTCCATACCCCGGAAATTCTGCGGATGCGCTGTACACGTTGATGACTGATCCGACAAACTGTAGCATGGAATGTACAGCGGATTCTACCTGCGGATACGAAGAGAAATGCTGTGCAGTTGGTTGCAGCTATCAATGTACAAAGTCGCAAAAATCAAGTAAGCAAGCATTTTACAAAACATTTTCCATAACATTTTACAAAACATTTTGCAGAAACCGTAAACCTCATTTACACTTTAATAAATTTTATGTCGAATATTTTGAAATTAATCTGACTACGGCAGTAACAGGTTTCTGTCAAATCGGTTTCAAAATATCAAATCGCTTACCTATATAGTTACTTTGTAATTGAGATTCTGGAAATTCGGCGTTTAACGTGGTAAAGACGTTGATAACTTAATGAGAAGTAGGACAAGACATCAGCGTTACACTGACGGGATATTGGTGACAATTTTGGCATTTTGTATTTCTAAATGAAATTCTAGAATTGTATTAAGATCGCAACGAGCTTGACCTCAGACGCCTGAATGTCTTTGCCCTGCTCCTACTGGTTGCATAACTGTATGGCCATGCTTAGTTCCAATAATTTGGCCAATTCAGAAATAAAGGTAAAATGAGCTAAGCGGAAGAGCCTAACTGTTAAAGTCTGCTTATTGCATAAGTCAAATGTTACAATGACCTCTGACCTCATGACCTCAATACCATTGTGTTCCATCCCATTGATATATGGACGCAGGTGTCCAAGCTTAGTCTCAATAGGTTGAACCAATCCTGAGATATAAGATGATATGCTGAGCTAAGCAAAAAAGTGTACCGTAAAAGAGTTTTATACCAATGTCACAGTGGCCTTGAACTTTGACCTCATGACCGCAGCATCACTGTGCTCCATCGCGTTGATATAAGGACGCATGTGTCCAAAGTAGTCCCAATAGGGTGAAGCCATACCGAGATATAAATTGATATGTTGAGCTAAACTAAAAACTTGACCGTAAAAATAAAATTTAATATCATGGTTGCAGTGACCATAAAATTTGCCCGCATTACCTCAATATCGTTGTGTTCAATCTCCTTGGCATAGGAAATCATGTATTTAAGTCTTCCAATATGGTGAAGCCATGACGAGATATACGACGATATGTTGAGCTAAACGCAAAATTTAACTGTAACAAGTAGAGTTTTATCCCAATGTCACATTGACCTCGAACTTTGACCTCATGACGTTTATGTCTTGTGTTCCATCAACGTGATATAAGGAAGCATGTGTCCAAGTTAGTCTCAATAGGATGAAGCCATGCTGAGATATAAGACGATATGTTGAGCTAAATACAAAACTTAACTGCAAAAGTAGTTTTATATCAAGAACTTAGTGACCTTGAACATTGACCTCATGATCTCAATATCACTATGCATCCCCTTCATATAAGAAAGCTTATGTTTAGGTTTAGTCACAATAGGGTGAAGCTGTACTGAGATATTAGCTCAACCATGATTGGACGCCGACAAACAGACAGACTGATTGGTTTACCCTACTTGAATTTAAACTGGTCATATGTTTACCTATATGAAGTACAATGATATTGATGGCAGAGGTCAACGTCATTGTCACATTAATATGCAATCGAATTTAATTCAATCTAGAGCTCGTCTGACCATTATTTTCAGAATTGGCCAAATGGCCAAATTATTGGAACTACCATCATCATATAGGCCTCGTTACCTCAACCAGAAGAAGCAGCGCATGCATTCACACTTGATGTCGCGGTCATTGTGATCTTGATAGAGGGAGGGAGGAGGGAGGGAGGGGGGAGGGAGGGAGGGAGGGAGGGAGAGAGAGAGAGAGAGAGAGAGAGAGAGAGAGAGAGAGAGAGAGAGAGAGAGAGAGAGAGAGAGAGACGCCGACCGCAATGGACAGATCCGATCTGTTACTCACGTATCTGATGTTGTAATAAATTACTTCACTAGTTAGCGCATGGGTTGAACATAGGTGACGTCACAATCATAATGCCGTATAACTCCGTCAGAAAAATTGAAAAGTCCGCCACGAATTGTATATCTCTGATGAATTTATAATTTACTAAATATTCCGTTGAATATATTGAAAGTGATTTGACTGAGAGGTGCTCTTGCTGCCATACTCAGCAACCACCCGCAGTCGAATTAGGTTTAAAAGAACACATTAGCTTACTCGTATACTTACCTTGAAATTGGGATTCTGCTAATTCAGGGTTCAAAGATTATAGATCGATTCCAACAAGCACAAAAAGTGGGCGGAGCTTAGATAGAAATGGGCGGGGCATAGCTAGAAATGGATCACTCTATAGAGACTGTAAGTCTGACTGTGTGACTAACCAGCATGCCGAAGACGACGATGATGCGAGCCACGTGAGCATCCAATAGATCAATCTCATGTGTCGCTCAAGTATATGACGTCATAATGAATTACGTCACATGCAGGCTGACTTCACAATCATAATTGACAGGAATACTCTGTCATGAAGTTTGAATAGTCCGTCAAGTGTACGAATTGTATGTCTTTGATGAATTTACTATATAATAAATATATTCTAATAAAAGTTTTGAAACTAACATGACTGGGCGCTGTTGCTGCTATAGGCAGCCACAGCGCCCAGTCCAGTTAGAATTCACGGTTCAGGGCAAGGCGTGGGCAGAGCTTAGCTAGAAAGGGGCGGGACATAGCTAGAAATGGATTCATCTATATGTAATACAGATTTTCAAAATTTCCGTTTCAGATTTGACCTTATGCCAAGAAAAACAGTATAATATTCAAATGTTAAAAAAGTCAGCAACGGAGCTGAGTACCGTCCGTAATGTAACATTCGGCGAGTTTGTTAATGGCGCGATGAAAGTTTCTGGTATAGTAGACCTGCTGAGCCAATTTGGTGTTCATGCTAAGAACTATGAGCCATATCTAACACAATACTCCAATACGAGTATTGGTGAAGTTCTGACCACACTATTCAATGCCGTGCCACTGTTCGCCGCTAATTGTACTATGGATGGTAATTTTGAAATTGTACAGTGCAGAGCTTATCCGGGTGGCAAAAAGATTGACTGTTTCTGTGCTGATTCAAAGACCGGATTGGCTGAATCTAGCCACACAACAGCGTGGCCTGATCTGCCAAAATGTGGAGGTAAGGGAAAACTATATATTAAAACTATATATTACCATCATCATACTGGGGATGAATCCACTTTTATCTATGCCCCGCCAATCTCTGTCCGTGTTGGGAACTCCATGAATCCAAATTTCAAGAAAACCACACATCTGTCGCAGCAGCAGCAGCGCCAAGTCAAATTAGCTTCGAAATATGCAACAGCTTACCTGTATAGTTTTCTGGAAATTGATAGTCAGGGAGTTCAGAGATCGATCGATGCCAACACGAGCAAGGTGTGGGTGGAGCTTAGCTAGAGATGGGCGGGGCATAGGTAAAACTGGATTCATCCAGTATTGCAGTTGGGCAACAGCCGTGATGGACAGGTTGCATCCCACAAGCATGTTCTTTCTATCCATATGGATCTATGACCCGCGGATTCATAGGCCCAAACCAAGTAGCAATATCAGCGGACCCGCACATCAATGTGTTAAGGATATTGCTCTTCTTTCACCCCTCCCCACTCCGGACGTTATCTTTTGTCAGATGTACATGTGTTGGTGCAGGCTTCGTTCATAAAGGGATTATACTTTTTAGTTTCTCTGTAGCTGTAGGGAAAGCGTCATCGAAAGGCTTCTCTTCCTCCTCAATGAGTTTTACAGCAAAGTTCCATGTAAACAGTGTTTTCTGGGGCGAAGTGATCAATGGCTCAAATTCCGCCTATTGCATTTTTACTCGTACTCTTAGATTGTGTATCTGCCAATAGAGGTAGTACTGAGCCAGCGTCCCTGTATCCAGCTTGATGTAATACTTCCGGGATCATTGATCGTTTGGTGGCAGAAGCTAGTGACATGCCATTGCCCATCTCGTGAATGTCCCAGAAATTGCACACGACCACCCACATAATCAATCGCTGTGAACATACATTGTTTGCTCACCTGCGTCAACGTTTAGAGCTGCTATGACAGGACCCAGTGAAATGGTCTTTTCTCGGATGAGACACAAAGTTACATATTGCGGCATATCGCACTCCTGAATTTGTAAGTTGCATTTGCCCCCGACAGCGAAAGTCACATACAAATAATTAATGTAATTTTATTAACACTCCCCGTGCTATTTCCAAAAGTTATTTATATTTTCGTATTTCCCCCGTATTTTTTCGCATTTTCTTTATTACACTCAGGCCGTGACAACGGCATATGAGGATTATTTATACATTGACAATGGCGGTAGGAATACATTATTATTATTATTATTATTATTATTATTATTATTATTATTATTATTATTATTATTATTATTATTATTATTATTATTATTATTATTATTATTATTATTATACCATCTCCGCCGCGCTGCCGATGAGGGCTACGACAGTGGGACCGCTAACATAATAATGATAACAACAACAATAATGAATTTATTATTCTATTTTGGGCTACTTGCCCTTGCAGTGTTTCACGCATTATTAAAGGAGAACTAACTTCATATCGTAATAGTTATTCAGCAGATCTAACACGTCATTCGTAAACTATAATAGATTGTTAAGCTTGTTATCATGCCGCTAAAGAAAGATATTCAGGCTTGAGTAGCTAAATGTTGGTACATTTCTAAAGCCTATGGTGGCTACACTGACATTCAATGGGCCATATAGAACCATTTATCAAGTAATGATAATGGCGTCATACTACACACGCTTAGCTGATTATGGGCTTACTTTTCAACCAATCAGAAGAAAAAAAACCTAGCGCATCTGCCTCGGTCTATACGTTCAGTTTTAGCGGTGCCACAGAAAGTTTGACAATGTGATATAGAAGCAAGCATACAAGCTGATGAATATTTTGAAACTAATTTATATGTCTGTTCGCAGTGAAGTCCGTGGGCGTACCCTGATAATGCATGTTAATGGGCCAGTACCAGGCCAATACCGGGCCAATATCCGGCCAATACCGGGCCAATACCGGGCCAATACCAGGCCAATACCGTGCCAATTCAGGACCAATACCGGGCCAATACGGCTTGCCATTGCCACAGTACCGGCCCAATATCCCACGTTATCATGGTAATTCCACTTTCCAGAGTATCCATCTATCATTTGACGTCATGTGACGTCATAATCAGCTAAGCGTGTGTAGTATGACGCCATTATCATTACTTGATAAATGGTTCTATATGGCCCGTCTTTAATCTTAATAGCCCGACACGTTGTACGAATTGTATGTTCTTGTTATTTAATAAACATGCTGCTGAATATTTTGAAACTAATTTGACTGAACGCTGTAGCTGCCATAGGCATCAGCACCGCCCAGTCAAAATTGTTCCAAACTATTCAATAGCTTGCCTGTTTAGTTTTCTGGATATTGATCGCCAGGGTGTTCAGAGATCGATCGATCCCAACACGATCGAGGTGTGGGTGGAGCTTAGCTAGAGGCAGGCGGGGCATAGTTAAAATGGAAAGGTACATTACCTATTAAACGAGAGTCGCTTTCTATTTAATCATTTAACCATTGAATGTCAGTGTGCCAATTTAAAGAACACTATACCAGATGGCGTTTGAATATTTTGTAACTAATTTGACAGACACGTCTTGCTGCTGCAGCAACAACTTCCAGTCACATTAGTTTCAAAATGAACAGCATATTTCGTGCATCAAAACAGGGTTTTCATTTCTGATCTCTAAGGGGGAAATGGTTAAATACCAATCATGTTCGCAAGGCATATGGCGCTCGTAAATTGGATTGGATCTAGTTCTCCTAAAAGAATACTCTCGATTTGCCGATCTAATAGCATTGTGTCAACAAAATTCTGTACACAATTCAGTTATTTATTGGTACCCGAGAACCGTAAGCGGCCACGTTCGGAATCCTGAAAGATGATATATAGACAGTCCGTGCCATTTAATGCAGAAAAGTAATATTTGTTGTGGGCGAGGTCACAAAATCTTTGTCAGTAAAACATATTTCGATCACATGCCGTCACGCGGCATAACGAGTGCCAAATTACGACTTTCAGGCACAACAATTTAAACAAAGCTATTCCTTTTAACATTATACTATTGTGGAAGCTAATTAAGTGCATGCCCTATTTCAGCAGATAAGCAGATACCCCCGACAGCCCCCGCCCCGACAAATAACGTACCGTACATAAGTTGCTACACACATTTACCTATTCGAAACATGCTATCCAAAAGGTCGTGAATGCAGAATGCAGTGCATTGAATTGTGTGTGCTTGCGCGCGTGTGTGTTCGTGCGTGCATGAGAGAATACCGGTGTGTAGGCGGTGTGATGCATGCGTGTGTTCATGCACGCATGCACGCACGCGCATGTAAACTCAACTGCCATTATCATTATTGTGCTAACTCACGTGGTTTCATAGCGTCCATAATTTTATTTCTATGACAGTGTTATTGCACCTGGCCTTATGTTATCAGAACACCACGTACACTTGCATTCCTTACATTTTATAGTCTGCGCTCGCGGCCGTCCTTTACCCAATGTTTTCTGCGGACGCGGACCCACGCGTCAGGATTGTCCAGAGACCCACGCCTGCGTCGTGGATCCAGGTGACCGATGGGCAGTTTGTTGTCCACACGATACATCTTCACCTGGTAAGTACAATCATTGACTGAAATTAAAGAAGTTATTGGTTTGCTTGACCTATATGGATTGCCTGAAGATTACTGAACTATCAAAATACACATTTGAAGGCACCTTGATCGACCTAAAAATTGTATATCTGTGTGACTATTAGCTAATCCAGATACTAGGGCTGTGGTTCGTGAGGGTTTTCGCGATACAGCTATCCGAACCACGAACTGGTTCACAAACCTTTTTAATATGCTATTGTATGCGAGAAATTCCTCCTAACAGAAAATAACATTTAAAGACAGGTGGCTTTACTGGCTAAATGGTAGAAAAACACAAATACAAGTTCTGACAAATGTTAGAAAATAATATTATGTAAAATTCATAGCCAGCTAAGTTCAGTTCATGGTCATATTCGTAAATCACACTTAGAGGACATTCAGAAATTGCTTTGTCTATTAGCCCTTTCACCGACAAATCACTGAAAAAATCAATTCTCTATGATAGAAAACTTACTTTGCCGCGCACTTAAGGTTTAGATGGAAGAAGTTAATCACTCATAGGCTTTCTCTCGCTAGACTCCATGTTGTAATGTACCGTTCCACTTTATCCACCCATCATATGACGTCATAAACATGTAGCATGCCATCATAATGAATGATGGACTATGCGTTATTGTACGAATTGTATGTCTTTACTATTTAATAAATACCTGTACAGTTTCAGGAAATTGATAGTCAGAACATTTGGGGATCGATTAATCCTAACACGACGAAGTGTGGATGGAGGTTAGCTAGTGGTGGGCGGAGTATAGATAAACTGGAAAGGTAAATTCTTGACATCCATTACTAATAAGAAAATAAATGACTTTGACTCTCGAATCTTGAATCTTGAATCGTCCTGCCTGTTGTTCCCAGTCAAATTAGTTTTCAAAACACACCACATTATTCATCGCATTATAAAGATATTGTACGGCTTTTCTGGTCAGCAAAGGGTACAGCATCCGGATCACATAACCTCGCTTTCTAATAGTCAAGATTGGGCAAGAAATTGTATATGTTTGCTTAGTCAATGTCCATTTACAGGCCAGGGCCAATGTTTCCCGAAGCTATTGTTAGGATAGCGATATCGTTACTCCATTAGCATAACATGAGTGTAACGATATCGCTATCCTAACGATAGCTTCGGGAGCATGGACCCAGAGAATAGTACTATTTTTCACTTTTACCGCTGGAATGACTGGATGGGTTATCGAGCCAGTCATTCCAGTGGCTATAAAGAATTCCAGCTTATCAATCAATGATATGACGTAATAATAAACTACGTGACGTGTATGATGACGTCACGATCATTTTGCGTTATGAATGCCTCGATTTAGTCCGTCTCGAACTTTTAATTGTCCGTCAGGTTGTGCGAATTGTATGTCTTTACTATTTAATAAACATGCTGTTGAATAATTTGAAACTAATTTGACTGGGCGCTGTTGCTGCCCAGTCAAATTATTTTCAAAATATTCAACAGCTTGCCTGCACAGTTTCCTGGAAACTGAGATACAGGGAGCGTCGGGATCGATCGATCCCAACACGGGCGAATTGTGGGTGGAGCTTAGCTAGAGGTGGGCTGGGAATAGCTAAACTGGATTACTCCATTTTCACAATTGTCTTGTCTTGGCCTGAAAACGGACAAGACCATCCCAGAGACTAAATTTTGCCGTTGCGACCATTAAAAGGTTAATGCTACAGAATCGTGTGGCCCAGAAAAAGCATTACTCGAGCAATCTGATTCTCTGTATCGATCTGTGTGATCTTAACCCTTTAACCCTCATATCAACCAAAACGGCTTCTGCAGTGGTCTCGAGTAATGATTTTTGAAAATTTACCACAGGGATGACTGGCTCGTTAACCGAGCCAGTCAGTCCAGTGGCAAATTTTCAAAAACATTCTTCTCTTGGTTTGCAAATGGACATTTTCTCTTAGAAAATTGAATTCTTTTCAACAAATTTGATTGTTAAGGGGTTAAAAGTGTAAGACAAAGTTGATTCAATAATGCGGTGCATATCTATAGACGTCTTATTTATTTTTCTATTCAGAGTACAATTGCAAGCTAGGTAAAGAATTGAACCGTAAAAGCGGAAAGTGTGAAGATTGTAGTCACGGTTTCTACAGGGAAAAACCTGATAAACGCGCCTGTGTCCCGTGTCCCCAGCGCCAAACAACACGTAGGAGAGGGGCGCAAAACAAGACCGAGTGCATTGCCGGTACGTCAATGAGATTTGCTTAGAATAGCTCGCTCGTGTAAGGTTGATGCGCGAAATGCACTTTGAGGGCTGGACTGTTGTAGTAGTTTAAATCAAAACCCATCTTATGGTAATACAATATGCCACATCTATGTATTTTTTCTTGCCAATTTAAGATTTCTATACTGCCGTCAAAGACAAATATTCAGGCTTTTATAGCTAAATGTTAATGCATTCTCTACTTTATGAAGGCTGGTATGATTTATCTTTCAAACAACCACCAAAAACCTAGGATATTTACCTCAGTGTATTTATACACAAATCATTTTCACGCAATTTATAGACACGGTAGCGTAAAAGAAACTGTACTAATTTGACTGAAAGTTGTTACTTTAGACAGCAACGGTTCCCAGCCAAACTAGTTTCAAAATATACAACAATGATAATGAAGGAATTACGTTTTTTGCTATGCTCCGCCCATCTTTAGCTAAGCTCCGCCCATCTTTAGCAAAGCTCGTCCATCTTCAGCTAAGCTCTGTCTATTTTTAGCCAAGCTCCGCCCATCTTTATCTAAGCTCCATCCACACTTCGTCCTGTTGGGAACAGCATTGTTGAGATCGATCCTGAACTCCCTCACTATCAATTTCCAGAAAACGATACAGGTAAGTTGTTGAATATATTGAAACTAATTTGACTGGGCGCTGTTGCTGCCCAGTCAAATTGGTTTCAATATATACAACCGCATGTTTGTTTTAAACAAAGTTTATTTTTTGGTCTTTTTTTTTGTTTTAGTCTGGGTTTTTTATGGGAGCGCAATACGACATGTCTTATGAGTGTGTCTCCCTTTTACGTACACATATAGTGCATTAAATACATCAAGAGGTGGAATAATAATATTTCCAACTGTCATAACAGTAATAACAACAATAACAAGAAGAAGAAGAAGAAGAAGAAGAAGAAGGAGGATGAGGAGGAGGAGGAGGAGGAGGAGGAGGGAGGAGATATTTGTAGGTAGTCTAATGATGTCAGAGAAATCTTCGGGAGAAGGAGAAAAGCATGGTTCGACGAATCACAAGGCGGGAAAAGGAGAAAGGAGGAGCTCGATGTGCTGTAGTCAGCCGTGCTAGTCCACACTGCATGGCCATCCAGAAACTTCTGCGGCTATGGATTTGTCGACACAATCCATGAGTGGTATTAGAAATGTTTGTGGGTAATTTAAACCCACAGTAATATATTGACATAGAATGGTGGAAACCGTGATGTTTAACTCTACACCAACGTCTGCGCGGCCATATAGAAGTTGCTGAGTGGTTAGGGTTGTTGAGGAGATTTGGTTGGAGGCAAGCTCATTTTCAAAGGTGGTTCTTTGCTCGTTAAAAAAGTGGACAGTAAAAAAGGTAATCTTTGACAGATTCATCAGGATGGCCGCAGGTGCAGCTGGCAGAATCAGAAAGAAAGTTATCGAAAAGATGACTATTTAATCCACTGCAGACGTTACGAAGCCTACTTAAGTATATATTAGCCACTCTTGAGCTGGCGTAGTACCACGGAGGGGACTGGGTATATGGGACATTGCTCTTAGTTTGGTCTTGAATTCTGGTAGGGTATTAGACATAGTGACAGGTGCTGAAAGGGTGTTCCAGGCACGTACTATTGCTGGAAAAAAACGACCTCGCGATAGAGTTCCGTTCGACATCTAACTGGGGTGAAAGAATTCGAGCGTCGGATATTGTAGGGATTACGTGCTAGTATCAGTGGAAGGAGATAATCCGTTAAGGCCTCGCTCGTCATCCATTGACAATTTTGTAAAACATGACTAGTCCGTGAATTTCTCGTCGGTGGGAAAGTGTTTCTATGCCAGTTTCTATATACAAATCTTCGATGTGGGCACTACGTGTCACTCCGCTAATTGTCCTAAGAGCATCCTTTTGTACGTCTTCCAGTCTGTTAGCGATATATTGTGGTAAATTATCCCAGACAGCATCTGCGTATTCCAACGATGTCCCAATAATGCTCTAATACATGATTTCGAGACATCTGTGGTCTAAGATATATTTTAGTCCTTTGAGTAAGGAAAGCTTGAGCTGGGCATGTTTATTAAATAGTAAAGACATACAATTCGTACAGCAACTCTTAGTCCGTCATCAACTAAGCGTTAGTGACAAACTTAGTTAAGTCATTCATGACGTAATTGATTATGACGTCAGCATACAAGTCGCGCAGTTGATTATGACGTCAAATGATTGATGGAATACCTGAAATCCGCCATTATTCACAAGTCAAGAATATGTTGTATCTGCACCTACTTAACCCTTTAACACTCATATAAGACAAAAACGGCTTTTTCAGTGGTATTGAGAAATGTCCATTTGCAAACCAAATTGACGGTAAACCAATAATTGTTTGAGTTCCCACCGTTAGAATGGTTAGGACCGTCTCAAGAAACTACAGCAGGTTTCTTGACCAGAATCAATTTGTCGATCACACACATATTCCTTGTATCTTCGGATACCTATTAAGCAAGCCTTTTTATGCCAAAGTAGGAACCACTGCGAAAATATAAATAATGCAATATCATTGCCGTCCCAGCAGTGTTCTTTGGGCAACTTTCTCCAAACCTAAAGCAGCTAAACGGTAACACCAGGGTACGGATCTCATACGGTCCGTACTGGAAACATCAGGTGATGGATAGAAACACGGAACACCATCTAACTCATAACGGTGACTGGGTGAAGCCTTAGAGCTCACCACGCCCTATGGGAAAGCCACCATAGATGGAAATACGTTTCTCTCTCCCCACCGTAAATAAGCTAAAACGCTTTCTAAACATGCTTCCGTCAATGTGACTTGTCCATGTGTTGTTATTTGTGTTTGTGATGCGGTATGTGGAGGGATCAATCTGCGGTTCTGAAGCTACATTCAGACAACCTGTTGCACGCTGTCTGTCTGAGGAGAGATGCTCTGCCGGGGTATTGGCAACGGTACCAACCATCCTCGCCAGGAGACGTATTCGTTAAAGACAATTGGTGCTACGCTATTTGCTGCCTAAAAATATGTGTTTGGACTCAAAACACAAATGCTAGTTTAGGCCCTCATAAGGTCCGCAAAACTTAGAACGGTACCAACTAAAATTGATCTTTGACTCAGATAAGATAACGGCGCTGAATAATCAAAGAATCAGCCACTCCTCTCGCAAAATGATATATTTCTAACCTTGTGTGTGTTAGGGGAAACATTTTTCACTTCATTGTTATTGTAGGACATCTCTCTGGCCGTCTGTCTACAAACGGTGATGATACCTCCATTCTTCCCTTGCATTTTTATAGTTGGCTTCCCACTGGCTGCCTTCTCACAAGGCACCGCGGTGTTGGTACCGTCATATATTTCCTCCCATGCAAGTGGTATGGGTATCCATTTTCCCCCTGCATATTAATGGTCGGACACCTCATTTTTGCCCTGTATGTTCACCGTAGGACGCCTCCTCTTGCAAACCAATAATTTTTGGCCAGCCTGAGGCAGATATAGTTTATATTAAACCAACTGATGGTGCCCTGCCCGGACTTTCCCCCACACGTGTACCTTTCACGAAACCCTCTATATATGACTAGGTCGGTTAGGTACCTCTGGCGAGATTTAAAACTAACACACCACTTTTTGTTTTTACATGCACCGTCCTCAGTAGCAAGCAAACAAAACCGTTTGCTACTTTTATTGAGTAACGTAAATTGTGCTAGCACCGTTCCCTCCACCTTGGACATGATGGCTAGACACACTGGGGACACGAACAGCCGGGACGATACGGTAGTGTTCAATTTTCGCAGCAATGGCTGCACACGCCCACTGGAACGTGATCGTTCCGCGGCCCTGGAGGTCGGTTTTTCTGGACAGCAGAGATGCGCGGCGACCGTTCCCCAACCCCGAGGCTGACTGGCCAACAGCAGCAGCAGCAGCAGCAGCAGCAACAACAGCAGCAGCAACAGCAGCAGCGGCAGCAGCAGCAGCAGCAGCAGCAGCAGAAGCTGTGGAGGCAGCACCGCCAGGCAGCAGTGGCGGCGGAGCCACGCGCGCCCCCGGCGACTACTAGTACTACTACTACTACTACTACTACTACTACTACTACTACTACTACTACTACTACTACTACTACTACTACTACTACTATGACGACGACGACGGCGACAACGGCGGCGGCGGCGGCGGCGGCGGCAAAGACGACGAATTAACAGTGTCGAATCCAGATATTTTCAGGTGCATAACCAATGGAGCATTCTAGTTTATCCATCAATCATATGACAATCGTAATCAACTAGGTGACGTGTATGATGATGTTAAAATGAATTACTTCATGTGTGACGTTACTAAGTTCGTCACGAACGCTTAGTTGATGACCGGCTAAACGTTGTTGTACGAATTCCCTATCTTTTTACCACTTAATGAGCATGCTGTTGAATATTTTGAAACTAATTTGACTGGGCACTTTTGCTGCCATAGGCAGCAACAGCACCCAGTTAAATTAGTTTCAAAATATTCAACAGCTTATCGTATAGTTTTCTGGAAATTGAGATTCAGAGAGTACAGGGTTCGATTGATCCCAATACCGACAAAGCGTTGGTGGAGTCTACCTAGAGATGGGCTAAAACTGGATTCCAACATTATTGAATGTTTTCAATGTATCTATATGTGATTTTTCAGATGCAGGAACTCGCGAGGTCTCTGACCACCTTGCGTTTTGTCCTGTGACCTCATACACCGAATCATCATTGATGGGGATCGTAGCTGGAAAATGTGTAGATGCGACTCAATGTTCATCAGATGTCCAGTGTACTAAACCAGAAAAATGCTGTGCACAGCCGGGTGGGAGCTGCTTGAAGTGCATGGCGCCACAAACAAGTTAGTAACTAGTATAGGAGAGAGAGAGAGAGAGAGAGAGAGAGAGAGAGAGAGAGAGAGAGGGAGGGAGGGAGGGAGGGAGGGAGGGAGAGAGAGACAAATAGAGAGAGAGGACTTTTTTCAAGAATTGGCACATGCATCACGATGTTCGAGGCGAGATGATTGCCAGAAAGGTGTTGATTAGGTCATTCTACCGCCTCGATTTATTTAACTATTAAAAGTCTCATGAGGAGTTGTACCTCTGGCTGGGACCAACATCTAATCAGGTGCATGCACTATGTCACCATGATTCAAACACATTTCCGTTTAAGATAAACGATATTGACATTGGATGATAAAAGTTCTTAAAAACACCAAGAGTACAACAAGTACATACGCATTTCACATAATCCTATTAATTACGCACGCAATCCATTTCAGTTTTAGCTTTCATTTAGCTACTTGGAATTAACAAACAGAAGACAGAAGATGGACCCTATCTGCCATTCAAGTATGTGCCGTCATAATCAATTACGTCACAAGTAGACGCACCTCAAATCAAAATGCATAACGAATGACGTATCGACCTCCGCCATGGACATTAAAATTCCTCAAGTATACGAATTGTATGTCTTTGATGGATTTACTATTTACTAAACATTCTGTTGAATATATTTTGAAACAAATTTAACTGGGCGCTGTTGCCCTAATAGGCAGCAACAGCGCCCACTCAGATTAGTTTCAAAATATTTAACAGCTTATCAGCATAGTTAGCTTGAAAGTGGAATTCTGAGAATTCATTGTTCAGGGTATATAAATCGGCCCCAACACGCACACAACATGGGCGGAGCTTAGCTAGAAATAGGCGGGGCATGGCTAGAGTGGCTTCCTCCTTTACATGATCAACTACTTGGCTCGCGCTGTATTATTCTGTTTCATTATACCATTTACTTTCTATCCACAGATTTGACAAAGTGTCAACATATGCGAAAAGTACTCTCTAGTATTAACCAGACCATCGCTAAGCTAATGGCGGAGGGAAAGAACGTGACGGTGAGACAGCTTCGTGAGGCGCTATCCCGAACCGCCGTATCAGATATTATACAGCATGCAGGTTTTGACCCTGAAATGCTACGTCCCTTGATCTCGAGTAACGCGTTAGATAATGCGATAATTGCTGAGATGATTTCTCTCATCAAAAAACAAATGCTTATCACCATACCGGTCTGTACCGTAGTCGGGATGTATGAGAGACGTCAGTGTAAGCAGCATCTCGATGGTAGAGTGTCCATCTGTTCTTGCGCAGACCCTGAAAGTGGCATCCAGTATGGTAAACTGATGGTACACCCGGGCAAGCTCGAATGCAAAGGTAACAGCATCTCACTTGTACAAAGTGATCTCCCCTTAGTGTCATCGCGTGGTGCTAGTGAGGTGTCGCATAAGAAGCATTAACAACAGTTATTAGCCAGAAAACATCTATTGAAGTAACTGTAAATCTGGGATGTCTGGCCATTAAGAACTATGATAAGGGGTGGGTAGGATGGGGTGGGGTGTGGGTACCCTTCCACCTGACCTGTGAGCCAGGAGTGATAAAAACATGAAGGGATGTCACAGCAAATCATCTAATATGTCCACTGCCCTTCTGTGATGAAGAAGAGTTCATTTCTACAAAAAAAAACGAAACTGGCAGCTTAGGAGCCCAGGGAATACCCGCCCACTTGGTCATGTTCCCACCAGATCAATTAACTCTTTAACACTGATATAAGCCAAAAACGGCTTCTGTAGTGGTCTTGAGAATTGTCCATTTGCAGACCAAGAGAAGACTATTTTAAAAAATTTTCACCGTGTTAAATTGCCAAATATCGTCTTCTCATCGTCTGCAAATGGACATTTTCCAGGTGAAATTTAAAAACTTTAAAAATAAATTCAAGGGGTAAAGGGTTAACATGTTCAGGATTTCAATGGTAACAACATGACCGCGTTATTGTGGTGATCCGATTAAGACGCTAGGTGTAGTCCCAATACAAAAATCCATATTGAAAATCCCCATTCATTCATTATAGACCGTTTCCCATGCATTGGTGTCGAAGCCTAAATGTCAATGCCACGTTTTAGGTGTGTAGACATCTTCAGGACCCCAAGGGTAACATCTTACCCCAGTTTGGTAGTGATCCGATCAAGACTCTGGGTGTAGTCACAGTTCAAAGATCCATGCTGAAAATTCCCATTCATTCATTATGTGGCACTGATTCATACATGGGGGGGGGGTCAAAGGTCAAAGGCCAAGGTCATCATTTTGGTGGAAAGACATCTTTGTGATTCCAAGGGTATCATCATACGAAGGTATCGTCATGGTCCGTCCAAAACACTAGTTGTAGTCGCAGTTCAAAGATCAGTACTGACATCCAAATACATTTCCTATGGGACATTTTTCCCCATTCAAAAGTGTGTAGCTCGAGAATTTTTAGGCAGATCCAAAATAAAACCATAAGCACACTATTCCCCCCCCCCCCCATGGGTACTAGAAGTTGACCAAGTTTGCAGTTGACCGATTGAAAACTGTAAGAGGAGATGTGTGTCACAATTTTTTAACTGGGAATAAGAAGAAAGAAAGAAAGAAAGATAGATAGAAGAAAGATCCTGAGTGATTGAATATAAAGTCTCTACAGAGTGGCATTTGAAGTAAAACAATGTATCTAGCTTAAACGAAACTGTCGGTTTGCATCAATGTTTTGCCTCGGTTAATAAATCAGTACCGAATCTTTTCTATGAAACGCAGCAACTTTAACAACTACTGCCAAATCTCGAATCATTTAATTCTAAGCAGGCAGCAAGTGCAATACATCTTGTATCGCATGGGCATATTCTTATACCAATACCGACCATTCTGGTATCTTACGAATTAGTTGTCACACGATGACAATGCTATTCACCTTTCCAGAGTATCCATCCATCTTACCTAGCATGACGTCATAATCAGCTCAGCGCGTGTATGATGACGTCACAATCTTTACGTCACAAAGGGTTCCATATAGACCGTCATCAAATCTCAAACAGTCAGACATGATGTATGAATTGTATGTCTTTGTAATTATTTGCTATTTAATAAACATGCTGTTGAATATTTTGAAACTTATTTGACTGGGCGCTGTTGCTGCCTTAGATCGATCCCAACACGAGCGAGGCGTGGGTGGAGCTTAGCTAGAGATTGGCCGGGCATAGCTAAAACCGGAAAAGTCCATTAGTAGCCTACGTGCGCGTGTCACGAAAGCAAAACAAAGTAGTTAGTGGCTAGAGCTTTGAAAGTTATCGTAGAAAATTGAAATAAGATCAAGTAGGATAGTTTTAGCAGCGAATGAAAAGTGTTTTGCATTACACTATATTCTATTTTTACATTAAGCGGATGGCGCTACAGTACAGCTCAGAAATAACTTAACATGTTTCCGAAACAAAAATAGAGACATGCTAGTTAATTTTGAATATTATTGAAGAAACTTTCTGGTGAATATATTTAACATAGGCCTTCGTGGATTAGAAGACGTTGCTGCCTATTCATTTCTGGCTATGTCCCGCCAATTTCTAGCAAAGGTTTCTACACCCACTTTGTGTGCATATTTTGAATTTAATCTTTGAACCCTGCATTCCCACAATCTCATTAAAATTAACTATACAGATACGCTTCTGGACAATTTACAAATAATTTGACTGTCGGTGGTTGCTGCCATAAGTTGGAAAATATTATAGGAATGTTTATTAAATTATAAATTAATCAAAGTCATACAAGTCAGTGACATTAGCAACCTAACCGCGTAGAATGGCCGCGATAGCTCCTGATAAAATTGGCTTAAAATATTCAGCATAATGTTTATTAAATTATGATTATTTAAAGGAATACTCAACACATTTCATCTTATCTATTGAGCTGATACAATATCACGTACATAACGTATGCTTGCCATTTTGTAGCTGTCAACATGCCGTCAATGAATGCTTTAATTGCTGGTAATCCATTTCTCCCGTCTATGAAGGCTGTCGTGATTGGCCTTGCAACCAATCAGACAAAGCTAACTATTGGCCTCGATATCCCTTTTACTCATCGTTGGACCATCATTTATATTAGAAAAACACCACCCTTTGCGCTCAGTACATGGATACGATCTGTCACTCAAGTATATATGACGTCGTAATCAATACATCACATATAGGCTCACGGCACAAGCACAATCTATAATGAATGACGTATCTAGTTTCGATATGAAAATTTAAATTTCCGTCACGTGTAAGAATTGTATGTCTTTGATGGCGTTACTATTTAATAAACATGCTGTTGCATATCTTGAAACTGATTTGACTTGGCACTGTTGCTGTCATCGGCAGCAACGGAGCCCGGTCAAATTAGTTTCAAAATATTCAACAGCTTACCTGTATATCTACCTTGAAATCGGATTATGACAATTCGGGGTTCAAAGTATATAAATCGATCCCAACGCGGGAAAAGCGTTGGCGGAGCTTAGAAAGAAACACTTGAACGGACATATAGTTAGAAATGGATGCCTTAATTGCTGGGCGTCACTCTTGGGCGAATGAGAGTGTAGTTATTGTGTTATTGTGTTTGCTGTTACTCAGACAATCCAGACAAGCCCATTGCAGGAATTTGTCCGGACCCTGGTAATTTTACTGCGGCTTTGTATAGATTGATGCATAACCCAACAAGTTGCAATATTTCATGCGCAAAGGATTCTGACTGTGCAGATGAGATGAAATGCTGTGCTGTTGGTTGCGATACTGTCTGTACGCGGCCAATTAAAAAAGGTATGTTAATATTTTGTAGTTATATCAATGGGCTTATATTACGTAAATACGCTCACACACCACATCCCACCAGCCCCCACCGACAGGGACGTGGTGGCAAGGGACGAAGTGACGAGCACTCGTTATGGGCCCCTTTCTTCACATACGCGTGCAAAACAACACCAACAACAACACTGACTAGTGACTATACCAAGTATACTGTGAAAGAGTCCAGTATAGGGCCCCGTGCTTAAGGGGGCCTCGCACTTTGCCAAAAGACTAAGAAACGAGTGGGCTGGGCATATATGCGGTTAATATGAAGTCAACCTTGCCAAGACATGAACGATGGGGGATAGATGAAGTCATGATGAGACAGTTGACCTGCTATTGAGAACACTTCCCCAGGCTTCGCAATATGTCCTGGACCATGTCAAATGTGGACGTCTAAAATATGTGCCACGAGGCGATGCAACTGCTTTCAAGGTTTACGTTTGTGCACACGTCTTTATGAATGCAACGGTTAATGTGACCGCTCCCTGAAGGAAGCAAGTTGCTGTGAAAGCAATCGATGCTCTTGTTCATACGTAAGATGTAGTTTGTGAATACTAGGAAACAATAATACGCACATGTAAAGAGCAATGGCAGCTCCACATCTAGAAAAGGTCAGGATGGAAAGCTCTGTTGTGGTGCATGTATCATTAATACTGCTAAAGATCTGAGTGCTACCTTAGTCCAGTCTGTAAGGTTGATGTCTATACCGGAGGTAGCATGCCTGCCGAGCATGCGCACATTTAAAATGCACGGTTGGTTCTATATACAAAATACCAGGGATGAAACGTTCTTGGGTTGTACCGAATTTAATGCTTGCGTCATAGATTTCACAACTCATTAGTCTTTGCTGCTCAGCTATTTGTCATGTTGGCACTAGTTTAGATTTCTCAGTAGGCCTACAATCACACTGCTCATCACATCGCCAAGAAATGAACCTAATACTACATAAACTATCTTAGATTCTAAGCTATGTAATAGAGGTGTGGACATCCCCGACAAACCTATGTTGCAGATTATTCGACATTTCCAAACTAGTTAAATAACTCACAGGACAGAAACATTTTAGTTAATAAGAAATGCTCTGTTGAATACTTTGAAAATAATTAGATTGGAAGACATTGTCGCCTTCGGCAGCAATGTTTTCCAATCCAATAATGTTCAAATTTATTCAACAGTGTGGTTTATTTTATTTTGGAAACGTGTTAAGTTATCTCTGCGCTGTACTGTATTTGTATATACACACATTTCACCGAACTCAAAATAATTTTTGTTGTAGATTTATCCGTTTGCGAAGTGGTGCGATACCAACAAGGAAGAGTGAACGATTTTATCCAGGCGATGATGACGCTTAATGATATTACGATTGGTGCTTTTGTTAATCGTCTGAAAGAAGTATCAGGATGGGATGCCATACATATAGGGCAATTTAACATCACATTAACACATGATGAATCATACTACAATTTGAGTATTGGCCAATATATGGTAGGTCTGGCCAAGAATATGCCTCTTCCATACTACACATGCGATGAAGATGGACATTTCGATAGTCTTCAATGTTCTGCATATAAGAATGGTACCAATGGCACGTGTTACTGTGTGGATTCTAAGACAGGAGCAGCAATCCCAAACAGGCGTGCAAGGTGGCCAACTCGTCAACATTGTCAAGGTACGCCTAGTCCCATTAGGAGCAGCAAATGACAGATGACTAATACTTATACTAATGTTCTTGGGAATGACTGCCTATATTGTGATAACATTACAGAAATAAACGACGTGGAATGGAATTGTATTTTATTGACAAAAAAAGGGACCAGCTTTGACAATTCTCTCAATTGATAATAATTGGAATATGTAGTATGTAGGCACTTTAAAAATTAGGATTATTTTCCTTACGTATACTAAGGTCATTTGACAATCCAAAACGTATTGTTTAGAAAAAGCTTACGTTTCGAACTGACAAATTGAGCCCGTTCCCAGTTAAGTTCCATATCTCAATTACGGGACAATTATCAGGAAAGCTGTTGAATAGTTTGGGATGAATATGACTGGAAGCCATTGTTGCCGTGGGCAGCAACGGCTTCCCGTCATATTAATATCAAAGTATTTAACAGAATATGCGTTGATTCGTACAGAATGTAGTTCATCATAGATCATAAGACGACTTTAATGTGCTTAGACAAAGTCAAATGATTTAAAGAGGGTATGACCTATTTATAAGGTTACTCGTGAACATAATGTCCTAAGCGATGTTGGAACTAAGTACTGAGTCTAATGACACCAAATAGTCTCGCGATGTCATGACCTCATTTAAGAGTGTCCTCTCGATATAATTCAACCCATAAATTCGTTATTATCTTGTCGTGAAAGTGTTAACTTGTTATATAAAGCCAATTTTCGTGTCTGAATTCTACATTTAACGTCGTCATGTCATACTACAGCCCGTGTTATCACTAAATACACACATATACTTCACTTCTACTGTTATAGCCAGAATATTATTGAAACCACTCAAATGATGTTAGTTCATGACGATAACACTAATTTGACTGTAAATCGCTTTGATAATAATAATAATAATAATAATAATAATAATAATAATAATAATAATTTGACCATCTGAATCCGTTGCTAAACTGGTAAGCAGAGTTAGAACATATATCTTGGAAGCAGAACATTTTGTTGAACAATTCTATGCATGGGAGAAAATCATTCTTACCCTCAAATTTCTTCACCCTTTTATAACTCATAGTGACGCTACCTAAGTCAGCAAAGTAACCCTTTAAACGTTTCTGACCAATCACGACACATTATTTTTGATATAAGGAATGTTCTGTTGATTATTTTAAAACTAATTTGACAACAACTGGTCCCAGTTAAATTAGTTTATGAATAGCCAATAGCTTTCGTGAAAGGTTGTCTTGAATGGCAGGAATGTTAAGAGCTAAAGGGTTAAATATAAAACGCACAGGGAAAATACATCCACGAAAATGAGAGAATTAACAAAATGACAGACCAATGAAATTGACATTTCCAGATTATCCATCCACTACATGACGTCATAATCAACTACTTGGCGCGCATAAATGACTCGAGTTAGTCCCACGTGAACGCTTAATAGTCCGACACATTGTAAGAATTGTATGTCTTTACTATTTAATAATGATTCTGTCGAATATTGTCAGCAACAGCACCCAGTCAAATTAGTTTCTAAATATGCAACAGCTTACCTGTATAGTTTTCTGGAAAGTGATAGTCAGGAAGTTCAAGGATCGATCGATTCCAACACGAGCGATGTGTGGGTGGAGCTTAGCTAGAGATGGGCGGGGCATCGCTAAAAATGGAAAGGTCCATTGTAACAAAATCATATGCAATAAGTTACAATGGACCCTTCCAAGTTTATCAATTTATCATATGATATCATATGACGTCACAATTAACTACATACCGTAAAGGATAACATCATAATCATGACGTCATGAATGACTCGCTATATCCCGTCTTTAACGCTTAACAGTCCGACTCGTTGTGCGAATTGTATATATTTACCATTTAATAAAAATTATGTTGAATATTTTGACACTAATTTGACCGGACGCTGTTGCTGGCCTAGGCAGTAACAGCGCCTAGTCAAATTAGTTTCAAAATATTTAACAGCTTACCTATATAGTTTTCTGGAAATTGATAATTAGAGGGTTCATAGATCGATGAATCCCAACATGGACGAGGTGTGGGTGGAGCTTAGATAGAGATAGGCGGGGCATAGCTAAAACTGGAAAGGTCCATGTATTATTTTGAGTGAATGCATTCATTATGGACATCTTACTATCTTTATTAGAAATTACACGAGGAGAAATGTCAGGTTCTGACCTATGTCCATACCCCGGAAATTCTGCGGATGCGCTGTACACGTTGATGACTGATCCGACAAACTGTAGCATAGAATGTACAGCGGATTATACCTGCGGATACGAAGAGAAATGCTGTGCAGTTGGTTGCAGCTATCAATGTACAAAGTCGCAAAAATCAAGTAAGCAGGCATTTTACAAAACATTTCCCATAACATTTTACAAAACCTTTTGCAGAAACCTTAACCCTCATTTACACTTTAATAAACATTATGTCGAATATTTCGAAATTAATTTGACTACGGCAGCAACAGGTTTCTGTCAAATCAGTTTCAAAAAATCAAATCGCTTACCTATATAGTTACTTTGTAATTGAGATTCTGGAAATTCGGCGTTTAACGTGGTAAAGACGTTGATAACTTAATGAGAAGTAGGACAAGACATCAGCGTTACACTGACGGGATATTTGTGACAATTTTGGCATTTTGTATTTCTAAATGAAATTCTAGAATTATATTAAGATCACAACGAGCTTGACATCAGACGTCTGAATGTCTTTGCCCTGCTCCTACTGGTTGCATAACTGTATGGCCATGCTTAGTTCCAATAATTTGGCCAATTCAGAAATAAAGGTAAAATGAGCTAAGCGGAAGAACCTAACTGTTAAAGTCTGCTTATTGCATAAGTCAAATGTTACAATGACCTCTGACATCATGACCTCAATACCATTGTGTTCCATCCCATTGATATATGGACGCAGGTGTCCAAGCTTAGTCTCAATAGGTTGAACCAATCCTGAGATATAAGATGATATGCTGAGCTAAGCAAAAAACTGTACCGTAAAAGAGTTTTATACCGATGTCACAGTGGCCTTGAACTTTGACCTCATGACCGCAGCATCACTGTGCTCCATCGCGTTGATATAAGGACGCATGTGTCCAAAGTAGTCCCAATAGGGTGAAGCCATACCGAGATATAAATTGATACGTTGAGCTAAACTAAAAACTTGACCGTAAAAATAGAATTTAATATCATGGTTGCAGTGACCATAAAATTTGACCGCATTACCTCAATATCGTTGTGTTCAATCTCCTTGGCATAGGAAATCATGTATTTAAGTCTTCCAATAGGGTGAAGCCATGACGAGATATACGACGATATGTTGAGCAAAACGCAAAATTTAACTGTAACAAGTAGAGTTTTATCCCAAGGTCACATTGACCTCGAACTTTGACCTCATGACGTTTATGTCTTGTGTTCCATCCACGTGATATAAGGAAGCATGTGTCCAAGTTAGTCTCAATAGGATGAAGCCATGCTGAGATATAAGACGATATGTTGAGCTAAATACAAAACCTAACTGCAAAAGTAGTTTTATATCAAGAAGTTAGTGACCTTGAACATTGACCTCATGATCTCAATATCACTATGCATCCCCTTCATATAAGAAAGCTTATGTTTAGGTTTAGTCACAAAAGGGTGAAGCTGTACTGAGATATTAGCTCAACCATGATTGGACGCCGACAAACAGACAGACTGATTGGTTTACCCTACTTGAATTTAAACTGGTCATATGTTTACCTATATGAAGTACAATGATATTGATGGCAGAGGTCAACGTCATTGTCACATTAATATGCAATCGAATTTAATTCAATCTAGAGCTCGTCTGACCATTATTTTCAGAATTGGCCAAATGGCCAAATTATTGGAACTACCATCATCATATAGGCCTCGTTACCTCAACCAGAAGAAGCAGCGCATGCATTCACACTTTTGATGTCGCGGTCATTGTGATCTTGATAGAGGGAGGGAGGGAGGGAGGGAGGGGGGAGGGAGGGAGGGAGAGAGAGAGAGAGAGAGAGAGAGAGAGAGAGAGAGAGAGAGAGACGCCGACCGCAATGGACAGATCCGATCTGTCACTCACGTATCTGATGTTGTAATAAATTACTTCACTAGTTAGCGCATGGGTTGAACATAGGTGACGTCACAATCATAATGCCGTATAACTCCGTCAGAAAAATTGAAAAGTCCGCCACGAATTGTATATCTCTGATGAATTTATAATTTACTAAATATTCCGTTGAATATATTGAAAGTGATTTGACTGAGAGGTGCTCTTGCTGCCATACTCAGCAACCACCCGCAGTCGAATTAGGTTTAAAAGAACACATTAGCTTACTCGTATACTTACCTTGAAATTGGGATTCTGCTAATTCAGGGTTCAAAGATTATAGATCGATTCCAACAAGCACAAAAAGTGGGCGGAGCTTAGATAGAAATGGGCGGGGCATAGCTAGAAATGGATCACTCTATAGAGACTGTAAGTCTGACTGTGTGACTAACCAGCATGCCGAAGACGACGATGATGCGAGCCACGTGAGCATCCAATAGATCAATCTCATGTGTCGCTCAAGTATATGACGTCATAATGAATTACGTCACATGCAGGCTGACTTCACAATCATAATTGACAGGAATACTCTGTCATGAAGTTTGAATAGTCCGTCAAGTGTACGAATTGTATGTCTTTGATGAATTTACTATATAATAAATATATTCTAATAAAAGTTTTGAAACTAACATGACTGGGCGCTGTTGCTGCTATAGGCAGCCACAGCGCCCAGTCCAGTTAGAATTCACGGTTCAGGGCAAGGCGTGGGCAGAGCTTAGCTAGAAAGGGGCGGGACATAGCTAGAAATGGATTCATCTATATGTAATACAGATTTTCAAAATTTCCGTTTCAGATTTGACCTTATGCCAAGAAAAACAGTATAATATTCAAATGTTAAAAAAGTCAGCAACGGAGCTGAGTACCGTCCGTAATGTAACATTCGGCGAGTTTGTTAATGGCGCGATGAAAGTTTCTGGTATAGTAGACCTGCTGAGCCAATTTGGTGTTCATGCTAAGAACTATGAGCCATATCTAACGCAATACTCCAATACGAGTATTGGTGAAGTTCTGACCACACTATTCAATGCCGTGCCACTGTTCGCCGCTAATTGTACTATGGATGGTAATTTTGAAATTGTACAGTGCAGAGCTTATCCGGGTGGCAAAAAGATTGACTGTTTCTGTGCTGATTCAAAGACCGGATTGGCTGAATCTAGCCACACAACAGCGTGGCCTGATCTGCCAAAATGTGGAGGTAAGGGAAAACTATATATTAAAACTATATATTACCATCATCATACTGGGGATGAATCCACTTTTATCTATGCCCCGCCAATCTCTGTCCGTGTTGGGAACTCCATGAATCCAAATTTCAAGAAAACCACACATCTGTCGCAGCAGCAGCAGCGCCAAGTCAAATTAGCTTCGAAATATGCAACAGCTTACCTGTATAGTTTTCTGGAAATTGATAGTCAGGGAGTTCAGAGATCGATCGATGCCAACACGAGCAAGGTGTGGGTGGAGCTTAGCTAGAGATGGGCGGGGCATAGGTAAAACTGGATTCATCCAGTATTGCAGTTGGGCAACAGCCGTGATGGACAGGTTGCATCCCACAAGCATGTTCTTTCTATCCATATGGATCTATGACCCGCGGATTCATAGGCCCAAACCAAGTAGCAATATCAGCGGACCCGCACATCAATGTGTTAAGGATATTGCTCTTCTTTCACCCCTCCCCACTCCGGACGTTATCTTTTGTCAGATGTACATGTGTTGGTGCAGGCTTCGTTCATAAAGGGATTATACTTTTTAGTTTCTCTGTAGCTGTAGGGAAAGCGTCATCGAAAGGCTTCTCTTCCTCCTCAATGAGTTTTACAGCAAAGTTCCATGTAAACAGTGTTTTCTGGGGCGAAGTGATCAATGGCTCAAATTCCGCCTATTGCATTTTTACTCGTACTCTTAGATTGTGTATCTGCCAATAGAGGTAGTACTGAGCCAGCGTCCCTGTATCCAGCTTGATGTAATACTTCCGGGATCATTGATCGTTTGGTGGCAGAAGCTAGTGACATGCCATTGCCCATCTCGTGAATGTCCCAGAAATTGCACACGACCACCCACATAATCAATCGCTGTGAACATACATTGTTTGCTCACCTGCGTCAACGTTTAGAGCTGCTATGACAGGACCCAGTGAAATGGTCTTTTCTCGGATGAGACACAAAGTTACATATTGCGGCATATCGCACTCCTGAATTTGTAAGTTGCATTTGCCCCCGACAGCGAAAGTCACATACAAATAATTAATGTAATTTTATTAACACTCCCCGTGCTATTTCCAAAAGTTATTTATATTTTCGTATTTCCCCCGTATTTTTTCGCATTTTCTTTATTACACTCAGGCCGTGACAACGGCATATGAGGATTATTTATACATTGACAATGGCGGTAGGAATACATTATTATTATTATTATTATTATTATTATTATTATTATTATTATTATTATTATTATTATTATTATTATTATTATTATTATTATTATTATTATTATTATTATTATTATACCATCTCCGCCGCGCTGCCGATGAGGGCTACGACAGTGGGACCGCTAACATAATAATGATAACAACAACAATAATGAATTTATTATTCTATTTTGGGCTACTTGCCCTTGCAGTGTTTCACGCATTATTAAAGGAGAACTAACTTCATATCGTAATAGTTATTCAGCAGATCTAACACGTCATTCGTAAACTATAATAGATTGTTAAGCTTGTTATCATGCCGCTAAAGAAAGATATTCAGGCTTGAGTAGCTAAATGTTGGTACATTTCTAAAGCCTATGGTGGCTACACTGACATTCAATGGGCCATATAGAACCATTTATCAAGTAATGATAATGGCGTCATACTACACACGCTTAGCTGATTATGGGCTTACTTTTCAACCAATCAGAAGAAAAAAAACCTAGCGCATCTGCCTCGGTCTATACGTTCAGTTTTAGCGGTGCCACAGAAAGTTTGACAATGTGATATAGAAGCAAGCATACAAGCTGATGAATATTTTGAAACTAATTTATATGTCTGTTCGCAGTGAAGTCCGTGGGCGTACCCTGATAATGCATGTTAATGGGCCAGTACCAGGCCAATACCGGGCCAATATCCGGCCAATACCGGGCCAATACCGGGCCAATACCAGGCCAATACCAGGCCAATTCAGGACCAATACCGGGCCAATACGGCTTGCCATTGCCACAGTACCGGCCCAATATCCCACGTTATCATGGTAATTCCACTTTCCAGAGTATCCATCTATCATTTGACGTCATGTGACGTCATAATCAGCTAAGCGTGTGTAGTATGACGCCATTATCATTACTTGATAAATGGTTCTATATGGCCCGTCTTTAATCTTAATAGCCCGACACGTTGTACGAATTGTATGTTCTTGTTATTTAATAAACATGCTGCTGAATATTTTGAAACTAATTTGACTGAACGCTGTAGCTGCCATAGGCATCAGCACCGCCCAGTCAAAATTGTTCCAAACTATTCAATAGCTTGCCTGTTTAGTTTTCTGGATATTGATCGCCAGGGTGTTCAGAGATCGATCGATCCCAACACGATCGAGGTGTGGGTGGAGCTTAGCTAGAGGCAGGCGGGGCATAGTTAAAATGGAAAGGTACATTACCTATTAAACGAGAGTCGCTTTCTATTTAATCATTTAACCATTGAATGTCAGTGTGCCAATTTAAAGAACACTATACCAGATGGCGTTTGAATATTTTGTAACTAATTTGACAGACACGTCTTGCTGCTGCAGCAACAACTTCCAGTCACATTAGTTTCAAAATGAACAGCATATTTCGTGCAACAAAACAGGGTTTTCATTTCTGATCTCTAAGGGGGAAATGGTTAAATACCAATCATGTTCGCAAGGCATATGGCGCTCGTAAATTGGATTGGATCTAGTTCTCCTAAAAGAATACTCTCGATTTGCCGATCTAATAGCATTGTGTCAACAAAATTCTGTACACAATTCAGTTATTTATTGGTACCCGAGAACCGTAAGCGGCCACGTTCGGAATCCTGAAAGATGATATATAGACAGTCCGTGCCATTTAATGCAGAAAAGTAATATTTGTTGTGGGCGAGGGCACAAAATCTTTGTCAGTAAACATATTTCGATCACATGCCGTCACGCGGCATAACGAGTGCCAAATTACGACTTTCAGGCACAACAATTTTAACAAAGCTATTCCTTTTAACATTATACTATTGTGGAAGCTAATTAAGTGCATGCCCTATTTCAGCAGATAAGCAGATACCCCCGACAGCCCCCGCCCCGACAAATAACGTACCGTACATAAGTTGCTACACACATTTACCTATTCGAAACATGCTATCCAAAAGGTCGTGAATGCAGAATGAAGTGCATTGAATTGTGTGTGCTTGCGCGCGTGTGTGTTCGTGCGTGCATGAGAGAATACCGGTGTGTAGGCGGTGTGATGCATGCGTGTGTTCATGCACGCATGCACGCACGCGCATGTAAACTCAACTGCCATTATCATTATTGTGCTAACTCACGTGGTTTCATAGCGTCCATAATTTTATTTCTATGACAGTGTTATTGCACCTGGCCTTATGTTATCAGAACACCACGTACACTTGCATTCCTTACATTTTATAGTCTGCGCTCGCGGCCGTCCTTTACCCAATGTTTTCTGCGGACGCGGACCCACGCGTCAGGATTGTCCAGAGACCCACGCCTGCGTCCTGGATCCAGGTGACCGATGGGCAGTTTGTTGTCCACACGATACATCTTCACCTGGTAAGTACAATCATTGACTGAAATTAAAGAAGTTATTGGTTTGCTTGACCTATATGGATTGCCTGAAGATTACTGAACTATCAAAATACACATTTGAAGGCACCTTGATCGACCTAAAAATTGTATATCTGTGTGACTATTAGCTAATCCAGATACTAGGGCTGAGGTTCGTGAGGATTTTCGCGAACCGAACTGGTTCGCGATACAGCTATCCGAACCACGAACTGGTTCACAAACCTTTTTAATATGCTATTGTATGCGAGAAATTCCTCCTAACAGAAAATAACATTTAAAGACAGGTGGCTTTACTGGCTAAATGGTAGAAAAACACAAATACAAGTTCTGACAAATGTTAGAAAATAATATTATGTAAAATTCATAGCCAGCTAAGTTCAGTTCATGGTCATATTCGTAAATCACACTTAGAGGACATTCAGAAATTGCTTTGTCTATTAGCCCTTTCACCGACAAATCACTGAAAAAATCTATTTTCTATGATAGAAAACTTACTTTGCCGCGCACTTAAGGTTTAGATGGAAGAAGTTAATCACTCATAGGCTTTCTCTCGCTAGACTCCATGTTGTAATGTACCGTTCCACTTTATCCACCCATCATATGACGTCATAAACATGTAGCATGCCATCATAATGAATGATGGACTATGCGTTATTGTACGAATTGTATGTCTTTACTATTTAATAAATACCTGTACAGTTTCAGGAAATTGATAGTCAGAACATTTGGGGATCGATTAATCCTAACACGACGAAGTGTGGATGGAGGTTAGCTAGTGGTGGGCGGAGTATAGATAAACTGGAAAGGTAAATTCTTGACATCCATTACTAATAAGAAAATAAATGACTTTGACTCTCGAATCTTGAATCTTGAATCGTCCTGCCTGTTGTTCCCAGTCAAATTAGTTTTCAAAACACACCACATTATTCATCGCATTATAAAGATATTGTACGGCTTTTCTGGTCAGCAAAGGGTACAGCATCCGGATCATATAACCTCGCTTTCTAATAGTCAAGATTGGGCAAGAAATTGTATATGTTTGCTTAGTCAATGTCCATTTACAGGCCAGGGCCAATGTTTCCCGAAGCTATTGTTAGGATAGCGATATCGTTACTCCATTAGCATAACATGAGTGTAACGATATCGCTATCCTAACGATAGCTTCGGGAGCATGGACCCAGAGAATAGTACTATTTTTCACTTTTACCGCTGGAATGACTGGATGGGTTATCGAGCCAGTCATTCCAGTGGCTATAAAGAATTCCAGCTTATCAATCAATGATATGACGTAATAATAAACTACGTGACGTGTATGATGACGTCACGATCATTTTGCGTTATGAATGCCTCGATTTAGTCCGTCTCGAACTTTTAATTGTCCGTCAGGTTGTGCGAATTGTATGTCTTTACTATTTAATAAACATGCTGTTGAATAATTTGAAACTAAGTTGACTGGGCGCTGTTGCTGCCCAGTCAAATTAGTTTCAAAATATTCAACAGCTTGCCTGCACAGTTTCCTGGAAACTGAGATACAGGGAGCGTCGGGATCGATCGATCCCAACACGGGCGAATTGTGGGTGGAGCTTAGCTAGAGGTGGGCTGGGAATAGCTAAACTGGATTACGGACTGAAAACGGACAAGACCATCCCAGAGACTAATTTTTGCCGTTGCGACAATTAAAAGGTTAATGCTACAGAATCGTGTGGCCCAGAAAAAGCATTACTCCAGCAATCTGATTCTCTGTATCGATCTGTGTGATCTTAACCCTTTAACCCTCATATCAGCCAAAACGGCTTCTGCAGTGGTCTCGAGTAATGATTTTTGAAAATTTACCACAGGGTTGACTGGCTCGTTAACCGAGCCAGTCAGTCCAGTGGCAAATTTTCAAAAACATTCTTCTCTTGGTTTGCAAATGGACATTTTCTCTTAGAAAATTGAATTCTTTTCAACAAATTTGATTGTTAAGGGGTTAAAAGTGTAAGACAAAGTTGATTCAATAATGCATATCTATAGACGTCTTATTTATTTTTCTATTCAGAGTACAATTGCAAGCTAGGTAAAGAATTGAACCGTAAAAGCGGAAAGTGTGAAGATTGTAGTCACGGTTTCTACAGGGAAAAACCTGATCAACGCGCCTGTGTCCCGTGTCCCCAGCGCCAAACAACACGTAGGAGAGGGGCGCAAAACAAGACCGAGTGCATTGCCGGTACGTCAATGAGATTTGCTTAGAATAGCTCGCTCGTGTAAGGTTGATGCGCGAAATGCACTTTGAGGGCTGGACTGTTGTAGTAGTTTAAATCAAAACCCATCTTATGGTAATACAATATGCCACATCTATGTATTTTTTCTTGCCAATTTAAGATTTCTATACTGCCGTCAAAGACAGATATTCAGGCTTTTATAGCTAAATGTTAATGCATTCTCTACTTTATGAAGGCTGGTATGATTTATCTTTCAAACAACCACCAAAAACCTAGGATATTTACCTCAGTATATTTATACACAAATCATTTTCACGCAATTTATAGACACGGTAGCGTAAAAGAAACTGTACTAATTTGACTGAAAGTTGTTACTTTAGACAGCAACGGTTCCCAGCCAAATTAGTTTCAGAATATACAACAATGATAATGAAGGAATCACGTTTTAGCTATGCTCCGCCCATCTTTAGCTATGCTCCGCCCATCTTTAGCAAAGCTCGTCCATCTTCAGCTAAGCTCTGCCTATTTTAAGCCAAGCTCCGCCCATCTTTATCTAAGCTCCATCCACATTTCGTCCTGTTGGGAACAGCATTGTTGAGATCGATCCTGAACTCCCTCACTATCAATTTCCAGAAAACGATACAGGTAAGTTGTTGAATATATTGAAACTAATTTGACTGGGTGCTGTTGCTGCCCAGTCAAATTGGTTTCAATATATACAACCGCATGTTTGTTTTAAACAAAGTTTATTTTTTGGTCTTTTTTTTTTGTTTTAGTCTAGTATTTTATGGGAGCGCAATACGACATGTCTTATGAGTGCGTCTCCCTTTTACGTACACATATAGTGCATTAAATACATCAAGAGGTGGAATAATAATATTTCCAACTGTCATAACAGTAATAACAACAATAACAAGAAGAAGAAGAAGAAGAAGAAGAAGAAGAAGAGGAAGAAGAGGAGGAGGAGGAGGAGGAGGTGGAGGGAGGAGATATTTGTAGGTAGTCTAATGATGTCAGAGAAATCTTCGGGAGAAGGAGAAAAGCATGGTTCGACGAATCACAAGGCGGGAAAAGGAGAAAGGAGGAGCTCGATGTGCTGTAGTCAGCCGTGCTAGTCCACACTGCATGGCCATCCAGAAACTTCTGCGGCTATGGATTTGTCGACACAATCCATGAGTGGTATTAGAAATGTTTGTGGGTAATCTAAACCGACAGTAATATATTGACATACAATGGTGGAAACCGTGATGTTTAACTCTACACCAACGTCAGCGCGGCCATATAGAAGTTGCTGAGTGGTTAGGGTTGTTGAGGAGATTTGGTTGGAGGCAAGCTTATTTTCAAAGGTGGTTCTTTACTCCTTAAAAAAGTGGACAGTAAAAAAGGTAATCTTTGACAGATTCATCAGGATGGCCGCAGGTGCAGCTGGCGGAATCAGAAAGAAAGTTATCGAAAAGATGTCTATTTAATCCACTGCAGACGTTACGAAGCCTACTTAAGTATATATTAGCCACTCTTGAGCCGACGTAGTACCACGGAGGGGACTGGGTATATGGGACATTGCTCTTAGTTTGGTCTTGAATTCTGGTAGGGTATTAGAAATAGTGACAGGTGCTGAAAGGGTGTTCCAGGCACGTACTGTTGCTGGGAAAAAACGACCTCGCGATAGAGTTCCGTTCGACATCTAACTGGGGTGAAAGAATTCGAGCGTCGGATATTGTAGGGATTACGTGCTAGTATCAGTGGAAGGAGATAATCCGTTAAGGCCTCGCTCGTCATCCCATTGACAATTTTGTAAAGCATGACTAGTCCGTGAATTTCTCGTCGGTGGGAAAGTGTTTCTATGCCAGTTTCTATATACAAATCTTCGATGTGGGCACTACGTGTCACTCCGCTAATTGTCCTAAGAGCATCCTTTTGTACGTCTTCCAGTCTGTTAGCAATATATTGTGGTAAATTATCCCAGACAGCATCTGCGTATTCCAACGATGTCCCAATAAAGTTCTAATACATGATTTCGAGACATTCGCGGTCTAAGATATATTTTAGTCCTTTGAGTAAGGAAAGCTTGAGCTGGGCATGTTTATTAAATAGTAAAGACATACAATTCTTACAGCACCTCTTAGTCCGTCATCAACTAAGCGTTCGTGACAAACTTGGTTAAGTCATTCATGACGTAATTGATTATGACGTCAGCATACACGTCGCGCAGTTGATTATGACGTCAAATGATTGATGGAATACCTGAAATCCGTAATTATTCACAAGTCAAGAATATGTTGTATCTGCACCTACATAACCTTTTAACACTCATATAAGACAAAAACGGCTTTTTCAGTGGTATTGAGAAATGTCCATTTGCAAACCAAAAGAAGATTATTTTTGAAAATGTACCACTTGAATGACCGGCTCGATAAGCAAGCCAGTCATTCCAGTGATAAAAATTTCCAAAATAGTCTTCTCGTCGTCTGCAAATTGACATTTTCTATGAGAAAATTGAAATCCTTAAAACAAATTTGAGGTTTAAAGTGTTAACATGACACACCGTCACTTCAGGAAACAAAATAACACCACGACCACGGTTCAACAGTAGCACGTTGTTACAAAGCAAACACTAGCATTCAGAGATTGCATTCCCGTTTTGTCACATTGTAAAAATCTTTCAGAAAAATGTTAAATTAATATTAATATAGGCTATTATCTTTTCGTCATCATCAGATAGCTGCGAGCTAGGGGAGGAGTTCGTCACTTCAAGTAGCCTCTGTGAACCGTGTCGACGCGGATTTTACCGAGATAAACTCGCCCCGGCTCAAGTGGAATGTAAGCGATGCCCAAATGGCTGGAGAACACCTGAAACTGGGGCACAAAGCAAGAAGGCTTGTACAATTGGTATGGATCTGAATAAAATAGGCACGGATATCGGAATTTTCTGTCTGTTTAGAGCATGCTATAAAAATTGTAATCCTTTCAATGTTCATGATAATTATGATTATGGAAATATTTTAAATTAAGGGATCAATTTCTAGCTATGCCACGCCCATTTCTAGGTGAACGTCACCCACTTTTTACGCGCGTTGGAATTTATTTATATACTTTGAAACATGAATTCCCAGAATCAAAACTTTAAAGGCTAGGCCTAATTATACAAATAAGCTGTTGAACACTGAAACTAATTTGACTGGGGCTGTTGGCAGCAACAGCTCCAAGTCAAATCAGTTTCAAAATATTCAACAGAATGTTTACTAAATTGTGAAGCTATGAAAGACAAACATTTCGTCCTGTAGCGACGGACTTTTCGATTTTTATGACGGAGCTAGACGTCATTATTACTGTGACGTCAGCTAACCTATGATGTGATTGATTATGACATCAGATACTTGAGTGGTAGATCGGATTCCTCCATTATGCAGTCCTATACTGATTAACGGCATTTGAGTAATATTGATCTATGCCAGCCTCGATCGTGTAGTACATACATCCCAATGACTTGAACTACTTTCCCTGGTTAATAATAATTTCTAGTTTACAAGGAGTCAATGCCAATTCGCCTTTTCTTTGTCGAGGTGGATTTTGTGTTGCTGGTGGGAGCTCATTTAATCTAGTCAAACGCTGAACAAAATAATTAGGGTGTATTCTTCCTGTTTGCTGTGAGCAACCAGTAAGAAGACAATGCCGATAACATGTGTTTTCACACTGTGTTGGGAGTAGCTGCATTAATGGGACCCATTCTGAGCTATGTCCCACACATTTCTCGATAAGCTCCGTCCGCTCTGTCAGCGCGTCTTAATCGATTTTGCATTTTTGAATCTTGAATTCCACAATCACAATTTCAAGATAACTACACGGGTAAATTGTTGAATATTTATGGCATCAACAACTCCTAGCCAAGTTAGTTAGTGAAAAGAACACAATTCAGACGGTTAGGTCTACTAAAAATCGAACGTTTGCATCATTCATGTCGGACCTATTACGCCATTTAATTGTTTTTGCTAGTTGCTAACAAATGACGTATTTTGATTAAGCCGTGGGATTCTTGAGGAATCACTCCATTGTATTACATGGCAGACTAGTATTGTGAAATGATTCTGATGCGTGTTGGGTGGGCACATTCCGCTAGCTGGCGATGTGGAACCGAGGTGGAAGCTGGTATCACCAATGGACCTTTCCAAGTTTAACCATCCATCATATGACGTCACTTGACGTCATAATCATCTACGTGACGTGTGTGATGACGTCATAATCATGGCATGATGAATGACTCGAAATAGTCCGTCTTTAGCGCTTAATAGTCCTAGACGTTGCACGAATTGTACGGGCCGGACATGGCTAAAACTGGAAAAGCCCAACAGTGCTCAAAACAATGTGTCATCGATTGGCTGTTGTGTATTATTATGCTATGATCAGACATCGTAACGGATTCTGCTGAATCATTGGTAGCAAGTCCAGAGATTGTATTAATGGTTGAGAAAATGAACAGCTCCAAACCAAAGGTGAAATATCAACACGCGTGGCTGTCGTCTCGGATTTGGGTATATGACAATATGTGCTCATTATTCTATACAACAAGGAATATATTACAATTATACAACAGGAGGTTGGTGTTGACAAATATATATATGCTTTAATGAGGCCATAACCAGTCATAAATTGTCCGCGGAAATGTAATTGACCCATATGTTACAAGGTCTCTCTTGACACAGATATACAATTAATAGTTACGATTAACCATTAAAGAAGGCTAGGCCAACGTTGCAGTACTATAGGGCACCGCAAATGTCTCCTACTACAAGTGGTCTTCACCAGTGGGTTTGCCGGAGCCCAGAAAAAGGTATATGGGGTGGGGGCCGGGGCTGCAGGTGGCTCCTACTGCAGGTGGCCTTCATCAGCAGACTCGCCGATGGCCCTGCAGTTAGGTAAGTTTTTCTGACAGAGGAACAAAGAACAATTAGATGGCCCGGAATGTAATCGGGAGACGATCCTCTACCAAGGAGAATTTAGGGGAGATTAATTTGTTTATTGTTTTATTGGTTTGCTTGTTTAGATTTTAGTTTTAGATACCACTAGTTAGGTTCAGATAAAAAAAATATCCAGATAGGTTTAGAGTCTGAAATATCAGCAGTTATGTTTAGAATTGTCAAAATAACTAGTTCGGATTATATTTGGAAATACAACTACTTAAGTTTAGATTTTGCAATACCACTACGTCCACTAGTTAAGTTTATAGTATACATGATTTAAGTTTGAACAATCATAATTGTACTAAATAAATATAGCCAGTTTATTATATGTGCAATAAGTTTAGACTGGATGTTTCCCAGGTTATTAGACCCAGCTGTTTACGGAGGTTAAGATCCGAGTGGGTTTAGAAGCCTGTGTGTGCTACAAATATTAGGTTCCAGAAAACTTAGGAGAGCAGGAGGCTATGAATATAAGTTTCCAGAAGAATTCGCCTTTCCAGAGTACCCACCCATCATATGACGTCATAATGAACTGTGTGATGCGTAGAATGACATCATAATGAATGACGTCATGAATGACGTCGATAAGTACGTCACGAACGCATGTTTGAAGACGGTTTATGCGTTGTTGTACACATTGTTTGCTTTTACTATTTAATAAATATTCTGTTGAATATTTTGAAACTAATTTGATTGGGAGCTGTCGCTGATACAATATCTTGAAATAATTGTACTACTCCGGGGGACTCTACGTAGTTTGGTGGAGATAAGGTAGTAAGCTCTATAACAGAGGGCATGCTATCCGGAGAGTTATATTAAAGGGACTCCGTCTGATTAGTTATTTACAGAGTCATTGCTCTATCAGTTAGCACACTGTTATCCCATAGAGGAAATACATGTTATGGCCCTGATGAGCCTAACTCCTAAGGTTGCATGGTATGGCATAATGTCAACCCGGTGGCGGTGTCAATTTTCAAACCGGGTGTCAATTTTCAAACCTGTTTGAACCGTATATCGGTTTTATGGGGTGGGTGGCGCCAGGGATGAGTATGTACAGTTATTGTATGTAATATTCTTTAGATAAACATATATAAACGTATGCTACTACTTGACGTTTTGATGATAAGAAGAGCTAAAACAACGTGTGCTACTACGTGAGTTATCAGAGACTCTGAGCTCCAAGGATATGCTGAATTCGTATGGCATGTACTACAGACGAGGTTCCGAAGATATGCGTTTTGGAGTTAATTAATTCTAAAGTCATGTGTTTCCACAGATCATATTCAGTTCTGTGTCCCCAACATGGAATTCTACCGTCTTCTATAAATAATGTGTTTAAACAGGAGCATGAAGATGCATATCCGCTATAAGTTGTATTGATGTGATGAGGAAACCACAAGAAGATGATAGAGATGCGCCAAAACACAGCACAATGAGGAGAGGACCATCACAATAATTACCTGGCCAGTATTCAGAAACTGAAGGGCCACCGTATAACCGAAAGTAACGAAGTTGTTAGACTATATGGAGATATGAAGACGCCAGAAGTTAAAAAATGATGCTCCGATCAGAATGAAACAGTTGGTAAATTTGATCCGGAGACATTTTTAGAATAACTCTACTAGTCGAATGGAATTGGAAGGCAAAGGTGACTCCACGGTCTGTCACTTGGCCTTCACACATAGTCTGAACAGAGAGGTTCACACTTAAGGGCAGCACTGTCTGGAAGAGGCCGAGTTCCACAGACCTTGTGGAGATCCCTAAACAAAGTTACAGGACAATACGTAAGATGCTACAGTGAAGGCCGGAAATGCTGCTCCTGATCCTGAATTGGCAATGAAGAATTTATAGCAGGCTGGGTGGTTTAAAAGGCCCGAGAGTGGTCAAGGCCAATTAATACTAATTGTATATCTATGTCAGCGTGTCTCCTGCGGATGCAGGATGCGGTTTTGACTTCCCGGAGATTTCTCAGCTGGAACAGCTCCATTTGGATCTCCAACAGATACAGTTGTTGAAAGATGTCCACTCAGATGTTGAGTGACGAGATGGCCGTGTCTCGAGCTAGATGCTCGTTGTCCTGACGGAAGGACACAACCGGACTCACACCCTCTGAGACTGTATCAGAACTTATGAATCTGAATCTGTTGTCTAAATTTGGATCGAATTTCCGACTATGGCTTAAATAGACCTAGGTGTAAGCGGCCAATAAAGAACAACAGCAATCACGAGGATGGAAAACTGTAACTTTTCTAGTCGCTGAAGCCTCCGGGTCGTGGTTGTGGCGAGGGTGTGGGGTATGGGGGAGGGGTGGATGGGTGGGTGGGGTGGTGTTGGTGGATGGGGAGGTGGTGGGGTGGGTGGGTAGGTGATGGAGTGGTGGTCTTGTCTCCAGGCATTCTGAAGGCAAGTAAAACGCGAAATGGGAGTGGGCTACCTTCACCGCTATAATTACTGAAGTCAGCTATCAGCATCAATGTCGGGTCAGCGGCGTACAGATGCATGGCCCACTATCTGATTTAAGGGAGGAAGCTCCACGTTAACACCCTCCTAGCCACCGGCCACGGGAAAGGTAACACACGTAAGGATACTTACAGAACAGAACTCGGGAGAACGGTCTTCGCCTTCGTCCGTGGGCATACGCCAAGGGAGGACACGACTGACCGATCCCAAATGTTAGTATACTTCTCCAACACGACGCTGTTTAATTCAGATAATCGATAGATACATTGCCATATCATGGATACATAATGGCATACATATGCTAAGCTAATAGTATATTGTGATCATATGACTTTTAACAGAATAACTGAAAATTAAAATCTTAAAGTTGTATACTTTTAGAGGCTTAAATTGTGTACCTAGATGTTATGAAATGAAACAGATCTTAACATATGACGGTTTAATTCCATAAAAATTAATATACTTGTTTTAGTTGTGAACTTGAATTAGCGACTCAATTTCACAACTTAAAAATTATAATAATTTAAGTGGAATAAAATCGTTATATAATTTATTTCGTTTTCCTACATCTAGGCACACAATTTAAGCCTCTAAAAGTATACAATTTTAACAATTTTATTTTCAGGCATTCTGGTGTGAAAATGTACTTTTAACTGATGAAAAATGATTCAACTGATTTAAGAATTTAACAATTAACCTGATTAAATTCTTTGCCTATTAGATTTGTGTAGACCAGGAGAGGAGTTGGATGATTCACATGGAGATGACTCGCATGATGCTATCCAGATCTGCAGACCATGCCCTCACGGGTTCTACCGTAGCAAGCTTAACTATTCTGAAGTGGCATGCGTTCCGTGTCCGGATGGCAGGAGTACAGATTCAGTTGGAGCAAGCAGCAAACACGATTGCACTGTTGGTACGTATATACCATGTGTATAATAGTACAGGCTAATACTTTACATTAATAGACAGACAAAAACTGAGTTATGGTTTAGGAGACGGTGTTCAATGGGTCAATTCTGGTTGTCCATAATTATGAAAAGGAAACATACTCACAGTTGGATCTGTTAATTCATTTCAGTGGCCATATTAATCAATGAAATTATCAGAATCATTTACTGCGTACAGCACACAATGCTAAAAGAAACGTTTAAGAGATTTGCCCACAAGGAGGAAATGACAGTAACCGTTGATTTATTGATTCGTTTTGTGATTCAATGGACCTTTCCATTTTTAGCCATGCCCCGCCCAGCTCTAGCTAAGCTCTACCCACCCCTCGCTCGTGGATCGATCAATCTCTAAATTTCCTGACTAGCAATTTCCAGAATACTATACAGGTAAGCTGTTGCATATTTTGAAACTAAGCTGACAGCATGTTTCTTAAATAGCAAAAACATACAATTCGTACACCGTGTCGGACTATTAAGAGTTAAAGGCGGCCATCTAGAATCATTTATGACGCAATGATTTTGACGTCATCCTACAGGCCGCTTAGCTGATTATGACGTCATATGACGTCGATACTATGGAAAGGTCCATTTCCACCTATACTTTCCTTTATTATGGGTTTGAATTGATAGAAATCTCAATTGTTGGCTTATATTTACAAGATATGACCTTCTAGCATAGCATCTTTAACAAATATCATTATAACAATTAGGCATATATATATATATATATATATATATATATATATATATATATATATATATATATATATATATATATATATATATATATATATATAATTGTTATAATGATATTTGTTAAAGATGCTATGCTAGAAGGTCATATTTTGTAAATATAAGCCAACAATTGAGATTCCTATCAATATATATATATATATATATATATATATATATATATATATATATATATATATATATATATATATATATATATATATATATATATATATATATATATATATATATATATATATATATATATTCAGAATATGTATAATTTGCCAAAGATTAATATTCTAAGCACAAGTACTAACATCATGTCTCCAGCTGCGATCATATCGTTCATACCAGACTTAATGAAAAATGCCTGTAATTCATGAGAGAAATGCGTTACTATTTCGGATTCTTCTGTATAAGCAGGCAACTCTCATTCTAATATGCACAATTTACCTTTTCCCACAGTTGTTTGTGATCTCGGGAGTGAGTTTATTCGTACTAGTGGCAAGTGCAGGCCATGCCGGCGTGGATTTTACAGGGATGGCATGTCTCCAGCACACAGAGGATGCGATCCTTGCCCAAAAAACAGTAGCACACCAGCGACTGGAGCCAACAGCAGAGCCAATTGTTCTATTGGTAATTTAGTAGACCGCATGGAAGTACAAAAATGTTATATTTAATGGACCTTTCCACTGTATCCATCCATCATATGACGTCAAAATCAACTACGTGTAGTATAGAATGACATCACAATCAATGACGTCATGAATGACGTGGATAAGTACGTCACGAACGCATAACTGAAGACGAACTATGCGTTATTGTACGAATTGTATGTCTTTACTGTTTAATAAATATCCGTTTGAATATTTTGAAACTAAGTTGACTGGGTGCTGTTGCTGCCATAAGCAGCAACAGCACCCAGTCAAATTAATTACACAATATTCAACAACTGAACTGTATAGTTTTCGGGAAATTGATTATCAGGGCATTTGAGGATCGATCAATCACATCACTGCGAAGTGTGGGTGGGGCTTAGCTAGTGATGGGCGGGGCATAGCTAAAGTTGGAACGCTCCGTCGGATGCTACGTCTTTAAAACGATTGTTTATTCATACTTGTCTTTAAGGATGGATTGAGAGACCCCATCTGCCACTCAAGTATGTGATGTCATACGCAATTACATAACATGTAGGCTGACGTCACAAAATATATCGTTCCTAGCTCAATCATGAACACGGATAGTCCGTCGAGTGTACGAATTGTATGTCTTACGATGCATTTATTGTTTACTAAACATTTTGGTTAATATTTTGAAACTAATTTCACTGGGCACTTTTGCTGCCATAGGCAGTAACAACACGCAGTCAAATTAGTATCAAAATATTCAACAGCTTAGCTGTATATTTACCTTGAAATCGGTAAGTTGGTGAAGCTTAGCTAGAAATGGGCAGGCTACCTAGAAAAGAAACCTGTTTTGAGACAGGTGGACGAAGGAGCACTTGTTAAAAACAAATATCTTGTGCTCCTGGCATATTTCAAGTTTTTCGAAGAAAAGGTGAGGAGTATGCTGCGCAAGCCGCGTGTCTCTGCGTGTGTGCATGCGTACGTGCGTGTGTGAGTGCGTGCGTGCGTGCGTGCGTGCGTGCGTGCGTGCGTGCGTGTGAGTGAGTGGGTGCATGTGCGTTTGCGTTTGCGTGTGCGTGTGCGTGTGCGTGTGCGTGTGCGTGCGCGCGTCATCGTCGCGCTTGACGATCTTGCTGTTGTTGTTGTTGTTACCAGCGTGTAAAAAAGAGCTTCACTGTGCGGATGGCTGCGACATTAGCTTTGCAAGAGATGCAAATGGCTGCCATACGTGTGACTGCTTAGATCCTTGCAAAGTAAGTGTTCGGGACACACATACGCGCAAATACACTACGTTGTAAGAAATATTCTGTCTAATAGTTTGTAAATAATTTTACTACGAGCCGTCATATAGCTATATAGCTATAGTTCTAATAAAGCAAACAACTGTGAACATAGTAATAACTTCACCACTTTGATTGAATACATCATATAATATAAGGCGATAAGAAGAATCCCGCTTTAAGATAAACTACTATTATAGCAGAAATTATCTACTATAATAGTAGAAATCTATAACGATATGAGATATTTCGGTGAATGAGGCCGCTCGCGAAGAAGACTGTACAACTAATGGAGGGATCTGATTTGTAGCTCAAGTGTTTGACGTCATAATCAAGAAGACACGTGTTCGTCACGAAAGGTGCAATGGGGCGTCATGGTACAATAGTATAAATAACCCTTCCATCATATGCTATATAATTTACATATTGATATATAATATACATACATATATATATATATATATATATATATATATATATATATATATATATATGCAAATTACCAGTTTTAGTTTCAGTTTCCTTTATTCACTCAGGCCATTTAACAAACCTATAATTTACATATTCTAAATTATAGGTTTGTTAAATAGCCTGAGTGAATAAAGGAAACTGAAACTAAAACTGGTAGTGTCTGTATGGTATGTTATTGGTCACTTGACAATTTAAAGGACAACTAACCTCATCTCATGATAGCTATACAGATGATCTAATAGACCACTGATAAACTATGCATGACATTTTAACCTTTATATCATCCCGTCAAAGAAAGATATTCCGGATTTAGTAGCTAAATGTTGGTACATTTCTACAATCTATAATGGCTGTCATGATTTACTTTGCAACCAATCAGAATAAACTAGCGTGTCTGCCTCGGTATATGCACTCAGTCATAGAGGTGCCATCTATAACTTAACAATGTTGTATAAACGCAACCATACAGATAAGCTACTGAATATTTTGAAACTAATTTGACTGGAAGTTGTTGCTGCCTTAGGCAGCAACAGCTTCCAGTCAAATTAGTTTCAAAATATTTAACAAGATTATTATTGCATAATAAAGAATGTGATGCATTTGACACTCACATGACAGAGCACACTATCCCTATAGGGGACAAAATGGTGGAGATCAACATTAACACGATATTACGAAGTAGATAATTGTGATACAGATAAGGAAATGTGACAGGATATGAATGATATGGAATCTATACACCATGATCCATCAGTACAATACATCTAGATGAGATTAGCATCCCTTTAATAAATATTCTGTTGACTATTCTGTTGCTAAGGTGAAGGGGCGTTGTACGTGGAATAGGCAGCTACAGCTCTCTGACAAATTAGTGTCAACATATTCAACAACTTACCTGTATAGTTACCTTGACATTGAGAGTCTAGGAATCTTTGCAAAGTGGTCTACACTTAACTAACAAGGATAAATTTGTCCAATATCCGTACCGTTGATATATGTATCAATTTATCCGCCGTGAGGTAAAAAATCTATTTTGAAAGCAATGTTGCTGAAGGCTGTTGCTGTTGCGTTTGCCCATCTGTGCACACAATTAGCACACGTCTTTGGAACTGTCAAGCGCCCATATCAGGGCGGAGATTATTACTCCAGTAGAACCAGCATTATTGACAAATGCCTATTGTGAAAACAACGTTGTTGAAAGCTGTTGCTATGGCTGTAGCGTATTAGCTTTTGACGTTGAAATTGGTATACCTTCTTGGGAGCCCGTTAGGAAGCTTTGGCCCAAGGGTGCGTTAACTCTCTCCAGAGTTATTAAACATGTCTTAAGAACATCAACAAGAACAGCAGCAGCAGCAGCAGCAGCAGCAGCAGCAGCAGTAGGACCAACAAAAAAACCCAACAACAACAACAACAACAACAACAATACTAATCGTATTGACCCTTGTGTCTAGTGAGGCTGATAAAACATGAGCCAGATTTGGTTCCCTCTATTTCGGGTCGACTATTAAAATATAGATTATTGTTAATAACTAAACAGTACATATTCACATTCTATTTGCATAATGTGCAGACGGTGTCATGTAGGCCTGACGAATTGTGCAGTATTGATCGTAATGGGACAGAGGCATCCTGTTTAAAACGTGAGTTCACAACAAAAAGGTCAGACTCTCATAGAGTGTCCAGGCGGCTACCAAGATGAAACAACGGACCATTATCTTCTTCACTGACCATTCTACACCAATCAAAGAATGTTGTTTTTACAAAGAGTTAAATCAAAAGAATAGTCACTCCAATAACCTTACCTCCAAAGAATTCAAGAGAATTTCAGTGAAGAAATAAATATCCAAGTATCCTCACTTGTTTGCCAGTACATCATAGATGGTGGACGTTTTAAATAACTTCTAGACTTTGAATCATATAAGCCTTAGACCACGAACGCCCATTACCTACGAGAAAATCTTCGCACGAGCACGCATAGTTGGCAACTAGCCTCCTAAATATGCCTGAGCTTTCATACTAGGCGCTCTATTGTAATCTCGACTCTGTTCTATCTGCATTCTCAATATAGCTATATCAGTCTCATCTATACTTATACTCTGTCTTATTATGTACATACGTATTGTATTTCTATTATGTAAACCGCTTTTTGATTTGCAAAACTGAGCTGTAATAGACATTTCCAGGTTTAGCCATCGATCATATTACGTTATATGACGTCATAACCAACTATGTGATGCGTATGATGACGTTATAATCATTACGTCATGAATGATTCTATTCGGCCCGTCTTTAACTCTTAATAGTCCGACACGTTGTACGAATTGTATGTCTCTACTATTTAATAAACACGCTGTTGAATATTTTGAAACTAATTTGACTGGGCGCTGTAGATTAGTTTCAAAATATTCAACAACTTACATGTATAGTTTTCTGAAAATTGATAGTCAGGGAGTTCAGAGATCGATCGATCCCAACACGGACGTGGTGTGGATGGAGCTTAGATTGAGATGGGCGAGGCATAGCTAAACGTGGAAAGGTTCATTGCTTGCAAGTGGTAGACGCACCAGTAAGAAATGTCTTACTGTGCTCCCACGTTAACAGCAAGAACAAACGTTGTTTAAACCAAAGAGAAAACAGAAAATCTTACACTATGCTATGATAAAGAGCTGTGCTCATATTCTATGCTGTTCGTTGGAATGAGTTTTTGGTGGGGGAATCTGGGAGATCGGTTGTCCTTTGAGTGCAATGCCAACCATCCTAGCTAATTCAATTTGTAAATGGGCATGAGTTATTCCACGAATGGAAATCAATCATTAGCAGGTGTAACATCAGGCCGTTCTGTAAATTATGTCGCAATTTGTGATGAAAAATATATCGAAAAGTGTGTCTAAAGTCTGTCTGATAGCTACCTCTTGTTCACAGTGTGCCTACGTTTAAAGTGCCATAAATCATGTAAAGGCGGTGTGAAGAAAGACAGGAGTGGGTGTGACACATGTGAATGTCATAGTCCATGCGAGGTATGTACTAGGTTTGTCTGCAACGGGCGACCATAGTTCATTCACTAATCTTTAACGAGTGGAGTACCATATTTGGTGTTGTGGCCAAACGATTAAAGGACAATGCCATAGTAGCAAAATTATCAGTCAAATTAGTTTCAAAGTATTCGACATAATGCTTATTAAGTTGGAAATTCTCCAAAGACATCTCAGATGGTTACTGCTCCACCCACACTTCGCTATCAAATTCCAGATAACTATACATGTAAGCTGTTGAATATTTTGAAACAAATTTTGCTACCCATGACAGCAACAGCGGCCGGTCAAATTGGTTTCAAAATATTAAACATAGTGTTTATAATAAGCCAATATAATGCGGACAACAACGCTTAGTCCGTCATCAATTGAGCGTTATTGACGAACTTAGCTACGTCATTCACGAATTCATGATGTAGTTGCTTATGACGTGAGCCTACACGTTACGTAGTTGTTTATGACGTCAGGTGATTGATGGATAAACCGTAATCCTCTATTCACTTTAGTCGGTAACTCAGACCGTTAACCCTTTCGTGCCGGGCTTACGTTATTTGATTGTCATGTCAGCTAACACGCGACGTATTTTGATTATGACGTCATATACTTGAGTTACAGGTCGGACATCTCCATTGCGTATCATTACCATATCTTTCGAGTTATGAATTGGTGAACCCAGTTTCTCAGTCAATCATATGACACCATAATCAACTACGTCACATGTAGGTTAAATGTCATAACCAATTACGTCATGAATGACGTAGCTAAGTTCGTCAGGAACGCTTAATTGATGACGGACTACGCGTTGTCGTACGAATTGTATGTGGTTGTTATTTAATAAATATTCTGTTGAATATTTTGAAACTAAGTTTTACTGGCGCATCCAGTCAAAATATAGTTTCAAAATATTCAACAGTGTACCTGTATAGTTTTTTGGAAATTGAGATTCAGAGAGTGCAGTGATCGATTGATCCCAACACAGATAATACGTTGGTTGAGCTTAGCTACAGATGGGTGCGGCATTACTAAAACCGGATTCCTACATTACATATTATTGCCACGTACTAGATTTAATTATGCGCGTTGCGCGATTACTAGCCGTCACAAAACAAAAAAAAGAGCAAAACCGAATACCAATTTAGCTACGAAAGAAGCGTTACACATACAACTGAACAATTTTAATCTATCAATGTATTTTAAATGATCAATTAAAATGAATTTTTTTGCGGAATAGCAAAAGTGATTGTACTCCACTATTTATAAATCTGCACTGCTGATATGGGACACATTTCTATTTCACTTACACATTGGTTTAGCCATTGTTAAAAAGAGATATATAGATAAATCGATCCTCGCTATGTTAAATGCAATGTATAGGGTTGTTTATTTCAATGTCTCAGGATCATTCATGCTCTAAAGGGGAGATATGTGTTGAAGTCGGCAAGAATGCAGTATGTCGCAAAGGTGAGAAGTCATCAACTATGTGAAAGATACATGCACACCCACATCCACCCACCCACCCACCATGTACCACCCCAATTCAACCCACCACAACGCCCGCCTGCACGCACACCCGCCCGCACACACACACGCTCGCGCGCACGAGCACATACACACACGGGCACGCACACCCTGCACCCCCCACGCCCTCACTACCGCACGCACACAGGTACGTGCGTACGTACGTACGTACGTACATACGTACGTACGTACGTACGCGCGCGTGTGTGCGTGTTCGTGTGGGTGCGTAGGATCAAGAGTCACGGCATTGTCCTTCTTGGAAGGCAAATGGCCAAATGACTATCTGTCTGGCAGGACAAAAATATGTGACACCAACAGAAATAATGTAAGTTTAGTGGCCCATACTCCCTTCTCCTTATGTTAGCCATCAACACGACAATGGAAGAATCAAACCTGTCAATCGAGTATATGACGTCATACACAATTACGCCACACGTGGGCTGACGCCACATTACATATTGACGTATCTATCTCCGTCATGAACATTGAAAAGTCCGTCAAGGTGTACGAATAGTATGTCTTTGATGGATTTACTAGTTAGATAAACAATTCTGTCGAATGTTTTTAGCTCATTTGACTGAGTGCTGTTTCTGCCTATAAAGGCAACAGCGACCGGAGAAACTAGTTTCAAAATATTCAACAGAATGTTTTTACTTGTAAATTTATCAAACACAAACAATTCGTACACTTGACTGGAATTTCGAGCATCATGACGGAGTTATCATGATTGTGACGTCAGTATACGTATGGCGTAATTGATTATGACGTCATATACTTGAGTGACAGAGCGGATCCCTCCATTGACTATGCGAGTGTGTCATAAAGCTGCTTTTTCATCTGAGAATACATCCTCGTGAAATCAACTACTGCCCCTCATTATAATGGAGGAATCCAGTTTTAGCGATACCCTGCCCATCTCTATTTAAGCCCCTCCCACGCTTTGCCAGTGTTAGGATCGATAGATCCCTGAACTCAATGACTATCAATTTCCAGAAAACTACACAGGTAAGCTGTTGAATGATTTGAAACTAATTTGACTGGGAGCTGTTGCTGCCGATGGCAGCAACAGCGCCCAGTCAAATTAGTTTCAAAATATTCAACAAAATGTTTATTAAATTACGCCTTCGTAGCGAATTTAGCCACGTCATTCATGATTATGACGATATCCTACACGCCGCGTAGTTGTTTATGGCGTCATATGATTGGCCGACAAACCGGAATCCTCCATTATGCTGCTGATTACATTGATATATTTTGTAAGTAATGATTGTAATCTGTAATTTATAACAACTATGTCTTTCTAGAAAAGCTTGGTGTATGCCCTCCACGGAACGAAGTCGATGGTCGATGCAAAAACCGATGCAGCGAAGATAAAAATTGCAAAGGAACCTCGAAATGCTGTCATAGCAGCTGTGGCACTGCATGCACGTCACCCGAATCAGCAGGTAAGAGGTTATTCGTAACTGTCTGACTGCCGCAAGCCACCAGACAAAAGTTTCAATGTGGAATAACGCTGGAACTGCTGAATATTTTGAAAACAAATTGACTGAAGTTTGTTGGTGGCTTAGCAAACAACAACTTTCAGTCAAATTGTTTTTCAAAATATTCATCACATCCAGAGTAATAGTCCATGGAAAATGTGGTCTGTGGGAATTCAGCAGGATGGCAGTTAATCTTCTTTTTACCCTATCCGCTAATCATCCAAAGCGCCGTAATTCACCTTTCCAGAGTATCCATCGATGATCTGACCTCATATGACGTCATTTTTAGCTAAGCCGTGTGTATGATGACGTCATAATCATTACCTCATAAATGATTCGTGTTAGGCCCGTTTTTAGCTCTTAATAGTCCGACTCGTTGTACGAATTGTATGTGTTTGAATTGCAGGTGTTACTATTTAATAAACATGCTGTTGAATATTTTGAAACTAATTTGACTGGGCGCTGTTGCTGCCATAGGTAGCAACAGCACCCAGTTAAATTAGTTTCAAAATGTTCAACAGCTTACCTGTACAGTTCTCTGGAAATTGATAGTCAGGAAGTTCAGAGATCGATCGATCACAACACGAGCGAGGTGTGGGTGGAGCTTAGCTAGAGATGGGCGGGGCATAGCTAAAATGGAAAGGTACATTAGATTAACTATTTCAGTGTGCAGGTGGTGTTCTTGGAAACAGTGTTAGGTTTGGTACAATGTAAAACAGCGTAACCTTTCACTTCACAAATTAGTTTCGAAATCTTCAACAGCATGTTTATTAAATAGCAAAGACATACAATTCTTACAACGTGTCGGACTTTTAAGAGTTAAAGACGGTCCGTATAGAATCATTTATGACGTAATGATTATGACGTCATCCTACACGCCGCTTAGCTGATTTTGACGTCATATGACATCATTACTCTGGAAAGATCCATTGCAAATTGGATATTTAAATTAGGCCATAACCCTCTCAAGTCAACAGGCTCAGAAATTTCAGCACTTCTGTTATTCAACTATCTCGTTTTAAGCAAGCCCGCTGGGGTTTTGCAACTAGTTGTTGGACCATGTTCCTGCTTACTTTATCATTTAACACACGGCATGGGACACATTTCTTCCAACAGATGCATCTAGGATTTGCACATTTGACGTACTTGGACTGTATTGCATACTCTTCTGGTATCTACTGCTTTGCCATATATGGTATAAGCAATTCATCTTCTTCCTTGAACCTGTACAAAGGTTGTTCAAGTGCTTGGGGTCAAGCAGCAAGGAGAAGAATCGTCTGATTTGTTGAGAAAAATGCTCTTAAGATGTGAGCCCTTATGCCATGGCTAGTTGGAGGAAGTTGCTTGAAATGGACTCTTTTTGTGGTGATATATATGAGCTCTCCTCAGCTGGTCCATTGCTGTGCATGTTTTGCCGGCCTTTAAGACCTGAGTTGGGTACTGCTCAGTTGTTGCTATCAAGTTATCCATCCCACAATCCCTTGTGATGAATCAAAGGTTCTGTAAATACATAGCTTGGGTCGCTTTCAAGCCTGGGAGCTTTGTTCTAACCATACTTGTGTATGGCTCCGTAAGAGTATGGATGGAAGGTGTAAGACTTTAGAGATGGGATCCAGCCCTTGCCGCCAAGGTATGTATAAGAACATTACTAGTCGAATCGCCTAAACCAACATTCACCCACAATTCGTGGAGACCACGAGAATTGAATACATCTCAGTAGTACATCATCAGTATGGTCACGTTTATGTCTGGAGATAGGACTAATATTCTACAACATCCATGTTTAATGCATGCATGGCATGGTGAACAATACGGACATCCGCTTCTTTAACTTCAATGTACAGACCTGGCACGTCTGTTGAACACCCACTATATGCTAAATGGCATGCAATCATCTGTTCTCCATATATGACTGACATATATCTGCAGATCTGATGGCATCTCAGTGGCTTGCGCAATAACGTGACTATCCAGTAACAACTAAGGCTTCCGTTTATTATTGCTTGATTCCCAGAATCTATCCATTTTAACAGGTACGTGTGTTTCCTGGTTGACCACATTCAGTTCACAATGAGCCGCACTTTGACGTCTCCTCATTTCAGAATCTTTAATTAATTTCTCATGATAAGAATACCAAGTGAATTCGGTTGGCAGCTTTAACAGAATTCAAATTGTACTTCAATTTATTCACGCATTCACACTTGTGCTTCTTCTTTCTTCTTTTCGTTCGCTGATCATACCGCCAGTCCTGTAAGTGACTATCGACATGATCATAAGCGTTAAGTGCGTGGATCCATGGTTTATTAGAGTGCGGCGTGCGGCCTGGAACATCCGTCTTCAGCACTCGAGGTTTCTGTCAGGGTTACCTCACCCGTACCTCCTTTAGTCGCCTCTTACGACACGCAGAGGATACGAAAGGTGTATTCTAAGCCCCACCTACAGGGCAAAAGCGAATTCGGTTGGCAGCTTTAACAGAATTCAAATTGTACTTCAATTTATTCACGCATTCACACTTGTGGTGATACCCTTTGTTTTCATCTTTCGTATATTAGCCATCATGTCACCAATGCATGTTGAATATTCACTGTCCTTCATTGAGGGAGCGTGCTGTTCATCCTTGGTGAGATCCTTCTCTAGTTGCTGTACACGTGAGCTCTTAACTGTCTGTATCATTGGTCCCTCATGAGCAAACATGTATGAAGATGGTGTAACATGGTACTGAAAGATGTGCTTCCATTGAGCTTCCCTTAGCTCGAACAACTTCGATTACACGACACTTATAACAATGTTCTTAATTGACAGATGACTTCCCAGTGCATTTTTGTCTGTTCCTGTAATGGTGGATACTTTTTAACGTTTTCATGTCAGTCCTGTGAATTGGTGCAGAGAATCTGACTGCGGTTTCCACAAAACTCTCCATCTTGAACTTGCCATAGGTTACAGGTCCAATATCCTTAACCTAAAGGAGCTAGCTGTTGTCGGATCTCCTTCGCTATGACTTCTTGAGTGACTACGTTGTGAAGCTTCACCAGAACCACTGTTACTTGGAATGGATTCTAAGTTCTCTCGATTACATCAAGGATGGCTGGAACACTGTCCTCCCTACTGACTGGTTCGGAACCGTCCACAGGGTCATATGCACTTGTGTTCACCCCTCTTGGGTCTCGAGGAAGGCTGGTTATTGCAAGCATCTTGTGGTAAATCAGCTGCCACATTGCTACAAATTACTTTTTTCTCAGCTGCCAATTATACATGACGTACCTTTTTGTGACTTACATATGGTTTGTTCTACGACCATGTCTGCTCATACAGCTCTGAAATGTCCTTTCATAGGTTTTACCAAAATTTCCCCTCCATGAATGCTTGGTGGATTCGGGGTGCAAGTTCAGCCAGCTTTAGCATGGCATCAATATACAGGAAGATTCACTGCAGATAATTGGTTGAATCGAAGGCAATTACATTCACGGTCACTACAACTACAGATAATGTTCTCCACGGCCAAAGTGTCCCAATATTCGAATGTCTCATACCTGCTTCTGTTTTGGAGGATGAACTTATCAAAAGCCGCAATTAGCGATTCATGGCATGTCTGGAATACCATCAGCATGTCTTGGATCTCCTGTAGATTCTCGTCGATAACCTTAGCTTTCAGTTTCGCCAGTATGTTTAACTATTCTCTATAATTATATGGCTAGATCACACTGCTTGAAGAATTTTCTAATTTGCAACTGAAGCAGATCTTCTTTAAGCAGCTGCATTCCCTTTATGGATCAGGTATAGTGTCATCCATTGAGGACCGTCTCAACAATATTTAATACAAATAATGAGTTTTACAGTAGCATACTTTCCGCTTCACTGCATTCAAGATATCTTCCCAGAGAGCCTAATGCAACGTTGGCCATGTGGAAAGATCCCATGAACAGCACGATGTCTTAAACCTCATCTGAACGATAAATCTGTATCTCCCTGGCTAAGTGGTACTACCCCTCATCAGACGTTGCTGGTAGCCGAGTCTGGTCAAGGTAGCAAAGGATTTCTTGCAAGTTTTTTTAGCGCTTTATAAACAGTCGCGTAATGAGGCAGTGGATGATGTATGACCAGCAGATATCCTACTCGTTTCAGATTGATATTCTGGAGTGTCACCAATGAGTTTGTTGCACTCCACGATGATATGGTCTGATTCTGAGAATTAATGCGTACATTGTCTGTTTCTGTTTCACATAGCACCAATCTGGTCAATGAGCACGCCACGTTTGTTTGTCTCACATATGGATAATCGAAGTAATTTTGATCTGGAAAGTTAAATGGTTTAACAGCGAAGTAAAGCGCTCAAAAGACTATTTATTTCAATTAAGCATTTAATTGCCAATACTTGTCAAGAAAATTTTGATTTTTGCAGCCAAAATGAGTATTTTTGTAAATTTATAACCAAAATTTGCAAAGCAAAATAGATTTCTGTTATCCTTCAAATGGACATTCATCAAAATTGTAGTGGTCAAGAAAATTCAAATTTCTGCTTAGCCAGTGTCCAATTGCAAACCAAGAAGAATATTTTTGAAAATCTACCACTGGAATGTCTGGCTCGGTTACCGAGCCAGTCATTCCAGTGGTAGATTTTCAAAAATATTCTTCTGCTAGCCTATAAACGGACATTTTTCAAGATCACTTAGGAGGTAGTTTTTGACAAACTTGACCATTAAATGGTTAAGTTGACACAAGAGCGGTGGTCAAGCCTACATAACTATGAGACAAAAGCCTGCTGTGAAAGCAAGTTTCGCTTGTGAATTTCACATATTTACACTCGGCCATGGTCCAATAAAACATTCAGTACAGCCCGGAGGTAACTTACCATGTTTCCAAAACACTACACAGAAGCATCATGTGGGTTAGTAAGAAATGTTCTGTTGAATATTTTGAATATAACTGGAATGGCAGTCGTTCAATCCAATTATGTTCGAAATATCCAATAGTACGTTTTATTTTGTTTTGGAGACATGTTATGTTATTTCGGTAACCGAGCCAGTCATTCAAGTGGTAAATTTAAATAAATACTCTTCTTTGTCTACAATTGGGCACTGGCTAAGCAGAAATTTGTATTTTCTTGACCATTACACTTTTGATGAATGCCCATTTGAAGGATAACAGAAATCAAATGGTTTTTTTGTAAATTTTCGTTAGAAATTTACAATAATAATTATTCTGGCTGCAAAAATCTAAATTTCCTTGAAAAGTATTGGCAATTAACTGGTTAATTGAAATAAATAATTTTTTGAGCGCTTTAATGCGCTGTTGACGCAAGCGGGGTTAAATGACCTGTTCTCAAGCGCAACTGGGCCTATTTCAACCAAATTTGCTAGGAAGCATCTTTCGTTAAAATGAAGCTGATTGGTCAACTTGTGTCGTGGCCATCTTTTGATTTTGAGCTATTTTTAGTAACATGTTTAACATCTTTGAAACCGCTATAGGTGCATTGAATTCAATACTCAAGAATCCTCATCGACATCAATGGCAATAAAGTTGCAGTATTACGTGCCCAGTATCAGTAAATAATCGTGTATGCTATGTAGATATACTAAAGGCTCCGTATATTGTCATAAACTGCAGCACATGCAACGTGTTTTCTGAAATTTCATACGCCCTTGCTTCTAAAAGCTAATTATGATTCATGTAAATCATTTTTTATTTCATTATTGTGCATTTATTTAAAAGGGACATGCGAGAAAGCGCTGAAGGAGGCATACAAGAAAAGGGAACAAAAACCAAGTGATGCCATATCATGGCCAAGGTAAATGGATTATAGGAAACGTTTATGATTATAGTGCCAAAGAAATGAGACCACCACTCCAATGATCAACGCTAAAATAAATATCTAAAGGTCTATATGAGTATTACAGTGACCAGTGAGTACCACTAGCTCTGGATTGACTACATGTGCTGCCTGCTTTTTAATACCAAGAGTGTCTGTCACTTTAGCTAGGTTACTCATGCCATTTGATAGAAACTGTATTTAGATAACTTTTAATTATGCAGCAATTCAGGAATCCAGTTTCTCAGTCAATCATATGATGCCATAATCAACTATGCGACATGTACGCTGACGTCATAATCAATGACGCCATGAGTGGCGTTATTAAGGTCGTCATGAATGCTTAATTGATGATGGACTAAGCGTTGGTGTACGAATTGCATGTATGTACTATTTAATAAATATGCTGTTGCATGCTTTGAAACAAATTTCACGAGAAAGATGAACGCAAGAAGAAGAAGAAACAAATTTGACTGGGCGCTGTTGCCGACATAGGCAGCAGCAATACCCAGATAACCAGTCAAATTAGTTACAAAATATTCAACAGCTTACCAGTGCCTTTTTCAGGAAATTAATAGTTAGAATCTGGAATCGATCGCTCCCAACGCGGCAAAGTGTGGCTGGAGCTTAGATAGAGGTGGGCGGTGCATAGCTAAAACTGGAAGGGTTCATTGTGTGGATGCATACATCGCCGTCTTATACTCTCACTGGTATGATAGAACAAGGTTCGCCTACATTGAGCAGATAAGCTTAGGTTAGAAATGTGAAGATACTCGGCTAACCAGCTGTGGCGCTAGCACCCTTTTGCTCCACAATTAAATCTAATCAAAACGTCCCATTTTGCCTGAATCTAATCCTATCCCTGTCTCTTAATTAAAGATAAAATTAATTAAATAAATAATTAAGACAAAATTAATGGATGAATAAATAAATGAATGAATGAATGAATGGATGGATGGATGGATGGATGGATGGATGGATGGATGGACGGACGGACGGACGGACGGACGGACGGACGGACGGACGGACAGATGGACGGATGGATGAATGGATTGATGGATGGATGAGCGGGTGGATGGATGGATGGATGGATGGGTGAATGGATGGATGGATGGATGGGTGGGTGGGTGGGTGGGTGGGTGGGTGGGTGGGTGGGTGGGTGGGTGGGTGGGTGTGTGTGTGTGGGTGGGTGGGTGGGTGGAAGGATGGATGGATGAGTGGGTGGTGTGTGTGTGGATGGATGGATGGATGGATGGATGGATGGATGGATAGATGAATTGTTGTGGTAACTTGGTCTTGCAGGTGTGCATTACCTAGTCGTGGCGGGACATGGAAATCAGTCCAGACAAATGATGCTCTTGGAATGTCTTGGTGCGTTGATTCGGAAGGGGCACCCATAGAGAACACAACAAGACGAGGAAAGCCGGATTGTTCTCACGGTAATGTTCTGGCATTTTTTACTATATTTAATCCAGGCTAGATGATATTTACCTATGCAATAGCTATTACTTTATTGGTCAGCATAGAAACATTCAGCAATATCTGACAAACTGTATTAGTATTATCACGTTTCAAGGCCACCAGCCAGCCAGCCAGGCAGCCAACCATTTTTGACCCGTGAGACTGATCAGGTGGATCCAGGAACACTTTACTTCACCTTTACAGTTTATCCATCAATCATATGACGTCATAATCAAATAAGTCACGTGTATGCTGACGTCATAATCATGACGTCATGAATGATTCCAAATAGTCCGTCTTTAACGCTTAATAATTCGACACGTTGTACGAATTGTATGTCTTTGTTATTTAATAAACATGCTATTGAATATTTTGAAACTAATTCGACTGGGCGCTGTTGCTGCTTATGGCCTATAGTTTCAAAATATGTAAGAGCTTATCTGTATAGTTTTCTGGAAATTTATAGTCAGGGGGTTCAGAGATCGATCAATCCCAACACGAGCAATGTGTGAGTGGAGCTTAGATGGAGATGGGCGGGGTATAGCTAAAACTGGAAACGTCCATTACATGGTCCCTAAAGGGGTCTTAGAAGATGTCCCCCTCCCATTGTTCAAAGCATACCTGGGGTCTCAGAGCGATAAAAAGTTTGTATTTTAAAGATGATATAAAGATATCACATGTTCTAGTCATGCCAAAAGAGAATATGTATTTTACCGGTCAACTTATTTTCTTTAGCCTTTGAACTTTGAAGCACATCGATTTTCAGTAATCATTCATATAATCTGTTGAATATTTTAAAACTAATTAGACTGGAAGCTGTTGCAGACATACACATTACACCTGTAAGAAGTTATTGCATCTGGTGTGTCTGGTTGAGACGGAGAACATGGTCTACTGCTATAACATTAACATTTCCTTATGGCAAAGGTGGTGGGCGGGGCCATGTCGGCCACTCCCTCAACAATTTAATCCTCAAATTTCTTTACAGAATTTAACTTTTCTCACAGAAAATGTCAATTTTAGAGAATTTATAACTGGAATAATAATTAGCTCATCTAAGGAGCAGGATAAACACGTAAAAAGATCTGCTCGATATGTTCATCTGACCGACTGCTCAATCGACCGATCAGCCGACCGACCAACTGACTGACAAACCGACCAACTGACCGACTGACTGACCGACCAAATGACTGACTGACTGACCGACTGACCAATCGGCTGAGTAATTAAGCACACTGGAAATTAGACATCTGCTCTGCTCAGTCATGCATAACTTGATATAATTTAATAATGAATACAATTTAAATTTTATTAACGATTTCTTAGAATCTCTCCTGCCATATAAGACTAAATGTTACCAGATTGATTTAGTGCTCAGTTATTGTTATTCCCGAATAACACAACACGCTAGCCCACCTAACGCTAATAAGCATCTTCTTTATATTCAGATCCTGGCACCATGCCTGACGAAGAAGGTATGTATAATAGTAGTAGTAGTAGTAGTAGTAGTAGTAGTAGTAGTAGTAGTAGTAGTAGTAGTAGTAGTAGTAGTAGTAGTAGTAGTAGTTTGTGGTGGTGATAGTGGTGTGGTGGTGGTGGTGGTAGTTGATTAGTGGTGGTGGTGATGGTAGTGGTAGTGATAGTAATAGTAGTAGTAGTAGTAGTAGTAGTAGTAGTAGTAGTAGTAGTAGTAGTAGTAGTAGTAGTAGTAGTGGTGGTGGTGGTGGTGGTGGTGGTGGTAGTACTAGTAGTAGTAGTGGTAGTAGTAGTAGTAGTAGTAGTAGTAGTAGTAGTAGTAGTAGTAGTAGTAGTAGTAGTAGTAGTAGTAGTAGTAGTAGTAGTAGTAGTAGTAGTAGTAGTAGTAGTTATGGTTTGTGGTGGTGATGATGGTGGTGGTGGTAGTGGTAGTTGATTAGTGTTGTTGTTGTTGTTGTTGTTGTTGTTGTTGCTGTTGTTGTTGTGTTGTTGATGATGATGATGTTGTTTTGTAAGAGCACTGACTGGCTTCAATTTATGGTGAACTAGAAGAGGATTTAATAAATTATGCATTTGTAAGTCTAAACATTGAAAGTAATCTGTTGTTCCAGGTAAATTTTGCCACTTGGCCCCACCCCAGAATTAGAAATATATGTTTATACTAAACGGAAACGGCGCAGTATTCCCATTACATTCTACACGGTATATCCAATATTTCTTTTCAATGTGTTATTAGTATGTCCAAGTGGGACAGCGGTCTTTCGGTGTAATCCAGAGATATGTATGTCAGCTTACTGCCCAGCAGACCCGGCAGCGGTATGTCTGGTGAATCCGTGTGGAGGATGCAATACAGAATTCTACAACGCCATCAATGATATTGTTGAATGCAATAAAGGTACATGACCTCTTACAAGTGCGTAAAGTGTACACATTGTATGTCTTTACTAGCTAATAAACATTCTGTTGAATATTGTAAAACTAATTTGACTGGGCGCTGTTGCTGCAATAGGCAGCAATATCACCCAGTCAAATTAGTTTCAAAATATACAAGCGCTTATCCCTATAGCTACCTTGAAATTGGGATTTTGAGAAATCCTGGTTAAAAATATATCGATACCAACTTGCGCTAAACATGGGGCGGAGCTTGGCTACAAATGGGCAGGGCACCGCCAGAAGTGAATCCTTCTATTGATTAGCGTTTGGAACCCGAATGGCAAAATACGAACATTTTATAAGAATTATTGAATATTCCTTAGAACTAATTTATCTAACAGTTGCTGTCAAACAGGTTCCAACCAAATTAGTTTCCAAATCCTCCACAGCCTTCTAGACTGTTTTGAATGAGGATTTCGGGTATTCAGATGCGAGTGTAACACAGCTTACATTTTTTACCATTCCCATGCCACAGTGAACCCCGTATCACTTGAAAGGCACGTGTCTCAATTTTAAGACAACTATACAGGAAAGTTGTTTAAAATCTTGAAATAAATTCACTGGAAACCGTTGCTACCATCTCCAGCAACAGCCAACAGTAAAATTTGTATCGAAATATTCAACAGAATATTCCCTTCACTATAAAGAAACGGAGGAATCCAATTTTAGCTATGCCCCAGCTATTTCTAGCTAAGCTCCGTATGTTTCGCTCGTGTTGGAATCGGTCGATCCCTGAACTCCCAGACTAGCAATTTCCAGAAAGCTATACAGGTAAGTTGTTGAATATTTTGAAACTAATTAGACTGGGTGCTGTTGCTGCCTATGGCAGCAATAGCACCCAGTCAAATTAGTTTCAAAATATTCAGCAACAATTTTATTAAATAGTAAAGACAGACAATTTGTAGACCAATTATACGCTCGTGATGGACTTATCTACGTTATTTATGACGTCATTGATTATGACGTCATCCTACACATCGTGTAATTGATAATGACGGCATGATGGATAAACTGGAAAGGTCCATTGTCGTTTCTGCTCTGTAAGCGATCAAAGATCTACTGCTTTTCATTTGAGTTGTTAGCAATATTCTGAAGAAATTTGACAAGCATAGATTATTGACATTTTGGGCAGATATTATGACCACTTTCTAGATTCAATGATTGTTGTCGTTTTGAAAATATTCCTTTTAGATTCATAGTATGAGCGTGAACATGAATTATTATTATTATTATTATTATTATTATTATTATTATTATTATTATTATTATTATTAGTCCCCTACCGGTAAAACCGGGGGGGGGGGGGACCATAGGTTTGCACTCCGTCTGTCCGTCTGTCTGTCCGTCTGTCTGTCCATCTGCCTATCCGTCTGTCCGTCCGTCTGTCTGTCCATCTGTCGCAGTTGGTTTTCCGCACTTTTTTCGTAGTCCTTCAAAGTATTCAACTGAGAATTGGTATATTGCTTTGTTATGAGAAGTTACAGATCAAGTTCGAGTTTCAGGCGTATGCGTCAATTTTTGATGGAGTTATGGCCCCTTTCGACTTAATAAATACTCCTTCAAGATATGTAAGCGAAAATCGGTGCATCGCTTTAGTATAAGGAGTTACTAAGCAAGTTCGAGTTTCAGACCCTTTCGTAAACTTCTCATGGAGTTATGCCCCCTTTCGACTTATGAAATACGAAAAATATTAGTTTTCCGCACTTTATTTCGCAGTCTTTCAAGACATTATACTGAGAATTGCTACATTGCTTTGTTATGAGAAGTTACAGACGAAGTTCGAGTTTCAGGCGTATACGTCAATTGTTGATGGAGTTATGCCCCCTTTTGACTTAGGAAATGTGAAAAATATCAGCTTTCCGCACTTTTTTTTCACACTCCTTCAAGATATTTAAGGAAAAATCGGTACATCGATTTAGTATAACGGGTTACAGAGCAAGTTCTAGTTTCAGACATTTTCGTTGATTATTCCTGGAGTTATGCCCCCTTTCGACTTATGAAATTCGAAAAATATTAGTTTTCCGCACTTTCTTTCGCAGTCTTTCAAGATATTATACTGAGAATTGCTACACAGCTTTTTTATGAGAAGTTACAAAGCAAGTTATAGTTTCAGGCATATGTGTACATTTTTTATGGAGTTATGCCCCCTTTCGACTTAAGAAATACGAAAAATATCAGCTTTCCACACTTTTTTTCGCACTCCTTCAAGATATTTAAGCGAAAATCGGTGCATTGCTTTAGTATAAGGAGTTACTGAGCAAGTTCGGGTTTCTGACATTTTCGTCGATTTTTCAGGGAGTTATGCCCCCTTTCAACTTATGAAATACGAAAAATATTAGTTTTCCGCACTTTCTGTTGCAGTCTTTCAAGATATTATACTGAGAATTGCTACATAGCTTTTTTATGAGAAGTTACATACCAAGTTCGAGTTTCAGGCGTATGTGTAAATTTTTGATGGCGTTATGCCCCCTTTTGACTTAGGAAATATGAAAAATATCAGCTTTCTGCACTTTTTTTCACACTCCTTCAATATATTTAAGGAAAAATCGGTACATCGCTTTAGTATAACGGGTTACAGAGTAAGTTCCAGTTTCAGACATTTTCGTCGATTTTTCATGGAGTTATGCCCCCTTTCGACTTATGAAATACGAAAAATATTATTTTTCCGCACTTTTTTTCACACTCCTTCGAGATATTTAAGAAAAAATCGGTACATCGCTTTAGTATAAGGGGTTACAGAGCAAGTTCCAGTTTCAGACATTTTCGTCGATTTTTCATGGAGGTATGCCCCCTTTCGTCTTATAAAATACGAAAAATATTAGCTTTCCGCACTTTTTTCGCACTCCTTCAATATATTTAAGCGAAAATCAGTGCATTGCTTTAGTATAAGGGGTTACAGAGCAAGTTCCAGTTTCAGACATTTTCGTCGATTTTTCATGGAGTTATGCCCCCTTTCGACTTATGAAATACGAAAAATATTAGTTTTCCGCACTTTCTTTCGCAGTCTTTCAAGATATTATACTGAGAATTGCTACATAGCTTTGTTATGAGAAGTTACAGAAGAAGGTCGAGTTTCAGGCGCATACGTCAATTTTTTATGGAGTTATGCCCCCTTTTGACTTAGGAAATTTGAATAATATCAACTTTCCGCACTTTTTTTCACACTCCTTCAAGATATTTAAGCAAAAATCGGTGCATCACTTTAGTATATGGAGTCTTCTTCTTTTCGTTCGCTGATCATACCGCCGGTTCTAAGTGACTATCGACATGATCATAAGCATTAAGTGCGTGGATCCATGGTTTATTAGAGTGCGCCGTGCGGCCTGGAACATCCGTCTTCAGCACTCGAGGTTTCTGTCAGGTTTACCTCAACCTTACCTCCTTTAGTCGCCTCTTACGACACGCAGAGGATATGGAAGGTGTATTCTAAGCCCCGCCTACAGGGCAGGTATATGGAGTTACAGAGCAAGTTCGAGTTTCAGACATTTTCGTCAATTTTTCATGAAGCTATGCCCCTTTTTGAATTATGAAATACGAAAAATATTAGTTTTCCGCACTTTTTTTCACACTCCAAGATATTTAAGGGAAAAAAAATCGGTACATCGCTTTAGTATAAGGGGTTACAGAGCAAGTTCCAGTTTCAGACATTTTCGTCGAACTTTCATGGAGTTATGCCCCCTTTCGACTTATGAAATACGAAAAATATTAGTTTTCCGCACTTTCTTTCGCAGTCTTTCAAGATATTATACTGAGAATTGCTACATAGCTTTTTTATGAGAAGTTACAGAGCAAGTTCGAGTTTCAGGCGTATGTGTAAATTTTTGATGGCGTTATGCCCCCTTTCGTCTTATGAAATACGAAAAATATGAGTTTTCCGCACTTTGTTTCGCAGTCTTTCAAGATATTATACTGGGTATGGCTATATTGCTTTGTTATGAGAAGCTACAGAAGAAGTTCGAGTTTCAGGCGCATACGTCAATTTTTTATGGAGTTATGCCCCCTTTTGGCTTAGGAAATTTGAATAATATCACCTCCCGCACTTTTTTTCACACTCCTTCAAGATATTTAAGCAAAAATCGGTGCATCACTTTAGTATATGGAGTCTTCTTCTTCTTTTTGTTCGCTGATCATACCGCCGGTTCTAAGTGACTATCGACATGATCATAAGCATTAAGTGCGTGGATCCATGGTTTATTAGAGTGCGCCGTGCGGCCTGGAACATCCGTCTCCAGCACTCGAGGTTTCTGTCAGGTTTACCTCAACCTTACCTCCTTTAGTCGCCTCTTACGACATGCAGAGGATGTGGAAGGTGTATTCTAAGCCCCGCCTACAGGGCAGGTATATGGAGTTACAGAGCAAGTTCGAGTTTCAGACATTTTCGTAAATTTTTCATGAAGCTATGCCCCTTTTGGACTTATGAAATACAAAAAATATTAGTTTTCCGCACTTTTTTTCGCACTCCTTCAAGATATTTAAGCGAAAATCGGTACATCGCTTTAGTATAAGGAGTTACTGAGCAGGTTCACACTTCAGACATTTTCGTCAATTTTTCACGGAGTTATGCCCCCTTTCGTCTTATGAAATACAAAAAATATTGGTTTTCCGCACTTTCTTTCACAGTCTTTCAAGATATTATACTGAGAATTTCACCATAGCATTTTTAAGAGAAGTTACAGAGCAAGTTTGAGTTTCAGGCGTATGTGTAAATTTTTGATGGCGTTATGCCCCCTTTTGACGTAGGAAATATGAAAAATATCAGCTTTCCGCACTTTTTTCACACTCCTTCAAGATATTTAAGCAAAAATCGGTGCATCTCTTTAGTATATGGAGTCTTCTTCTTCTTTTCGTTCGCTGATCATACCGCCGGTTCTAAGTGAGTATCGACATGATCATAAGCATTAAGTGCGTGGATCCATGGTTTATTAGAGTGCGCCGTGCGGCCTGGAACATCCGTCTTCAGCACTCGAGGTTTCTGTCAGGTTTACCTCAACCTTAGCTCCTTTAGTCGCCTCTTACGACACGCAGAGGATATGGAAGGTGTATTCTAAGCCCCACCTACAGGGCAGGTATATGGAGTTACAGAGCAAGTTCGAGTTTCAGACATTTTCGTCAATTTTTCATGAAGCTATGCCCCTTTTTGAATTATGAAATACGAAAAATATTAGTTTTCCGCACTTTTTTTCACACTCCTTCAAGATATTTAAGGAAAAATCGGTACATCGCTTTAGTATAAGGGGTTACAGAGCAAGTTCCAGTTTCAGACATTTTCGTCGAACTTTCATGGAGTTATGCCCCCTTTCGACTTAAGAAATACGAAAAATATCAGATTTCAGCACTTTTCTTTTGCACTCCTTCAAGATATTTAAGCGAAAATTGGTGCATCGCTTTAGTATAAGGAGGTACTGCGCAAGTTCGGGTTTCAGACATTTTTGTCAATTTTTCATGGAGTTATGTCCCGTTTCGACTTATGAAATACGAAAAATATTAGTTTTCCGCAGTTTCTTTCGCAGTCTTTCAAGATATTATACTGAAAATTGCTACATAGCTTTTTTATGAGAAGTTACAGACCAAGTTCGAGTTTGAGGCGTATGTGTAAATTTTTGATGGCGTTATGCCCCCTTTTGACTTAGGAAATATGAAAAATATCAGCTTTCCTCACTTTTTTTCACACTCCTTCAAGATATTTAAGGAAAAATCGGTGCATCGCTTTAGTATAAGGGGTTACAGAGCAAGTTCCAGTTTCAGACATTCTCGTCGATTTTTCATGGAGTTATGCCCCCTTTCGACTTGTGAAATTCGAAAAATATTAGTTTTCCACACTTTTTTCGCAGTCTTTCAAGATATTGTACTGAGAATTGCTACATTGCTTTGCTATGCGAAGTTACAGACCAAGTTGGAGTTTCAGGCATATGCGTAAAATTTTGATGGAGTTATGCCCCCTTTCGTCCTATGAAATATGAAAAATATTAGTTTTCCGCCCTTTTTCTCGCAGTCTCAAGATATTCAATCGAGAATTGGTACATTACTTTATTATGAGAAATTACAGACCAAGTTCGAGCTTTAGGCGTTTGCGTCATTTTTTGATGGGGTTATGTCCCGTTTCGACTTATGAAATACAAACATATCAGCTTTCAAGACTTTTTCCTTCTCCTTCACCATATATAACTGAAACTTGGTTTATTACTATGTTATGAGAAGTTACAGATTAAGTTCGAGTTTCAGCTGCTTTTGACAATGTTCAATGAAATTTTTGACTGTCAATCTCTAAAGATTTATATCTCCAGGTAGGGGACATGTATTGCAAAGAAATACTTACAGAATGCTTGTTATTATTATTATTATTATTATTATTATTATTATTATTATTATTATTATTATTATTATTATTACTATTATTATTATTATTATTATTATTACTATTATTATCATCATCAACACCACCAGCACCATCATCATCATCATCATCATGATCATGATCACCATCATCATCATCATTATTATTATTATTATTATTATTATTATTATTATTATTATTATTATTATTATTATTATTATTATTATTATTATTATTTAGATATCTCGCCCTGTGAAATGCAGCTGAAGATATACATGGAGACAGAGGCTAAACTATCTGGCCAAATAAAGGGATCAATTCAACGCTGCATTGCTGACCAACTCGACCACGAGCGTGAATGCGAACCGAGACCTGAGGTGCCATGGCCTGCTATTAGAGGGGGTCGTATGTTAGGTACGTCTGGTCACATGCGTGCATGTGCACGTGAGTGCACTAGCTCCTACCTCATACGTGTGCTCACACTCACACACATACGCTCAGCTTGCAAATACACAGCGGCACACATTCGCGTGCACATAATGGTACGGTGGTTCTTTCGAAATTTGGAGTAGCTCATTGTTGAAGGCTGTTGTCCAATCTATCTGGTCATATGTAGATTAATTCAACAGCTATTTTGTCTGGATAATGTCCCGATATCAAATGATTATTAGTATTAATAGGCCTATAGTGTTCGTGATCGCGCATTACCGTGATTATGTTTGGCAATTAACGTGAGTGTGTGACGTCAAATGAGCGTAATCACGGAACTGCGAGCTTAAATTTCCGTAATGGAAAACTATGACGTCAACGTCGTGCATTAATACTTAATAACTGCCAGCCAATGACGTCACGCGTTGCGTGGCTGGGAAAACAGCTGATTCTTGTGTCCAATGAGAACATGTTGAATTCGGGTTTGTTGTCGGGTTACTCTGCTTACACCGATCACATATCCGAACGATGAGAGTATAATCGGACAACGGTATAACATGGTACAAAACGTCAGACCCGACTACTCCCGCGTCGAGCCAGAGTAAAAGTGTGCGCATGCGTAGACATGTTAACAAAAATGGCGGCTTTTGACAAGAGTTGTGTAACTATTTACATTTCTTTTCAAGCCGCCATTGTAAAATCTGATTATACTCTTTTGCGTTCGGGAATGACATTCTTTTACTCCTATGTGCCTATACAGCACGCATGCACAAGTACTACGTGATCATTCCTGTCGGTTTACTGCGACAACATATCTGAGCTTAGCCTTAGTTATACAAGTGTTTTGCACAGGCCTATGCCATATCATAGTCATCAAAATGTTATACATTTCATCACGACGGTGCTAGAATATTAATCTGCCAACAATCTGTCGTCTTTCAGTGTGACAAGCGTGTCAAATACTGAAATTAACATATCAATATGGAATGGATTACTCATAGTATTCACTACCATAAAGTTTGGATATGTTGTTGGGGTAAGCGGTGTAACTCGACAACATATCTGAACGACCGAGAGTATAATCGTACAAATTCATATCACGTGGTACAAATTCTACTCGATTACTCCTGCTTCAAGCTTCAGCCTACATGTAACGTAATTGATTATGATGCGATATAACCGGGTGAAATATAAGATCCCTTCATTGAAGCCTTTGGAGATGCCCAGCTGCTACAGTTATACAGCATCAAGGATACGCACGTTGCGTTGTATAAACGTAGGCTTTTTATCAAGGGCATCTTTGAAGGACAGGAAAGCTATGTTCCCCATGACACAGCGTGCAGCAATGTCAGCAGTACTGCAAAACAGTGAGCCCAGGATTTTACTTTTCCTCCGTGGTTCACCGCCACGAAGTGGACCATCATTTTCTTTAGTTTCCTGCTTTGCAAACAAGTATATTTGGGTGAACTCTGTTTTGGGTTTATTCATAAACAGATTCTCAAATTTTAGTTTGCTTGTAGCTATTGGGAGGAGCTCGTCAAGGGGTTTCTTTTCCTCGTCTATGAACTCCACATCGTCGGCATATTCCATCTCTAGTGGCATACCCAGTATTGACACCGGGGTGGGGGCTTGGTTTTGTGGAACTTTCCCGCACGGATTTCAATGCAACAGCAAGGTAGTAGGTGAAAAGCCTCGGTGATAGACCATATCCCTGTGGGGGAGCCGATTGATGTCTCAAACTTCAAAGACTTAACTCGCACTCTCAGCTTGGTGTCTGCAAGCAGTAGCCTCACTAGTGGTAGCTCATCTTCATTGCAAATGACCTGGCGTAGTACATCTATGATCGTTGAGCTTTTAATTGTGTCGAAGGCTCGTGACATGTCAATGCCCATTTTGTGGAAATCCCAGTGTTTAGACATGACTACTGAGACAAGCATGTGTTGAGCCCATACAATGTCTGTACAGCTGCGTCCACATCTGAAGTCTTGACATGATCCGGTGAAGTCATCAATCTTGTCTCGGATGCGGCATGGCGTAATACTGGATAGGATTTTCTGTATGCTGTTGAGGAGCACAATGAGCTCCAGATTGACTGGGGGCCAGGTGGCTTCTTGGGCTTGGGTAGTGCAATAAGGTACCTACAGCGTCGATGGGAAGGTGGTGCATAAAGGCTGAATTGATTAGGTGCGTGATCGGTTTTGAGATAATGTCAGTTGCATATTTAAAGAGTTCATTGCTCATGCCATCATGTCCAGATGCATGTCCATTTTTCCGGGCTTAAGGTGCCTTCTCAACTTCTGCTGTTTGAATTGGTGTTATTAATGGCCTGGGGGCTCTTGAGAACTGGTGCAAGGGCGTATCATCGTGGTCAGTGAATTGTCCTTGAACCATTCTCGAATCGCTTCGGCTTTGCCCTGGTCAGTCCCAATAAAATGTCCTTCAGAGTTATGTACAGTGAGTAGTGGGTTGTAGTCAGTAACTCTCAGGGCTTGGGCTGTCCGAAACATTTTGTGACAATCATCCATGGCAGTGATCTCATCTGCTTGGGAGACTGCTTGCTGAGTAGCAAGAGCTTTTAAGCATTCGCTAATACGGCGCAGAACTTTATTGTGCTCCCGGCGTAGTTTGGTGCAGTCATCACATTGGCCACCTTGATAGATATGCAGCTGTAGTGCTTTCTGCTCTGCTGACAGTTTTACTACTAGAGGGTTGTCAGTATACCTTGTTCGGCCGTTTATAAGAACACCTATGGTGCTGGTAGCTGATGATTCGGTGTTCAGTATTTTGGTTAGGGCTTCGTTTGGATCGGAGCTGACATCGATGTTAGCTATCTGCTCCCCGTGTGCCGTTTTGTATGATATTTGAGTGTCAGTGTCGCTGATGAGCTTGGGTAGGCTGTACATGACTCTACCCTCTTGCCTGGTATGGGGTTTGTACATTAGGTAGAGATCGAAAGATAACACCTCCACGCTGGTCCCCTCCGTAAGTAGCAACTTTGTTGGGAAACTAAGTCATCAAGGATTGCGGGCTGACATCCACATACAGTGACAACTCTGATTATGTCTAACCTTCTTCAAACAAGAAACTGTGCTCGACATTCTCGGACGACGTGATCTTCCCAGGAGCTTACACTAGCTACGTGAAATGTACGTGGTCTGAGTGCAACATCAAAGAGGCAAACCTAAGGTGCAGACTGTGGACACTATAAGATCGATATTACATGTATTTATGATACTAAAGTAGCTAAACACTCAGAGCAGCAACTACAGACAGGCCATAAGCTAATACTCATGGAGCAAAAACAGGCCACATACCGGGGTTTAGGCTTCATAATCGGACCAAGGATCGTGGACCTGTCATAAGTTTTTAATATGTCAGTGATCGCATTGCATTTATCGACCTAGCTAAACCTATGCGAAAACACACCACCACTAAGTGTCACATTGTCAACCCATATGGCCCCACTACCGAAAAGGCCAAAGAGAATCCAGAAATATTAGATTCCTTCTATGCAGAACTGAGCTCCGCCATTGAAATCCTAGCTAACTGGCAAGTGGAGATTTCAACTCCATGATGGGTAAACTCGGAATTGCAAACAAAAGTTTAGCACTTGGCCTATGCATGGGGTCGTATGGAAAGGGCACACAACAGCAATGGAGATCCACTGGTGACATTCCTTAGTTCCGATGGCCTATTTGCCATAAATACGGTTTTTAAACATCCATGCCACCACCGGAAAACATTAACTGGGCACATTGCTGATCGAAAAGCCACAAAAGGTTCTAAAGAGTTTTGGTTTCAAAATATCCAACATCGCTTTTTATTCCTGTCTTCATACCGGGACGTTGACATTCCAATGCTTAAATGGCTAGCAGGAACACATTTCTGCATGCAACATCCCCCAATCTAACTAGCTTTAAATTATTCAACAGAATATTTCTTGCATTGAACATTTTAGTATTTGCTTTTCGGGTTCAATGGGTTACGAACATTTCAAGCATTATTTCTCTTGTTCACGTGGAGAATGACACGGGTACGGCAACTGGCACTGTTTATTACATTGTCGAGCCATACATCATCACATGCACAGCCACCGTTACCTCTCATAGCTCAAGCTCTTGATTGTTGGACAGCTTCAAGCTGCAACCAGGGTCAAGTTCGACTCCCTAGCTGTAGTCAGTTTGCTGGTTTACATAACATGCGCAGTTGCTATGCCGAGTCGGACGCTAAATAGTTAACTATAGTTCGTTGGTTCCTGATTCCCCATTGAATTACTATTGCAGAAAAGTTGGAGTCGGGTACAAGTCTCCATTAACCCTTTCTGTCGTCTGTTTTGGTGGCCTATAAAAATGGGTTATTTTTGTCGGCTAAGACGTCAAAAAGCGTCCATACGACATAACGTGGAAAGGAAAATGGGGCTTGGAAACATTGACATACAATGGGAAAGCATAATTTCATCAAACCTAAGTTATTTAATGAAATATTTACACTTTTATATGCATTTATTCGTGGCACGCGATCGGTGCCCGCCATTTTGAAATTTACGCAAATATTGCACTAACCACCTGAACCGAGCTCGGGTGCTTGGTTGACTATAGTTGACTAGCTAGTTAACTATTTGAAGTTAGACTCGGAATCTCGTTAGCGTTAGCTAACTATGTTTAGGAGTCGAACTCTAGCCTGACTTCACCTTGCCAAGGATAATAAACTTCTTTCCCAGCTTATTACCCACTGCACCACCCTGCAGGTCTCAACTTGATGCTTTCCCAACAACACAGATCTGCGTTACCACATGGAATGGCTCACCTGAGGAATCTGCTATGATCTGTACAGTGCTCGAAGTTTTCTAAAGGACCTTTCCGTTTTAGCCATGCCTCGCCCATCTCTAGCTAGGCTCCACCCACTCTTCTCGGCCGTGTTTGGATCGACCGATCTCCGAACTCAGCGACTATCAATTAATTTCCAGAAAACTATACAAGTAAGCTGTTAAATATTTTGAAACTAATTTGGCTGGGTGATGTTGTTGCCTATGGCAAGAACAGTGCGTTGTTGCCTATGGCAACAACAGTGCCCACTCAAATTAGTTTCAAAATATTCAACAGCATGTTTCTTAAATGGCAAAAACATACAATTCGTACTACGTGTTGGACTATTAAACGTTAAAGACGAGCATAGTCGAATTCTTCATGACGTCATGATTATGACGTCAGCATACACATCGCGCAGTTGATTATGACGTCATATGATTGAGTGAGGAAATGGATTCATGAATTATGCTTCCTGCGTACAAATCTACAACTTGTTTTGTTATACTAACCCTGTCTGCATTCCATACATTTAAAATAGTGTGATGGTAATTTAGGACTGTCAACCACATCAGGTGTGTCTCCCTCTCAAGAGAATTGTTATCCATACAACAACAACGACAACACCACCACCACCAACAACAACAACAGCAGCAACAACAACAACAACAACAACAGCAGCAGCAACAACAACAGCAGCAGCAACAACAACAACAACAACAACAACAACAAGGACAACGACGGCAGCGGCAACACCACCACTACCACCACCACCACCACCACCACCAACAACAACAACAACAACAACAACATTGCATGCAGCACTTGTGTAAAATAAAACACCATTTTTTAACTTGCTTCAATTTGGTGTACTCTATTGTCGTTTGCAGATGTTTCCTCCCGCTCTCCGCTCCTGGAGATGTGTGTTCATCAGCTAGACCCAGGGACATGCAGAGGCTCTATAGACAAGTGGTTCTACAACACCACTCTAGGGAAATGTGCTATGTTCAAATACAGTGGCTGTGATGGTAACGCTAATAGATTCGCGGATCAAGCTACATGCCAGCATTTCTGCTCTCGTACGTTTTTGTTTAATCTAAAAGAATGTATGAGTGCATGTGCGTGCACGTATCCTTTGTCTGTGAGTGTGCGCTATTGTGCGTACGTGTACGCGAGAGTGCGTGTGTGAGTGCGTGGGTGCGTTTCTACTAGTTTTCTATAAAATTGTACTAACTGCAGTAATTTCGTACGTTGTACGGAATAACATAGGGAGGCAGGGAGGGAGGGAGGGGACGAGAGAGAGGGAGGGGCCGGGGGTGGGGTGGGGGTGGGGGTGGGGGTGGGGGTGGGGGGGGGGGCGGGAGGGAAAGAGAGGGGAGGGTGGGACAGAGAGAGACCCTAAATACAAGTTATTTACCACAGTAAATGGCTTTTGGGAACCACAAGCTGCTGTTCGTTAAATATATAATATAATCCCCCAATTAAACGAGACTTACGTTGATGTTGGAGTGGGATTCTATAACGTCATCATCTTCGCAGTAGGGATCACGTGAGAAGCGGTCGAGCACCCAGAAGTCAGTCTTTAACGAGCTCATTACCACGTGTGCAAACAGGAAAGGGTAAGCAACCGGCTTGAAAAGCCTTCACATTGGAAGGGACGTGATCCCTACTGCGAAGATGATGACATTATAGAATCCCAATCCAACATCAACGTAAGTCTCGTTTAATTGGGGGAGTCTACTACGTCATCATCTCGCAGAGTGATCACGTGAGATTTTAAAGCTCCACACGTGGTAATAGCTATCACAGCCTGCATTATTCCAATGCACACCAGGAATAATTATTGCATAATACGGCTTTTTATTATTCTAGATGATTAGATCTAGTTATTTTCAACCGCTTTCTTGTCTATTAAGAATATGTTGCTTATACAAAATCAATCTAATTAAAGGATACGCTCTACGTGGCTTATGTTGAGTATATTGGATATATAACTAGCAATATCAGTATATTGGATATTTTAATAGCAATATGCTACTATTAAATGGTAAATGGTAACGTATATAAGCTCTACCCTTGGCTCTACTCATTGCATTTCTAACAATACGTGTAGCGGTACAAATTTTATATGCTGAATTGATGTATAATAATAATAGTAATAATAATAATAATAATAATAATAATAATAATAATAATAATAATAATAATAATAATAATAATAATAATAATATTAACCGTAGATATTTTTATGTGTCTGCAAATATTTAGTCTGAATTTTTCCAAAAATAGGCAGACCGATCGTGGCATTAGAACTATCAGCAATATGAAGCGCTTTGTTATAAAAGTCTAACAATATGCTAGAGTTAGAGCACACCCTGAAAATACAGTACTATCCATACCATGGAGAATAAATATCCTCAATGTCCATACCTACTGCCACAAAAATTTCCCCCCACGAACTGACATCTACTTTTGATACGTGACTGTGAGGCGTCACAAAGCTAATTAATAATTCTGTCGACTTTGTTAAAGTACAAATTCTGTTCAAATACACTTAAGATAAGATGACACACATAAAGAGTATACTTTTGTGGGAAATCTGGAAGTACTAGCCAAGGGCTGAGAAAGCACCGACCAGGCTGATTTGCCAAATTTGAAATGTAAAAATTATAAGTGTTGCTCTGAATACCCATCAAATTAATATCCATTAAGTGGATAGTATGACATCACTCACACGCAATTAACTCAAACAGAAAGACTAGTTTTAAGGTTTATGATTTCAATGCCAGCTTGTCTATGTCAGACAAGGGTTGTAGAAACCTGAGTACTCGATCTCAGGTAAATGAACAGCGCAGAAATGACGGTCTTGATTGGCCCTGGCCACAAGCGGGTGATTTCCTATAGTAACGTTAGTGGTACTAACCCAAAGGCAGACCTGGCAGTGTTAACCGCGCTATATCCCATCCCGACAGGAGTGATTCGGCAAGAAAAGCTAACGCGTAGTTAGAGAGTGCTGAAAAGGGTGGCGCCTATTGCAAAAACAAATTCGCCGGCCAATATATGTGACGCGCTACTTCCGGGTAGACCGCCTCCTAGCCGCGTGCGCAGATGATGTGGCAAGCCTGTTCCGAAATGCAGTTGATTTGCAAAGCTTTCCTGATAGATAATACCCAGCGGTCAGTTTTAATCTGTTGCTCAAAGGATGCTGATAGCGATCACCGCTGCGACCACCTCACCCCCGCCCTGTTTGTACTGGAGGCGTATCATGAGAGAACGCGATAGGAGAGAAAGTGGGGCACGCGAATCAGCTCCTAGCATAAGATCTGCGGGCAATACCACTGATCTTGCCAGCGTGACACTATAATTAATTATTATTCAGAGCGCGTGTTTGAATTCCATTTTCAGCAACACCGTTCAACGGGCTGAAAATAGGGAACATAGCAGGCCTATAATACACTAACACCAGGCCATGATAACGTGAATACAGCAATAGCATACACATCCGTATCGGCTCTCCAAGCAACATAAGGGTTAGCTTCAAATAAGAGGGTTAATATCAGGCTGGCGCCGCAGAGCTGTAATTCTATCAAATATGATGGAGCCTAATTGCCACCCTGTCTGATCATCAAAAAGTCTACATTCGCTGCCTGGCACTTAATTAAGTGTACCTGCAATGCGAATAGCCTCCATGTTACGTGGATATCATGATACATATGCTACAGTACATCAAGCTCGCTTTAGCTACTTCATTACATTTTTCTGAATGACATACTCCCTTTTCAATTCACATAGCTGACGGTTTATCGCCTTATCAGATTGTACTTTAAAAAATAATGCTAGTGATATTATTGCATAATAATTTCAAGCCCTGAAATACGGCTTTGTGTTCTAACATGTTAGTATGGTTCTTTATCAAGGTAACGCCACTGATTACCAAGAGGTTTTTTATTACCTCTACAGCACTCCAGCCATAATTGGATACGTCAGTAGTTAGTACACATCAGTTGTGAGAACATGGCATATAGCAATTTTAGCAGCTGGAAAATTATCTAATGACAATGATTGCGTCCTTTGACAACGTCATTTCTGGTTAAAATTTCCCCTAGCGCATTTGAGTGCATGAATTGTGTAAATTCCAATTTTGCGACAATACAAATCGCCATTTACAACGCCCAATAAACATGAAATAAATAAGCCAATAAGTTCAGCAACTCGTCAAATAGAAACGCAATCACGTGATATGGTATCATGTTATTTATCATAGATTTTCCCTTTCTAATAACTACAATAGTCATATTAATTTAGTCAAAAATAAAGCTTCAAATGTCGAGCAGGCAGCAAAAGTGATTTTCGGTTTTAGCAACAAATTCAAAGTTTTCTAGGACATGAATGGTGTCATCAATGTTCGCCTGATATTCTTCTACTAAGCTCGTTTGAGCAATATGATATGTATGTATGTCAAAATAGTGGCTTCATAGAGGTTCAAATTTCCTGAGATGAAAATGTAGGTTTAATTAATTTTGTGAAAACTCTAGGACCGGATGAGCAGCCGCTAGGAAGCAAGTGAACTGGTACATATTGTCTTCCATTGCGATCGGAGATATTTCCGAAAATGTTTGACGATAGTGACCGAATAATATGCGCATGTCGGGTCAATACAGCTCAGAAAACAATTCTGACTTATTAAACTTGTAAAAGTCTGAACTGTAGACATGTTAAAGTGGTGATATTGCATGTACATTTTAAGTTCAGATAAATTTAATAGCATGCGATGAGCGCTCTGTATTCGAGCGCAGAATTAAAGATTGGGGACACAAGCTGCCGCCGCGCAAACTTCTTATCACTAAACACGTTCAATTACGCCTTTACGTAAGAGACACACTTTTCAGATACATTTATGTGCGCAGTCGCGCATGTGCACGTCTGCTTAAAAGGTGGTTACATATTAAACTCATTTGAGTAGCCACCGGCCACAGTATTAAAAATCCACGACCATTTGGTTTAAGCCGATTTATTCTACCAACAGTAAGATTATTATCATTAAATTTACCTTAGTATGACTCTGAGCTGGCTACTTTGTGAACCGTTTGCCCTCGAATTTCTCTAATTTCGTCGGAAGCTGTGTCCCGAATTTGTGACTGTGGTAATGCAGACAGTCTAAAAGGGCCACCTCGATTCGAGGGCCTTTCAAACTGATCAATTGGTGAATTGAATGGTCTTACAAATTGTTGACGTTAGCTTTGGTTACCAGAGATCCCAAGGCCAACTTCATTCATACCACTTATGCATATATATATATATATACGTCATCACCGAAGAGATCTGATGTCACTGGGTTCTGAGTCGAGCGCATGAGACGATATTTTGGATTCTAGTCAGCACGTATAAGTTCACGCATGCGCATATTAATTTCATAATCTGCATTGTTGATCAGAGTAATACCGCCTACAAGCTTTTTCAATACTTCTGATCTGACCAGTTCATCTAGCTCACATTCGACTTTCGCTACCATCAGCACAGAATTCGTTGCCTGTATCACGTACATAAGACCTATTACAAGCCTTCTTTAGACTTTTTGCACCCGTATGTCCGCTGACCGCGTGTTATGTCATTTTAGACCATATCACCGTATTATTGGAAATAACATCCAACATCCAGGTTGCGGTTCTTTTGTTTAGAATATGGGCTTAATTTATCCTTCAGTTTTCCATCCGTCATTTTCAATTTTAATACGTTGTTGACAATATCAGCCAACTTCACATGTATTGGACAAGATGTATTTTCTTCCATATCTAGATAGGGCACAGTGGTACCCAGTACATCAGAATGGCGAGTGTGTGAGACACTTAGCAGCCTATCTGCGCATCTGATCAAACGCTGCATCCGCAACACGCTATCATCGCCTGAATCGTCAGCTTAGTCATCATAATTATAAGCGGAGCTGTCGCCCGCATTATCATGCTCATGACCTGATGGCGTAGCGTTCAAAATAGGCTGCCCAGACCATGTTAGCGATAGCATATTTTCGCTTAGCAATGATACAGTTTACTGTACAGCGCTGATAGACTAGGTTCCATTCTTCACTCAGTTCAGGTGGCTGACTCGCCAGATAATTTTCCAACCAAGTGGGCTGGAGATTTATTGACACCAAATGTAGCTTTGATCCGTTTCGGGTTTTAACTTTGCTGCGAGGTATGGCTGAGCATGCGCGCGTCGCGCTTACATTTTGCTACTATCATTGGTAGCCTGAATAGCTGATAGACTTTCGTTCAGGGAGCTTTTAAATATGGCTGTCGCATACAGGCCATTTGCTTTTCAGAATAATCTTTATATCCACACAAAGGCTAGTGTTAACAATAGACAATCGGTAAAACAAACTCAAAATAACTTTTTTACACTAATTACGAACTGGGCTGTTCTAAATATTCAAAACTAAAACACAAATTAATAACTGTATATAAACTCTGACTGATCACTCTGGGAACTACAATCGCACTGACTTCTGGGCCCTCGACCGCTTCTCACGTGATCACTCTGCGAGATGATGACGTAGTAGAATAATAATAATAATAATAATAATAATAATAATAATAATAATAATTACGATCTATCTTATCCAGTTCAACAGTTAAATCTTGTACTAGAGCTGGTGCAAATAATGTTGTAAATCTAAGGCAGCAACAGAATTCAACAGCAATGTTTTCAAAATTGCATTAGTTTCTAATGATTTAGCTGCAGTTTTTTTGTGCATAGTGATTATTATATATGTCGTTGATGTAAGGATGTGAATACGAATTCTTACTTGCCAAAGGGATATTAGTGACTCTCCTTAGCGACAGTTGGATGCCATGCATACCTCTTGCCTCGGAATAAGTACGTCACTTATTTCGGAAACTTAAGGCGTGTTCACCCTATGGCGCTACTCCGGATAGTCTCTAGAGAGCGCACGGCCTACATTTCACAAAATCAGCGGGTTATCTTCCGAAATATCGTTATTGCTTCCATATGTGAACGCAACCGATTCCCTCAAAATGTACAAGGTAACGTTACAGTCAGCATGCTCTCTCACTGTCCGCCAGGTATCGCCACCGTCCAGTCCAGGATTATCTTCCACCAGTGTGAATGCACACCTATATATCTAATATAATATAAGATATAGTACATGAAGTAGTTAAATAGGATTAGGCAATGAGAAAGAGGTCCTACACAGCGCCCTCTTGCTGACCAGTTTGTCTATGGTCCTGATGTTTTTTAAAGAGTGTTTACACGAATTAAAACGCGCTATCATGAACACAATAGTTCGAAGCAACACCTTTCATGTCGACGCAACCGCTTCGCTATTTGGATGTGAGCACGGTCTTAGATTGTTAATTTTTTTAACAGGTGATGTTCGCAAGACTACTATGATACAAGGCCGATTCCAACCGAGGTGCCGAGATGCCAGATATGAATATAAACAATGCCATAGTGGCTATTGCTGGTGTGTGAATGAGCATGGCCAGATGATCAATGAAACTATCACTCGCGGTCCATTGTTCTGCAATGCTGACGGTACGTATTGGACGAATCCACTTTTAGCTATAACAGCCCATTTCGTACTAAGCTCCGCCACCGCTTCGATCTGTTGAATATTTTGAAACTAATTAGCTTCAAAACATTCAACAGAATGGTTATTAAGTACTAAATCCCGTGTACAATTTGTGCACGTGGCGGGATTTTAAAAGTTCATGACAAATCTGGCGACGTCATTCATTATGCATTTAATTGTGTCGTCAGCCTACATGTGACGTAATGTATTATGACGTCATACACTCCAGCGATAGATTAGATTCATCCATTTCGTGATTATTTCTGTATGGACGTGTATATGTTGCTTCATGACAGTTTTAATCGTTTGTCGTTCATATATGTTTAACTGTTTTCGTGCTGAATTGCTGCAGAATACATGTTCAATGGTGTATACCTCTCGATATCCTGACACTATTTTGATAACAGCCACTAATACCATCGGTAGGTTATTGCTTATATACAAGTCTACTCTACCACAACGGTTTCTGGCAATCTTTTGGTCCGGTTTGCAACACAATGGTGGAATCCAGTTTTAGCTATGCCCCGCCCATTTGTAGCTAAGCCGGCCGATCCCTGAACTCGCTGACTGTGAATTTCCAGACAACTATACAGCTAAGCTGCTGAATAATTTGAAACTAATTTAACTGGGTGCTGTTGTTGTTGGCTATTGTAGCAACTGCGCCCAGTTAAAATAGTTTCAAAATATTCAACAGCATCTTTATGAAATAGTAAAGACATACAATTCGTACAACAACGCCTATTCCGTCATCAAGTAAGCTTTCGTGACGACCATTATTGATGGATAAGCTGGAAAGGTGAAAAGCATTGGTCTAATAAGCAATGGTGTCTAATCTTTGGATTGCATATGAATACAGAGCGAAAATGATCTGGATCGTGAATAAATCTGGGATCTTGAGAAATAGCGAGGGTTAGTAATCTCTTTTTGTTCTCGATGCTCTTGTTTGCATTAATGGTAAAGCTAGTATAGACTCGTCTGCCTTCCTGCCTGTCTGTCTGTCTGTCTGACTGTCATGCTGTCTGTCTGTCATGCTGTCTGCCTGTCATGCTGTCTGTCTGTCTGTCTGTCTATCCGTCCGTCCGCCTGCCTGCCTGCCTACCTGCCTGACACAATACAAATGTCACAGTAATGGGATCATTTATGCTTGCCTTTCTAAATCAGTATGCGATTTACTGTACTATTTCCAGGTGTGAGAAATGGCACAGACATAATTTCGACAGGTAAGATTCAAAATCCTATTTGTGAGCAATAGCATGTGTGTTACTAATCTGCCTTAGTCAACGGTCAAAATAATGCCTAACTAGTGCAATCAATAACCGAATGGTTACACAATCGATCAGTCGGTTGTCTACTCACTTAATCGACGGACAATCGAGTATTAAATCAAGCAGTTAGTAATCGCTCACTCTCGCTGTCACCCTCTCCTTTTATCTCCCCTCTCCCGCCAACCCCTCCACCTCTCTCTCTCTCTCTCCCTCCCTCCCTTCCTCCCTCCCTCCCTCGCTCGCTCGCTCGCTCGCTCGCTCGCGCGCTCTCTCTTTCACTCTCTCTCTCACCCTCTCTCGCTCACTCTCTCTCTCTCTCTCTTTCTCTCTCTCTCTCTCTCTCTCTCTCTCTCTCTCTCCCCTCCCTCCCACCCTCCCTCCCTCCGCATTCCCACCCTCTTCATTTTCTCACCATTTCTCTTCTCTTCTCTTTTCTTCTCTCTCTCTCTCTCTCTCTCTCTCTCTCTCTCTCTCTCTCTCTATCTCTCCCCTCCCTCCCACCCTCCCTCCCTCCGCATTCCCACCCTCTTCATTTTCTCACCATCTCTCTTCTCTTCTCTTTTCTTCTCTCTCTCTCTCTCTCTCTCTCTCTCTCTCTCTCTCTCTCTATCTCTCCCCTCCCTCCCACCCTCCCTCCCTTCGCATTCCCACCCTCTTCATTTTCTCACCATCTCTCTTCTCTTCTCTTTTCTTCTCTCTCTCTCTCTCTCTCTCTCTCTCTCTCTCTCTCTCTCTCTCTCTCTCTCTCTTTCTTTCTTTCTTTCTCTCTATCACGCGCTCTCTCCCCCCTCTCTCTCATGTCATGCCCTTAGAATGAAGTAAGTTATATAAATGATAACGAAGACACATGTATAATTTCCGAAACAAGGCATGATTAAATGATTTTGTAATTAACTGTGCTACTCTCTGTTACTCAAATTTCTAGCATGTCAGGATGGCAGAACTCCTCTCTCGTGTGCCGCGGCATGTACGGAATCACTATGTGATAAGCATCCAGAAGCTGTATGCTATGCTGACCCGTGTAATAAGTGCAAGGTCATGTTCAGAGGCCCAGCCGGACACACAATTAACTGTTCAGGTTGGTGGTATCAAGCCACATTAATTGTTTGGCAAAAGAATTATTCGTAGTATATATTCCACAACTTTCTTCATGACATTACCCCAGATAAAAAGACTATGTTGGTCCAATGTATGTTGAATTATTAGCCTAACGTTGGCGGTTTATGTTGGTCCAACATCATTCTGCACATTGGTTTAACGGTGGTCCACCATGTTGGGCCAATTGCATCCATTCAACGTAGGAGCAACATACATCATATAACATTTGGCGCAAAATTGACAGACTAGGTTAGCCCAACACCGTTCTGATCATCGGTCTAACATTGGTCCAACACATTTTACAAATATTAGAGAAATGTTAGAAAAAAATGTTATTTTTCACTATAGTCAGCAAATTGGCAAGGTAAAGAGCACAGTTAAAGAAATGTGTAAAACCTGTTGTGCCAGGTACTACGTCGAACCAAGGTAGGTAGGTAGTTTGGTTTATTGGCCGCTTGCACCGAGATGTATTTGAGCCATGACTCGCTCTTAGAGGTGCTTCCCCGAAGGGTTGCGTTGCTTCCCCGAAGGGTTGCTCTAAATAAGTCCAAATTGAAAAGTCAAAAAATTAAGTTGTTGCTGGGAGTGTGTTGCCTCATGTTGCCTAATGAATTGTTGTTGGCAGGTGTCGATGTTGTATGCCGTGTTGAGGAGGGGTGGGAGGGGGAATTACTTTATTTCTCATGGAGGTGAGATGGGGTGGAGGGCAGTCTGTAAAATAAAATCTCAAAACGGGAATCAGGAAAGTTTTAAATAAAAATATTATGACGAAACTGAATGATAATACTAAGAATAAACAAATCAAAATAATGGCCTGTGATTAAATAAACAAGAAACGGGGAAAATTAAACTTAAAATCCAGTGTTTGTAAACTAAATATCCAAATTTAGCTTAGAATTATAACCTGTTGCTATTAAAAATAATAAGTTGAATGCACGTGGTGCTATTTGGGAGTTGAAAGGGGCCTAATAGTCACGTCGTCAAGTCACTAAAAATCCTTTCATACTTATAGTCCAGTAGAAATTGATATGGACCCGGACATTTTAGTTAACAGTCCAATTTTTGTTTTAATTACATCAGCATGACCTAAAATAGCTGCCAGAAAAATTCTCAAAAATTCGCACTTTGGGGAAATAAGTTTCAGGGCAAATAAGAAATGGCCGCCAAAATGCGTGTTAAAATTTAGGGAATATGTCATTTAGATAGATCTGACAATTCTCGGCAGGCTTACCAAAGAAAATTACTTTAAACTAATAATAAACTGTGTGATAAATACAAACAAAGCAACTGTTATGTGTAAATCTCTCAAAAACCTCTCAATAAACTTAGGAAATACAATGAAACCATACATAACGGATGATTCATACTTCATCATGGTTTGAGCTGTTTTGGCAGTGACCTTCGCATTTACAGTGAATGCTATACATGCAATGCCTTTCTTGGAGCAACTACATGATACACATAAACGTGTACTGATAATACACTGACATCGTATATCTATAAGTAGCGCCGGTGGTGCTGGCGCCTTGTCGGTGATGATTGAGGACACTGCTCCATCTTCTACCTTATATCCATATTCTTCCTTCTTCGACACAGTCTTTAGGTGGCGCCGTGTACTGGCTTGGTGATGTTCACGAATGCTATGGAAATATGCCGCTCTACAGGTGGGTGGCATGTGCTCAACCGGCACATGCTTAGAAGAAATGGCATTCAGGTATCTGAGATTGTCTAATCCCTGACTTTTCGACCCTCCACTGTACAAAGCTTTATTGAATTTTTCTCCAATTACATGTATATCTTCCTTTGATGCGGAGATGTCACCAAATATAATTACATCCTCTCGCAACTTCGGTGAAGACTGAAGCTTTTTAAGTTGCTTTACCTTGCCCATGCCATACAAAGCTGATGTAGTATCACAACCAGACATACCGTGGGCAAATGGCAGACACATGCACAGCTCTCTACCTAAAATATCTTTAGCCACTGTAATGCATATCTTTTGTTGCCTAGTTTGTAGGAAGATATTTGATGACATGCTTGCATGATAGAGTAGCAGAATCAAAATATCCGTATCATCGGCAACAACTATCGTGGGTCGCTCTGGTTGTGACAGTTCTAATGCCTTTCTTACGATCGAAACATCAGCATCACCTTCATCTCCAGCATGCTCTACTTCAACACCTGCATTTGTTAAATGTTCTGCCAACAAATTTATGGTGCTCTGCTTATTGTGTGTGTTTGACAAAAATCCAGCCGTGTTTCCTGAAACAGGTGTGATGTTTCGAACTGCCACATCAGGGAAATCTGCTTGATTAACTCGCCGCCTCTTCTGTTCTTTGTCCTTTGTTGTTGGTGCATTATAGCTATCAAGGATTACGCATATCGGCACTCCAACCACTCTACAATGTATAACCGCAGACACAAATGAGCTACATACAGCTTCCATCGTCCCGATATTTGGCCAACCTATCCGATGTAAAAGCGCGCAACCATCAAAAACTCTTGCTGCTGGCTCTGGGATCAGTTGCTGTACAATCGCAGTGTCCATGTCAACTATGTACTTTGCCAGTTGTGACTTTTGGGATTTCCCCATAGTACCATCATCGTGGAAAAGGGCTGGACATACTGTGGCAAGTTCATATTCAAATACACTTTTATCTAGATGACCGGAAACATAGGCGCTAGACATTAAGCGATGGTAGAGTTCTTGAGAAGACATATGAACGTCTTCGCTTCCGACTTTGACCACTTTTCGCATGACAGCAAAAGTCACAGCTTGGTCTGTTCTCTTTAGGATAATATCACCAAACTTTCTTTCATTTAACTTCTCATGAATTTTCTGGCCAATGTTAATTGCATCATCAACCGTAACACGATGATCTGCAATTAATCCTGTAGCAATGTTTCTCAACTGATGCTCATTAACCGTGAAAGGATTGTGTTCCATAAGAAACAATTTAAGCTTCCTCACGTCTTCTAGATCGCGTTTCATGTTTGCTGGGTCAATTTCCCTATGATGTTCTGACCATGTTCCCGTGAATGTGTCAGTCAACGATCGCAGAGCATGTGTGTACTGTGCTATGATATGTGCTGTGAGGAGCTATTTTGTTATAGCAGAATCCTTATGTGTTATGTTGATCAATCCTCCTTGAGTTTTTCCAGCTCTCATAAGGCACTGCTCAATGGTCATATCCGACCATTTACCACTCTAATACACTTTTTCATTTCTACAGACAGTAAAGTATCCTTCGTGCATGGCCCCTTCAAGGCAGGGGCATAGTTCAAGAGAATCTTGAAGATAAAGGCGACAACATTTCGTGTAATTGTTATGCCCAGTGGCAGCAAAGAATGGCAACATTAGCTGTGTAGCTTTCAGATGGAGTCGCCAGTCACCAGTACGTTCAGCTCTGATGAATAACCTTACCATTGCTACAAAGTCCATGAATAAAGACCATAATTTGCCTGTTCTGGACTTTTCTATATTCTTCCTCAAATCACAAACTTGCTTACATAGATTTTGCAAATGTTCATTGTTACAAACATCATCTGGTGAGATATCATGTGACATGAGTTCGGTACATAGATTGTGTAGCTGTGACCACATGTCATCTGTTGCCATATAGTGTTGAGTTTCATGTGTTATAGCAATTTCGTCTTCAGTTGGCTGTTCATTTGATGAGCTATAACTATCATCATCAACGTCGCTGTCTTCATCTTGCAACTCGGAGAGTACAGATTCATCATATGTGTTACATGAGATGTTGCCAGCTGTACCGACGTTAAAAAATCCATCATCTTGTGGTTCAATTAACAGAAGATGCAATGCAGAATTTGTCATGAGACATGCCCTCAGTGTCTTTGTGTAGGCTTTTCCCTCCATCATTTTGGGGAGAGAGTTCCTAGCGTAGACAGTTGCCCACAAATCATCTAGCCCACTCCCCTCCATGATCTTACAGCCAGTGCCAAGAAAAGACATTAGTTGGTGGAAACCACCCAGACGTATGTACATATTCGCAAACTGGATGGAGTTGTCTTGCTTAATTCTGTAGCTTTTCAAGTACAACAGTTGGTCAAATGTTATGGTTGCACAACACATCCCTGCTTTTCTGGCTTGTCACTGCACAAACATCATAGTACTATAAATAGCTTCATTTGTTCCTGGATTCAAAGGAACCATGGGGTTGTAAACTATTGCAGTACAGTGGAAATTGTCAACTGTAGTTACTTCAGACATAAATCCATGCCAGTTTTGTGGTTGCGCTGTGAGAATGCTAGAGTACAGCCACAGTGTGTCTAATCTGCTATACTTATCAATAGATAAGCTGATAGGCTTAACTTCTTTGATCTTCACATCCAATATTAGTGATTTAGTTGGACATGGGTATGTTAATCATCTTTTAGCTTCGGGCATTAACTAGTTTAAATACGTCTGATTGCCTGACCGTCAAATATTTGAAGAAACATTTTAAATCGCTGCATATAGCGCTATTCTTAGGCATTCGTTTTGCCAGAAAAACAGAGGTTGCTACCATATAGATGTTTAACGCTAAAAATCCATTTTGTTTTATTATACATGAAATTATTTTGAGTAGAGAGTGTGTCAAATACGGCAATACAGCATGGGTTACTGTAAGTACCAATACTTATCGGTAAGACTAATTTCAGGAGTAGCTAACAGAATACTTACTAAATTATACATGTTTTTTCGTATTTCGCACGTCATGTTATAAGGGTTAAAAACCCATGTTTCCCCAGGTGAGAATTTGTGAGAATTTTCTGTGTGCACTTAGGACAGTCATATGAAGAATCTGACACCAAAATGTGGATGTTAACTAAAATGTCCGGGTGCACCTATTGTTGATCCAGCGCTGGGCGAAAGGAGAGCAAAGCAGAGCGACAGTATCCACATCAAAAGCAAAGCAACGTCAATAACGACCTCCGTGTCCAGTTTTCGTGTTTCCACCTCCACACACCAACGTCTTCGTCATTGCATCCCCGGCCGAATTGTCACCGCAGATAGAAGTGCACAGCAGATAGAAGCAGCAAGCAAGTAGCGTCAACACTCTACTCGACCAACGGCATCTCTCCAGGGCGGGTTGATTGCGGCTCAACGATAAGCCCACCTAGATCACCACGTGGCGCCAATCCCACATCCAAATTCCCGGGCTCTGGCTTCAACGCGCGTAGTCACGGCCATCCACGTCGAACCAAAGATTTAGGACAGATTGCCTTTATTCAATGGAGATTGCCAATTTCTTAAGATCGTTTTCACAAGTCATATTGAAATCGTCTTACAGCATAAATGTATTTAGATGGAGGATACAAATTAGACCATGTAGGTGCTTTCAGATATAGAACCGCTTACTAAACAAAAATCCTACTTGTTCTATTCATATCACGAACTCAGTTTCAGCTATTACATAATGTGATATCTAGTTGCAGAGTTTCGTGCATTGAGAAGTTAATATTAATTATTAAAAACTGAGATCATGCAACCTAATTATCAAATACATTGGCTTACTAATTTTAGATAACAAACAGTAGACTAACCCTTGCTCTAGCATATGCATGTTATTTATTATATACATTGGCTCTAAGTTGTTGAGCCTGTGTTGGTCCAACAACTGTAACCCAACGCTAATTTCACCACTGTTATGTGGGCGCAACCCATGTATATAACATTTATACATTATGCAGTGTTATTATGGCAACGTTAGCTCAACCCAACCCATATAACATGTATAATATGAATTGGCTATAAATTGCCGGGCCAATGTTGGCCCAACAAATGTAACCAGTGTCACCAGACAAAGAGAGTTTTTCCACTGTTATGACAAAATTGGCACAACGCATGTGTATATCATTATTAAATACATTGGCTATACGTCGTTGGACCAACATTGGCCCAACAACTGTAACCCAACTGTAACCCTGCCACTATTATAGCAACGTTCGCCCAATGCTTGTATTAGCATTTATAATATGCATTGGCTATAAGTTGTTGGGCAAACATTGGCCTAACAACTGTAACCCACTGTAACTTTGCCATTGTTATGCCAACATTGGCCCAACCCTTTATTGCCAACGTGGATGGTACCACAAAATTGCCAACGTTAGTCCAATGCCCAATAACCATCCATGACAATCAATCACCAACGTTGGTCTAACGTTGTAATGTTATCTGGGACCCTCAATTAAAACCTAGAACCTTAAGAAAATAGCTTCCACACTTGTCTTTAGAACAGTTAAGTAAATGAGCTTTCAAAGTTACTTTATCATATTCCCATCAAATATTTCCACGATATCGCGTTAATAGCAAATAAGCGAGTATATTAAGATTTCAGTTGTAACTTGCTAAAGGTCGTCCCAACTGAGATCAAGGTACTAAACTCTTGACAATGTGAAGTGTATATCCAATGTGACCATGCAATGTGGATTGTACGTCCAATGTAGCCATACAATGTGGAGTGTATGTCCAATGTAGCCATACAATGTGGAGTGTATGTCCAATGTAACCATACGATGTGGAGTGTATGCCCAATGTAGCCATACAATGTGGAGTGTATGTCCAATGTAGCCATACGATGTGGAGTGCATGTCCAATGTAGTCATACAATGTGGAGTGCATGTCAAATGTAGCGAAACAAGGTTCTCTGAGATTTTAAATATTAATTTTTGGTTTTGTACAGAAAGGTATTTATTATAAAACCATAAATGAGAAATATTACGCTTTCATGTTGCAGTTATATAAGTACGTTCCACTCTAAACATGTCTATTGTACACAACAGGTCTAGTCATTTTTTCTACTGATCTCATGGTATGGTTGCGGATTAAAGGTTTAATAGTAGGATTAGTATTATTGGACTTCCGGTTTTAGCTATGCCCCGCCCATCTCTATCTAAGCTCCACCCACACCTCGTCCGTGTTGGGATCGATCGATCCCTGAACTCCCTGACTATCAACTTCCTGAAAACTATACAGGTAAGCTGAATATGTTGCAATGAATTTGACTTGGCGAGCACCAGCGTCCAGTTAAATTAGTTTCAAAATATTCAACATAATCTTTATTAAATTGTAAAGACATACAATTCCTACAACAACGCATAGTCCATCTTCAATTATGCGTTCGTGACATACTTATCTACGGAATTCATGACGTCATAATGACGTCATTGATTATAATGTCATTCTACACGTCACGTAGTTAATTATGACGTCATATGATGGATCGATAAAGTGGAAAAATCTATTCTTCGTTAATCTCCTGTATATGAGATCCATCCTTGCGAAATATGCTACACGCGAGAGACAATGGAGGACTCCAGTTTTAACTATGCCCCGCCCATCTCTAGCTAAGCCCCACCCATGATTTGCCCGTGTTGGGATCGATCAATCCCTGCACTCCCTCAATCCTAATTTCCAGAAAACTATGCAGGTAAGCTGTTGAGTACTTTGGATCTAATTTGACTGGGCGCTGGCAGCAACAGCGCCCAATCAGATTAGTTTCAAAATATTCAACAGAATGATTAGTAAATAGTAAAGACATACAATTCGTATAACTTGACGGACTATTCCAGGCTTATGAGGGAGTAGGCCTATTGTCTGTCAATTATGATTGTGGATTGTGACACTGTATTGTGACTTCAACCTATATGTGACGTAGCTGATAGTGACGTCATATGATTGATCGATAAACTGGATTCCTCTATTGTTATGCTCATGCCAAAGAACCATATATGAAGCTGCAAATATTATACATACATGCATAGAATAAAATGGCTGATGTAATTAGAGAGAATGACCAGCACACAATTTCAAATCGCGGCCTACCATCACTTAGCCAGCTTACAAATCATTATGCAATATAGAAACAAAACAAAACCACACGCATTAGTTCATGCGCTTTTTATACAGCGCCAGCTCGTGAATGGAAAGTACTAACAGTTTGCAAACATAAAACAACAGATAAATTAATGCCATATTCGTGTGACCAGAATGAAAAGTTATATTTACCTTTGAGATGGTGCTCGCTGCAAAAAGCAAAATATGTAGATCGTAGAGCCCAATGGCAAAGACCAGTGGGTTCCAAACTGGAATCTGTGAATAGGTAGACGATCGGTGCAACGATAGAGGACAGTGAACTTGATGAGACGTGAATCTGTTCTATATAAGAATTTGACAACACTTCAGATTTTGGAAGTGAGAAGATAAGATATCATAATAGTTTTCTTCCCCTGATCGTGTTCGTCTTTTGGAAGAGCCAATATTTCTCAGGAACACAGAACAAAATATCATGAAGCCATAGTTATTCAGTAAAAGCAACGCACGCACGCACACACGTACGCAGGCAGTCAGGCATACAGGTAGACAAGGAGGCACGCACGCACACACTCACACGCCAGCACATGCACGCACCCACCGACGCGCGCACTCACCGACGCATACCCACATACGCACGCACGCATGCACCCACCAACGCATGCACTCGTGTATCTACGCACGCACGCACGCACACACACACGCCCTTGTTTTCCATTGGTCTTTAATCCATCATGTTTTATATAATCAAACTTATAGCATCGAACGCTGTGGTGAATCAGTGCGACGAGCCCTTGACTACAGGCAGCACCGATTGTAAGAGGCATTCAACACGCTGGTACTATAATAACGATGAGGGAAAGTGCCAGAAATTCGTCTACTCGGGATGTAATGGCAATCGCAATAAATTCCGCCGTAAAAGAGACTGCGAAAAGGAATGCGTTAAAATGGAAGCAAGTAAGTATAGTCCTAGGTCGATTTGGATAACGTTTCTGTTAGCACCACGGCATGGTATAACTTATTAAGCACTGATTTGTTCTGCGATTCCGTGCCTATGCAGTTGTACGCACTAATTCGAGTTTACTGTTGTTCTGCTATATACACAATCTGAAATGATGGACGGGATGGCCTGTGGCAGCAACATGCCAGAGTCGAATTAGTTTCAAAATCTTCAACAGAATGTAAACTATGAATGCATAAAAAACATACAATTCTGACACTTTAGTGACGTACCTTTCAATTTTCGTGATAGATCTATTTCAAGTTGATCGTGACGTCAGCTAGGTAACATATATCGTATTTGATTCGGACGTCTGATACTTGAGTGCGGGATCAGGTCGGCCCCGTGTTGGGATCGATCGATCCCTGAACTCCCCGACTATCACTTATTTGACTGGGTGCTATTGCTGGACAGCTCCCCCCCCCCCCCCGGTCAAATTAGTTTCAACATATTCAACGATATGTTTATTAACTAGTAGTCCTAAAGACGTGACGAACTTATCTACGTCATTCATGACGTCATTGATTAAGACGTCACCAGACACGGCACCTAGTTGAGTATGACGTCATAGGATGGATGGATAAACTGTGAAGGTACACTGGGACTTCCGGCATAGGTATAGGCATACCATACATGCTGCCAAATCCGAACTTAACACTCTGAAACCGAAAACCGAAATACCGCAAACGAAAAATCTTTTTAGAATGCAAGAACTATTCTGTTGCGTATTTTAAAGCTAATTTTACTGATAGTTGTTGCTGACCGTCAAATTAGCTTCAAAATAGTCAACAGTTCACCTGTATACTCACCTTGAAATGGACCTTTCCAGTTTTAGCTATGCCCCATCCACCTCTAGCTCAGCTCCACCCACACTTCGCCGTGTTGGGATTGATTGATCCCCGATACACCCTAACTATCAATTTCCTGAAAACTATACAGGTAAGCTGTTGAATAGTTTGTAACTAATTTGACTGGGTGCTGTTGCTGCCCATGTCAAATTAGTTTCAAAATATTCAACATAGTATTTATTAAATGGTAAAGACATACAATTCGTACAACAACGCATAGTCCGTCTTCAAATATGCGTTCGTGACGTACTTATCTACGTCATTCATGACGTCATAATGACGCCATTCATTTTGATGTCATTCTACACGTCACGTAGTTGCTTATGACGTCATATGATGAATGGATAAAGTGGAAAGGTCCATTGATGTTCGGGGAATTCAGGGTTCAAAATGAAGAACACAGGCAAAATCGTCTATTTTAATTTAACATTTTACCCAATTCCGAAAATTGTAAAGTTAGGTAATCGTATGCATGCCTAGTATACGTCGCCCCTGTCAATTGTGAACTATGCCATGAACATGTTTTGACAACTTGAATGGATTGTGAACTTATTGAACTATGAGTGAAAGACTGAACTCAGATATTCTTAATTGTAGTTGCATTACCAGCCTGTGGACAAGATGGGTATCGTATAAAGGTGAAATGTCCTGGGAATGTTTGCAAGGATCGGACGTGTTCACGTTTCCCTGAAATCAAGTGTCAAGCTGACCCATGCACATGTCAGCCAGTCTTTAAAGACCCACTTAATGACGAGGCGATTGATTGCAATAAAGGTGATAATAATAATAATAATAATAATAATAATAATAATAATAATAATAATAATAATAATTATAACTAGAACACATTTACTGAAGTAACTGTAAATCTGCGATGACTGGGCATTAAGGAGTATTATAAGTCCTCTTCTCATATGATCATTGAACATGTCTGATGCTGATCTGATAAAAAGTGTTGTCGCAGTTCAAAGATCCATAGTTGAAATTCCCATAGTTTTACAAAGCTGATTTCCTAAAAACCAATAGCCTTGACCCTAGAGTATAAAATAATGTCTCATGATTTGCTGTAGTGAAATTTTTACCAAAAGCAAGGAAAGGCCATTACATGTCAAATAAAGGTGACATTAATGAATTAAAGTAAAAGGTAGGCAATTCATGCAAAGAAACTGACCAATTTCAGTTTTTGACATGGATTATCTCCCTTTACCTGTTGAAGTTGATTGAGTCAATAATTTTTCCTTTATTTGACATTTGATGGCTTTTCCCTTGATTTTGAGTCGGATGTGTGACTACGGATTCTGGAATGATGTTAAGTTTCAATGTGATCTGCAGAAACCTTAAGGGGAGTCGCTATCAGAATATCGCTCTCATACATCTCCTATGGGGCATTTTGGGCACGGACAAGCGTATTCCTCGGAAATTATTCACTGGATCCAAAAGAAAAATAAATAGCATCCCAGGCCCTAAGGTTTACTGAAAGTGTCTCAAGTTTGGAGGCTAGAATTCGCAAATGGTACTCAATGGTACACATAATTGCGTCATCTATGAGCTTATCAAGGAAATATTGTTTAGTGTGCAGATTTGCAATAATAGAAATGTTAATATGTTCACTAACGATTTTATTTTAGTAAGCAATGTTAGCCTCTGGTATCTAGGGATGTCAAAAATGTCAACCCTCTGACAGGGACAGAAGTAAGAATTCTCATGATGTCAAATAACTGTTTTTATGCAGCATTTTTTCAAAAACTTATCACTGAACTGAAAAGATTTTTTGGGCCATCTAGCGGGTCAACAGATCCTAGAAATATCTTAGGTTTCAAGATGAGCTTGTAAAAATCCTAGGAGCAGTCGCTGACCGAATATTGCTCCCATACATTCCCTATGGGACATGTTGGGAACGGAAATTCAGCTTTCTGAAAGGCTAACATGTTTGCCAGTGATTCTATTTTATTAATTAATAGTAGTATAATGTATCCACGTATATGCCAAATATCAAGCATCTGACCAACCTGGAAATATGAATTATCTTGATTCCAAAAAACTGGGCTTATGCCGGATTTTCTAAAGAACGGATCACCAGATCCAAAAATTATTTTGGGTGGAGATGCTGATCGCAGATTAATAATAATAATAATAATAATAATAATAATAATAATAATAAACCATTGAACAATTCTGCTGCTGATGCGATAAAATCTCTCGGTGTAGTACAAGTTCAAAGAACCACACTTGCAATTGCCATAGTTTTACATTGGGCATGGAAAAGCTGATTTCTCAAAGAGCCTCTTCAAAAATGATATGAAATCAAGTCTATATAGGACCTGTAAGACCAAAACCAATTTCGGCGGTCATTTAAAAAAATTAAAAATAGATTATTTTTCACGGTTTGTCATCCTTCATTTCTGGACAAAAAAAGAAAGCTGGTATTTTTTTTACAAAATGTGCGCCTGGAAGGCATTTTGTAAAAAAAATCTTTTTGAAAATCATTTTTCATCGTGAGTTTATTTCTGTTAAAAACGAAAACTGGTATTTTTGACCAAAATGTACAATCTGATGGCCATTTGGGAAAAAAAGAGTTTCATGAAAATATCCCCAATGGCAATATCCCAACCAAGTATGGCCATGAACTGATCAAAACTCTAGGCGTAGTCGCAGAGTAACTCTTTCATAACGAAGCCGGCCAAAACCGGCCTCTGAAGTGGCTTTGAGGGATATTCATTTGCAGGTCAAGAGAAGGCTATTTTTGAAAACTTCTTTCCAGTGGTAAGTTTTCAAAAATAGTCTTCTCGTGGCCTACAAATGGACATTGAATAAGCGAATATTTGTATTTGTTTATTAAATTCAGTCATTAAAGGGTTACATATCCTGAAAATTGCAATTCATTCCCTATGGGGGCCATTGGGGGTCAAAGGTCACAAGTCAAGGGTACCTTTTGCGTGGGCTGTCGCAGATTAATAATAATTAGAACACTGTACAGTCCAGTAACTGTGAGTCTGCGTGTTAGACATTAAAAGAGGCTGAAGTAACCGCATCAGTATAAATATATATATATATATATATATATATATATATATATATATATATATATATATATATATATATATATATATATATATATATATATATATATATATAATATTTTGAAACTTCTATTAGGTTATTTAACATTTCCGTGTACAATACGGATTGTTATTCTACGAGTCCACGTTGTGTTTAAAAATCAGTATTGGACGAGACGTCGAGTTCAATACAGATTTTTAAACACAACGTGGACGAGTACAATAAAAATTCCATATTACACTCGGAAATATTAAATGATCCATTTATTATAGGCCCTACACCTATATGTGACGTAGTGATTTCACCGCTGGTGAAGTCACTGCGTCACAGTGGTTGTCAGTGTTTTCACTATTTTTAATTTTACATATTTTGTTGTGGTATGGTAACTTTAAGTCTGGTGACGTATGTGTGTGGGTGTCATTTCATGCATGGGTTAGTGCAATGGTCATCTGCACTGGCGGGGTAGGGATATAGCACTGATTTACGGGGGAAATTATAGCAAATTGTACGGCAAGGGTCGTGTAAGCTGTGTTCAAGATATGCATTAGTAGATAACTGCAAAACAATGGCATTGGTTTAAGCAGGCACTATTTTGCCTTGTGTGTGAGGTTTCGGAAACTAGTTCGCGCAGGTTGTCTAGGATAGGTAGAGCCACATGGATACGCCATATTGCAATCCATCTGACAACATTTATCAAGTTTGGTAGAGCAGCAACTGAGGGCCGTTTGGCTACCGTATGTTGAGTGAGACCATGTTCGTCCATTAACATATCAACAGTTGCGGGGTTTTTTTCAACCCTACCCATAGACTTGTGCTACAATTTATATGTGAAAGTGATCTTGGAAATACTATGGAAGTGATTAATATGGTTCAGGGTTTGGGTTATAAGATTTAGTGGGAAAGTAAGGTGGGGGACGTATTTTTTGTGTTAGTTTTATTATACCTATCAACTTGTGTGATAGAAGGTTTCTGATTGTATTAGAAACTTTTCTAATTATTGTCATGTTTTCCTTGTGGGGTTTTTCTATATAAACTACTTCTTGCAAAGGTAGTATATTTAGTTTTTGGAATTTTATTGATACATTGAATTTCATAGACTGTATTAGACCCGCTGGAAAAGGGATATAAAGAAAAAGATTTCTCCTCACTCTGACAAAGTTGTCCACATTTCAACATCTGATATCCAACGCATGAAAGATCCAGTAAAGCTGACGAATTAATTTTCAATAAATTAAATTTCTGGCCTTGTCTTGACGTATTCTAATTTCCTTTCTTAAATTTGTTTAGGTTCTTGTTTTAAAATCGATTAAAGGAAACTCATTTCGGATTAGTTTAGACCAATGTAGAATAAAGGTTCATCGTTTAGAAACGCTGGCTTACATATATATTGAAACAATTTGAAAATAAATGATTCAAAGCAACATGCTCATTGAATTTACTATTTACCAAATGTACAGCGCGAATGATACAAGTTAACAATTCATTTATGGCGTATTACCACATTGAGTAATAACTATTATGACAAAATGTTTGCCTGGTGTAACAATTCCGATACAAATGACGTCATAACTCACGGTAACGTAAAATTATTATGACGTAACAAACAGCCTTGAGATGCCAATAACACTTTTAGACAGAGTCCAATATCGCTTTTTAGAGTCCAATAACACTTTTTAGAGTCCAATATCCCTTTTTATTGGATGGTCACGTGGTAGTAATGCATCCATTTCATTGGTTAATATATACAGGTGTATAATAATTCCCGGTATTTTCCAGAATTGGGACAGAATTCAGCTAAATCATAACATGACAATTCCCAGCTAGTTGTGGCATTAATAAGTAAATCAATGTCTCACAAATTTAATCCTTTAGTCCTAAGTTCAACGCTTACTACCAACCATCTCTTGCTCTCACACATTTCCAGGTCTTATACCAGGTCCTATTGACTACTAAAAGTGAGATGATAGTCCGTAAACCTATTTGTGTCCAATTTCGTGCAAATGGATGAACAGATTTGGATTCTGGAAAGCTTAAATGGACGCGCCAGAAAATTCCAATATCAAATAAGCGGGCTGCCAGTCTTTGAAGTTTGAAAATGAAAATTAGCTTTTAGTCCATCACAGAAAGGATTTTTTGAAATTTAATGTTGTATTTGCACGAATCAATGATAGGTTGGCTAACTATGTTCCAACTTTAGACCTTCCATTGTCCTTCTCTGACCAAGGGGAGATAATTTCTGCTAAAAATGTAAATTGGTACCCTTGACCGATATGGCGGGTAAGTTTATACCCTTTGACCTTTGTCCCCAATGGATATTCGGGTCACCAAGGGTAACATGCTAGCCAAGTTTGGTGGTAATCTGTTAAAATCTCCAGGCGTAGTCAGCGTTCAAAGATCAATATAGAAAATCCAGATGTATTTGCTATTGGACATTTTTAGGCATGATTTGCAAAAAAAGAAAGGTTAATATGTTCGCTAATGATTTTATTTTATTAATGAATTGTAGCATAATGTGGACACCTTGACTATCAATTTCCAAAAAATCTACACAGGTAAGCTGTTGAATATTTTGAAACTAATTTGACTGGGCGCTGTTGCTTCTTCTATATTTTCAGTGGCCACATTATGTAACCGCGATATCGCGACAGCAGAGCAAATGGATGATGAGGCCGATTTCATCCCTGATTGTGATGATCAGGGTGGATACCAAATAACCCAGTGCTCGGATACGCACTGCTGGTGTGTCAACAATGATGGTACTGAGCAAGCGTCGACACGGGTTCCATACACTACTGATGACCTCCATTGTAGTAAGAATTATAATTTCTGAGAGATGTTTTTAACGAGTTCGTGTGAAGCCAGTCCTGTGCTTTGACTCTAATAGACCTTTCCCACATTAGCGTATTTTGAGAAAATACCTTCCCAGAATGCATTGCTCGTACCACTTCTGGCTGGTAACGGCTATCGCTGACCCGCAAACATCATTACTTTACTATTGGAATCCGACACAATGGACTTTAAGTAGTTAAGATGAAGTACTAGTTTCATAATATTATTGAAGGCATACATCATTGGAAAGCTAAGCCAATTTCCTATACATTTCTGTTTTGGTTTTTATATTTTTATCAAATTTAATACAGTTGATTGTGATTTTACTATAGCCCTTATTGACCACTTGATTTAATAAATCGGGGTATAATGGTGTATTTTATATACGCAAATAACCCAGTGAAAATTTTACAAAAATAAAAAAATTATGCATTAATGTTTAGACTATTGAATGCGCTTACCAATGATGTATGACTTGAATAATATAGTGATTTTAGTTAATTATGGGAACGGTTTAAATCGCGGTGTATTTTAGTGCAGTAGTAGCTGAAGGCGGTCAGCCGCTTGTTGGCGTTACCAGGCAGGGATTATGCTCTGAGCGTTGATTTAGGGGAATCCCAGCGTAATGACGTCAATGTATGAAATGTGTATTCTGGACACTGCTATATTTGTCCGATTACTTGGTTTGACTGTATCAATTTAAATGAAATGAATGTTTAGCGAGTGTTTGTCTATCAAAAAAATAAAAATCTATTTTAATGAGTAACTAGATTGATCGGTCGATGACGCGTCATCGCAATTCACCACGTTCACCGCTTCGAACTTTTGACACACCCTACAACCCACTCCCTGGGGCGGAGCCAAATGTAAACGTCATTTTGTACGTCGCATATGGGTAACTGACATACTAAATTTGGTTGAATTCCGTCCATTAGTGTCAGAGGAGTTGCATTACAATCTAATCAATTTCATGACCTTTTGACCAATCCCCCATGCCTGGGGGCGGAGTCAAATGTAAATGTGCTCAGCCACCACGTTGATATCGGTAACTCATATACCAAATTTGGTTGAATTCCGTCCAATCGTTTCGGAAGAGATGCGTTAAATCAATTTTCGCATGTTAAAATTTGACCTTTTGACCCTGCTCCCGCCCCTTGGTGGCGGAGACAACTCTAAATGGCCTCTTGCACTCCGCAATCATATGGGTAACTCAGATATCAAATTTGGTTGAGTTCTGTCTAACGATTTCAGAGTAGTTGCATTACAATCAATTTCGTGACCTTTTGACCCCCCACCACCTCCTGGTGGCGGAGCCAAATGTAAATGTGCTCATGTACTCTAGATTGATATGGGTGATACGCAGAACAAATTTGGTTTAATTCTGCCCAACGGTTTCGGAGGTTTTAAAAACGTGGGGATAATTATTGTTTTGTGTTCGTGTTATGTTGCCGAACTGTACTATAAGAGAAGTAAAATGTATATACAATACAATCGCTCTGCAAACATTTCGAACGATTGTAGCGGACAGTGCTATACACGTCAGCATTTTCTGTCACTGACTGCCAGATAGCGCTATGATCAGCATTTTATCTCGCTCTCCACCAGGTAGCACTACCGCGTTCTCACTGGAGAGTTAATCGGGAACAACGCCATACGTCAGTTTTGCGTTACGCGGGTTAAGTCTCTAGTGAGAACGCGGTCTAACCTACATAGTACAGGAAATAGTTAAACAGGATTAGGCAATGAGAAAGAGACCTTAAACTCTCTAAATCGGCGGTTATCGTCAGATATATCGTTATTCTTTCCCTATGTGAACACAGCCTATTCCCTAAACATTTGCAAGATAGCGGTATCGGTTGCATTTTCTCTCACTTTCCGCCGGGTAGCGCTGCAGTCATCATTTTGTCTCACCCTCCGCAAGGTAGCGCTCCAGGGTTATCTTCCACCACTGTGAATAGAAACAGATATATCGACAATATACTAACCAACATAGCACACGAAATACTTAAACAGGATTAGGCAGTGAGAAAGGGCATAGAGGCGTGTTCTCGCTAGAGACTAGGGCGGCCTTAATCCTGAGTAACGCCAAACTGACATACAGCGTTATTCCGGCTTAACTCTCTAGTGAGATCACGGCCTTAGATTATTATATTTTACCATTTCATTATTTTTCTTTCGTTTTAGTTTATTTTATTTCAGGCAGGCAAGCGTGAGTTTACTAGCACACCACCACACCCCCAGCATATGAGCCTGTTATTTCGTAGCCCTTTACTGGCCAAAACCGGCCAAGAGGAATATGAAATCTGATCACCGGAATGACTGGCTCGGGGATCATGTTAAACATTCCTGTCGTATAGTACAGCCCATAAATAAGTTAATATGTTTGCAAAACTAAGACAGACAGAACGTTAATTTATTTCTGCGATGTACTGTATGTGTTCTAAAATGTTCCCTTCTTGGCCTGTAAAAGGGCATTTCCAAACCCACAGAAATCACATTCCACCCCCAGGGTCTAACTTAGGACTCAGAGGGCCCTATGCACAGTTTGTGAAAGTATTACCCAGAGTCCGCGTAACTGCCGCTGTGCTCGCCAGAAAGCTAAGGCCCAGTTCCAACCGCAATGCTGCTGGGGGTGGGGGTGGTTGAGGTCAGAGGGCTGTGGGATTTGTCCACATCGGTCTTATACAGTCTTATATTTATACTTGAAAGCTGTCAAACAAATTACAAAGATACTGTTGAATATTTTGAAAATAATTGGATTGGAAGACATTGCTGCATAAAGCATTTTTTACATTGTGCTCAAAATTGCTTTCTTTTGGAAAGATTGTAACTTATTTATGAGCTATGTAAAAGGTATAGCATCTATACGTGTGACTTAAAGAAATGCAGGGCCCCAAAAATTAACACAAAAGAGAATTTGTATGCCACTTTGTGGGGGTGGGTGGGGTGGGGGTGGGGGTGTGCAGTGGAAATTTGGGGCCCTGTGCAAATGCTCTTGATGCACTACCTTATGTTCAACCCTGTCCACCTTCTTGACCACAAAAGTGTGAAAGACTTTACCTGTAGTCTAAGAACCTATTTTATTCATTTTGATGGGATTTACATTCTTGCCTATTTTATTTGCAGCTACCATTCTCGTGACTACTGTAAAACTCGGTTTCACCTTTAACGTTCCATTTTCTCGAATCTCTGGGAAACTGGGACAGTTTATAGAGTAAGTATCGGTTTAGTGTTTTATTCACCTACACATCTAACAAGTGCCATTATATGAATTCGACTTCTGATTGGCACGTCAGTGCAGGTGATGTTAGTTGGCGAGTGAAAGTATTATTGCTTGAGAGATGGGATCCATGGAATTGGACGATCGATAATGGACCTTTCAAATTTTAGCCATGCCCCCCCCCCCCCCCCCCCCCCGATCTCTAGCTAAGCTCCACCCACGCTTCACCCGTGTTGGGATCGATCGATTCTTGAACTCCATGACCATCAATATCCAGAAAACTAAACATGTACGTAAGCTTTTGAATATCTTGAAACTAATTTGACCGGTAGCTGTTGCTGCCTATTGCAGCAACAGCGCCCAGTCAACTTAGTTTCAAAATATTCAAAAAAATGTTTATTAAATGGTAGGACACATACAATTCGTACAACGTGTCGGACTATTAAGCGTTAAACACGGACTAAATCGAGTCATTCATGCTACAATTAATTACGACGTAATCCTACACGCCACGTCATATGACACGTCAGATGATGGATGGATGGATAAACTGGAAATGCCAAACTCTCTTGATCAAGTGTCTATTGTAGATAAATCATTATCTAATGATGTTTCAACCTATAATTGAGTATTTCGATATCAGTTATTGACATGTTATCCGCGTAAGGCCTTAAGAGATTGTCTATTGTTTGGTTACATAGTTTATGTATATTAGAAACAGTAGTAGACCAAGTACAGAAACTTGCAGCACGCGTGCATTTACAGTTTCCACTGATAAGTATGGTAGTCTGCGACACACTGATACAGTGTACCATCTATGGCATAGTTATACTTTCTAGGATATGCCTATATACCCGACTTTGACGAATGCCTCGGCGGTGTGGAAGAACGCTGTACATGCATATTTCCTTTCATTTAAAGCGTATGACACAATACGACACATTTTGATTAATTGATTAGTTGAATAGTTATGTCAGAGTCCTGGTTGAAATCTACATAGAAGAGGTTTTGAGTTCAAATATTGAGAAATATATTTAAATACTATTCTTTAAATAATTGTATCCAAAAAACGCGTACAAGTTAAATTGGTCTATGATTCCAGGGTTCCTCTTATCTATTGTCCCTTCTTTAAAGAGGTGGTTACAAATAATGAATTAAATTGATTTTATTTGACTGCCGGCAGTTTTCCATAAGCCGAGGAAGGTACAGTTTTGGAGAGATTTACTAACAAGAATTGTAAGAAGAATAGACAATGCTTCATGCACTACATTTAGCACATGGTTTTTAACAATGGTGACGATTCTCTAATTCCTGTGCTATATCGTTAGTTTAAACTTTTTTAAATAATAAACATGACGATTATTGATACTTTCCAGAGCAATTCGACAGAAGATTGGTTGGATTTTAAACGCTCTACACGCTGTTGGAAAAACAAACGTAAGTATATTAATATCCCTGATAAATGCATAATCTCAAGAGCACGACCAATCTCAATAATGGACCTTTCCAAGTTTATCCATCAATCATATGATGTCACAATTAACCACGTGACGTGTAAGAAGACGTCATAATCAATAACTTCATGAATGGCGTAGCTAAGTTCGTCACGAATGCTTAATTGATGATGGACTAAGCGTTGTTGTACGAATTGCCTGTATTTACTATTTAATACACATTCTGTTGAATATTTTGAAACTAATTTGACTACTGTTGCTGCCCCAGGCAGCACCAGCACCCAGTCATATTAGTTTCAAATTATTCAACAGCTTACCTGTATAGTTTTCTGGAAATTGATAGATAGCGATTTCAGGGATCGATCGATCCCAACACGGCGAAGTGTGGCTGGAGCTTGGCTACAAATGGGCGGGGCATAGCTTAACCTAGATTCCTTTCATTGATGGATAAACAAGCAGTATTCAACTATTGGAGTAGTGATATTAAATGATATTATATAGTGATATTAGATCCTCTATATATAGCTTATAATGAGTTTAACCGTTGCACAATAATACGAGACGACGAAAACCAACATTCCCATCCAATATAATCAATAACAATATAATGTGAGCCCTAACCCTTTCATAGTGAAGCCGGTCAATGCCACTCTCTGCGGTCACGAGAAGACTTTTTCATTTTACCACATGCATGACTGGAATGAACTGACTCGATAACCGAGCCAGACATTCCAGTGGTAACTTTTCAAGAGTAGTTTTCTCTTGATCTGCAAATGGATATTCAATAAACAAGTATTTTGAGATTTTTTTACCAAATTTGGCCATTAAAGGGCTAAATTAGTGTATGTGTTTTGCTGGATGTGGATAGATATATAGTGACTTTTCTAGCTTTGTTTATTTCAGGCCAGGTCTGGGAGTATTGTCACAGAGGTAACCCTTGAAAACACAAATGCAACGGATGCAACGAATGCAACGAATGCAACGAATCAAGTGGACATTTCTTCAGCTGCTGACCTTATTGTCAGAGAGGTATTGTTGTGCATAGTGCACCTAATAGATTTACAATCATGTAATCATTATTATCCACGCGCTTTTCGAAGAGAGATGAGGATTATGCCGTCCCGCGTTAGAATACATGCAAACAAATGAAATACAGATCAAATGGATACATAACATTAAAATGATTCTTGACTCAATGGGACAAGATAACGTGTTTAGTTTAGAAGATATTAACCAGAAAAAACGTGTTAGACTAACCAGACAAGGCCAAGAGTACATATATGGACAAGTGGAAATATGATATTAATGCATCGAACAAGTTAACATTTTACTCATTAATAGAATATGAATTTTAATTTGAAACATACCTAAAGAAACTAGACAACAGAGAAGCTTTAATGCAACGCTATTTTAGAACACTAAGCCACATCTCGTTCGTTCCTTTAATTATACCCAAGCCCAAGAAGCCACCTGGCCCCCAGCCAATCTGCGCCCCATTGTGCTCCATACGGAAAATTCTATCCAATTATGACTTCACCGGATCATGTCAAAGTGGCTTTAAACGTGGACGCAGCTGCGCAGACAATCTATGGGCTCAACGCATTCCTGTGTCGGTAGACATGTCCAAACACTGGAATTTCCACAAAATGCCAATGACATGTCACGAGACTTCGCCGCAATTAAACGCTCAAAGATGCTAGATGTACTACGCCAGGCTAGTTGCAATGAAGATGAGCTACGGCTAGTGAGACTACTGCTTGCAGACACCAAGCTGAGAATACAAGTCAAGCCAGTGAAGTATGTAGCGTTTGAGACATCAATCGGCTTATCCCCTATGCTTTTCACCTGTTACCTTGCTGCTGCATTGAAATCCGTGCGGAAAAGATCCACAAGCCCAACCCCCACCACACTCCCACCTCCCCTGTGTCAATACTGGGTATGCCGATAGGGATGGAATATGCCGACGATGTGGACTTCATAGACGAGGAAAAGAAACAAACCCCTTGACAAACTTCTCCCAATAGTTGCAAGCAAACTGAAAACTGAGAATCTCTTTATGAATGAATATAAAACAGAGTTCACCCACATACACTTATCTACAAAGCATGAAACTAAAGAAGATGACGATCCTCTTCCAAGGCAACTCTAAACAAACTCGATGCCTGTCACCGCAAACACCTACGAACCATATAACGGGAACTGATATAATGGAGCGAGTATGCGAACTATGCAATTTCCTTGAAGATGAAATACTAGAGATATGAAATAGAAAGAATTAAATTTGTGTCTGACTATTATTAACGAAATTATACTGATGACAAAATACAGGGGCTATTCCAATTATGCAACAGACCTGATTTAGACAGATTATGTAAGCTTTGATAACGTTCAATGAAAAAGTACAAATAATTGCTCGGTGTTGAACAAACAAACTTGTAAGCAAACGAGCAAATAAAATAGTAATCAGTAAACGACGACGACGACGACGACGACATTCGAATTGCTACTACTACTGTTACTGCTGCTGATGCTGCTATTACTACTGCTGCTACTACTGCTACCTTGACTACCTCTGTTGTTGCTACTACTACTTACTACTACTACTACTGCTGCTGCTGCTGCTGCTGCTGCTGCTGCTGCTACTACTACTACTACTACTACTACTACTACTACTACTACTACTACTTACTACTACTACTACTACTACTACTACTACTACTACTACTACTACTACTTACTACTTACTACTACTACTACTACTACTACTACTACTACTACTACTACTACTACTACTACTACTACTACTACTACTACTTACTACTTACTACTACTACTACTACTACTACTACTACTACTACTACTACTACTACTTCTACTACTTCTGCTGCCACTATGTTGCTTGATTTAGATTATTGCAAATTTTGTCGCTACTGGCTGGCTGATGATGATGATGCCGCATTCACTTCCATTGGATTTTCTACTCGATCATCCCGTAGGCTCATCGCATCCAATAAATCGTATAAATCGCCCTGTTCCTCTGTGTATGCCATAGCCTTGGTGATTGTTTCATTTCCCTTCGTTATTACTCTCCTTGCCAATCGTACGTCGCTCAATGCTTTCACATAGGCTCGCACTAGAAGACGGCGGCTATCAGCATTATACGACGGGTGGGCTTTTCGAGCCAGGGCTCGAAATCGTCTGTTGAACATATTGATATTCTCCTCGCTCTTCTGCCGTTGCTGTTCTACCTCGCATTTCAATCTTTCATTCTCATTTGCTGATACGATAAATTGTACAATGTGCGCATATATTTCCTCCCATGTTACAGTATTTCGATTCCTGGTAGCCAGGTAACTCTCTACCTCCTTGTGCAGCTGACCCCTGGTGGTCCAACTCAGCCAATAGGCTGGGTCGCCAGGTTGATTGGGAGCCATCGCATCTAATGCGTATTTGCAGGTCTCTGGGTACTCTCGTACCTCAGCTGGTATGTGGCCGTCACAGGGCGGGGGGGGGGCGGGGGGGGGGGGGGGGGGGGGGTTGGGGGGGTGATTGGGGGGGGGGGGGGTGATATGCCTTACGTGATCCCTTAATATGTTTCCCTCTTTATTCTATGATCTTCCCTATTTTCTGCAGATGTCGCAAATCTCTCTAAACTGGCTTTTAGGTTAGCCGTCATGGTGTTAAACGCTCGGAATAACATTCCCGGGTTTTCCATGCGGTGTGATGCTGGTAGGGTGTCAAGTCTTGCTGGTGCTGCCATATTCCCTACGCGAACTTGTGATGTTACATAAAATAAAGTTGTATATTGACGTGTGCTAAAGTCCCTTTCTGTCGGTCGTGGTCTAAATCCGGTGTTGGAATTTCTATCGTAACGTTAGTGGATCTATCGGGCTTGTGCTCAACGTGCGTCGAGAATGCCAAATTTCCGATAATGTTACTGTGTCTAGATGAGCGATTAGAACTTTGGTGAGGTGCTATAATGCTTGTTGCTGTTCCAACAATGCTGCTACAAATTGCGTGTCGGTGGTGGTCATTTAAAGTGTCTGTATAAATGTTCTACTCACTATTTGTTGATGTAGACTCTCGTCTCGTCGTGGTCGCCAATGAAGATTTTCGTGTTCTCAGTGTACTTCTCATCTACATAAACTTCTACTATTCGAATTCGGAAAAGGATATTCCCTTTCTTGAATCTACACACACACAAATAACTCGAACGACTTCTCTAACTTTAAATATGAAAACGATAACTTTTATTAACTCTATACATGAACTAATATCTATAGCCATATTGCAGGCTTACACAAACTTGCAATTTAGACTTGTACAATTTCTAACAAAGTAAACTTCACGAAACTGGTGTTACGTTCGTTAAGGAACCGAGATCGTAAAAAGGTGCACAGTATTATGTAGGACTCGAATTGCGTAGGCGTGTGACACTCTACAATGACGTAAAACAGGGCTTCCCCTGTGATTCCCAACTTTTCCAGTGATTTGATTGCTCGCCCACGCATCCCAATCGATCAGACTAAAGCGGTTCTAACCAGCTTGAAAGTGACAAAGATTGACGGCTTTTTCCAAACACTTGTTGTTTGACAAGCTCGTCAATCAAGCATGCCAGTCATAGTTTTACATTCTTCGAATTTTGTTTTGTTGTGACAGGACTGCTGATGATTTTAATTCTAAACTGTTATGATTGCCCTGTAGGGATACATGAGCATATTTAGCCACCGGTGCCAACGGTCCTCATCCACCAAGCTACACCGCAATCTGATCCCTGACCCGTCACGTGCAAATAGACGCGGTCATAGAAATCCCCTAATATTCCAGCAGTGCTTGCCAGAATTCATCATCTCAATAAGTTACCAGAAACAGAACTGGTTTTATTGAGCATGCTACTACAGCCAGCCAGATAATATGTCTGATTCTCAAAATAATCTTCTAACACTTTGCCTTGCACGATATTGATACATTATATACCGAGGAAACATCCTTAAGACATCCTCGTATCTAATCTATCAATGCCTTGCCACACAGTGCTTTATTCCATATTTTATACTTAACCCTTCCTAAAGATGGAGGTCTTATTTCGCAGGTGATCACAGCATCAGTATTGGCAGCATACTAGCTTAACGCTTATTTAGTTATATACATTTCTTGGTCACATCTACCAAATCGTTATTATTATAAAGATGGGTTTAATTCAAACAGAATACTGATACAAAGTAATTTACATTAAGTGGGAACCTGTTACATAGCAGCAGCATCGAGCAACAGCTCACGGTAAGCTACTTCTATCGCTATAATAACATCACGTCATCGCCTATACATTTCATGAAACAGTCCTTAATAACTCGTAAAACAATCATCCATAACCTGCTGTTATGCAATTGTTGATGACTAACCTAATTTTACATACACACACTATATTCAGTGACTGTCCAAAGCGACCAGTTACTTAGTGGGGCGCAATGCCAATTATACTACAAAGATGCTTATGAATATTCATGAATGAGATGGCGTATTTACACAAGGTCAAATGCGATGTCAAGCACACAGGGTCAAAGGTCATAGGCACATATTTGTACGAGTCCCAAAAGATTCTCGAGGGTCTCGGCGGGTGTTAAGGTAGCTACTCCTTAAATCCCATATTTACAAAATGTATAAATTTATAGCACACCTCATATGCTACAGTTGTAGCCTGAGAGAATAAAGATTACTTGACTACTTGACTTGATTCATACACTCAAACTCGTTCAGATCTAATATCAAATTAATTATCAAGCTTGGTTAGTAAAAATAGCTTTCAGTAAACAATTCTCTTATATAATATACCTCTGCTATATGGGCAGTGTATATTTCTATACAAATAGCCTAGTGATGGGCCTGTGGGACAGGAGAGGTAACCGTGTTCAGCTTAAACCATCGTGTGCCAACAGTAGCTCAAAACGCTCAACACTTTCACGACAAAGTCGGCCAAAATCCGGCTCTGCCGTTGTCTTGAGGAATGCCCATTTGTATGCCAAGAGAACACTATTTTTTAAATTGCATCCCTGAAATGACTGGATCGATGACCGAACCATTCATTCCAGGGTGAATATTTACAAAAATAGTTTTTCTTGGCCCGCAAGTGAAACTTCAATGAGTAGATATTTAGTTTTTCTTTAAAATTTTTAGCCATTAAAGGGTTAATGTGCTACTTAGATCAATAGACCTTACCACTTCATCCATCCGTCCTATGACGTATTAATTAACTATGATGTGTAGAATGACATCATAAATAATGACCTCATTATGACGTCATGGATGACGTAACTAAGTACGCCACGAATGCATAATTGAAGACGGACTATATGCGTTGTTGTACGAATTATATGTCTTTATTATTTAATAATATTCTGTTGAATATTTTGAAACTAATTTGACAGCACCCAGTCAAATTAGTTTCAAAATATTTAACAGATTATTATAGTTTTCTGGAAATTGCTAGTCGGTGGGTTCAGGGATTGATCGATCCCAATACGAGTGAGCTGTGAGTGGAGCTTGCCTGGAGGTGGGCGGGGCTTAGCTAAAACTAGAAAGGTCAATTAGCCCGTAATGGTCAGTACCTTTAAAAAAGTAACATCTTTGCTCAGTAAATGCCCATCTGAATTTGAATATTTCTCGTGGCCACTGCAGAGGCCGTTTTGACTCGCTTGGCTATTAAATGGTTAATGGCAAATAAGGCCGTGTTCTCACTAGAGACTTAATCCGGAATAACGCCATACTGAAGTATGTCGTTACTGAAGTTTGGCGTTATTCATGATTAACTTTCTAGTGAGAACACGGCCTAAGATTAGTTTTGTCAGCGTTCATTGACAGGTCAAGATGGCACTACCCTTTTTTAATTTACGACTTGAATGACTGTCTCGCTTATCGAGTCAGTCATTTCAGTGGTAACTTTGTAAAGATTAGTCCAACATAGTCTTCCCTTGGCTTGAAAATGTCCATTCCTTAAGAACATTGCAGCTGCAGTTTTTGGCCGGCTTGAACAATAAAAAGTTAATTTGACATGAGAGGGGTTAAGAGATTTTCAAGTTTTGACAGAGCGTGTTCTTTTTTTTTTTTAATTTGCTTACAGGGCAGCAGAGGTGGTATGAGGATTGATTTTGACGGAACTGTCTTTATAGCTAACGCTAGTACTTTCCAGGCTGAGCCAAGCTACGCCGCCTTGCAAGAATCTGCAACAACTACAGAGTCTACAGCGACTGTTGGGTCCACCAAGGCACCTGAGGTCCAGGACAAGGGACCTCCATTAGAGATCATTATTCCATGCGTTGCGGCTGCATGCATTATCATAGTTATTGTCATCATCGTGGTTGTAAGTAACAATATTTTGCTGTACTATGGTCGTGTTATGTCTGGTTATAATGTTAAAGTCAGTCAAAAGTATTACATTTTCGACAAATTTCGCACCTGCGCATACCCCATCAGGTTCAGCATTTATGTGCGAAAGGTTGTAAAAAATAAGCACAAGACATCGAGGAGATTTCGATTTTCCCAGATTTTTCAAATTTTTGTTCGGATCATGATTCCATTAGATAGTACCGTAACACCCTTTCTTGTGTTAAGTTTTGAGCGCACTCTGATCAGTAGTTTGTGAGATACGCACACACGTATGTACGCATGCGTACATAGACATTCAGAGAAATTAATTAAACACTTTAGCATAATAATATAGTATGTATCTGTTGACTAAATCCCAGCGCAGACGGCCACCATTTTATGCGAAACATTGTTGAGAACAATGTTTCACAGCAAATGTTGGCCGTCTGCGCCAAAAAAAAATCCATCGAAACATTGTTCGCCAACAATGTTTCTGATATTAAACATGTTTAATATCGCCTAACAGTGTTCTCTCGTGTCTGGTGCCAAGCGAAACATTGTCGGCGGCGTTTGCAAACAAAGTTACAAAATACCTTTTATCATTGACTAATCAGCGTTCATGATGCGCCCATGTGCATCAAAATGGCGGCCCACATCATGGATGAAGGCGAACATGTGGAGTCTGATGGTTGTTTATGGTCAAGAGAGAAGGAAGAATTTAGCCTGGAATTGTTGCACGTGTTGCACCGGTTTTTGTTGGAAGTCAGAAAATGTTGGCCGTCTGCGCCCGATTTAGGAAGAATGCTGCACATAGTCAGATTACAATGACCATATAATGCTTGAAAGTTGTTTTTTCACCATAATTTTCTGTGTTCCTTTTTGCACACAGTGTGTCAGATTTTGACTGCAAAGTGGATATATTTTACATTAATTATGCAGTAGGGAATTTTCTTATATGCACATTGCATATATTTTATTCTATACACGCCACTCATTTATATCACTTGCCATCATCAAACACGTATCATAATCTTCCAGGTTTTTAAAGTTAATGTTTTTGTCTTTTAGTATCGTCGACAAAAGAGGAAAAAGGAGGATCAGAAAATGTCAACGAGAGAGGTAAGAATGATTAATGGACTTTTCCAGTTTTAGCTATGCCCCGCCCATCTCTATCTAAGCTCCACCCACACGTCGCTCGTGTTGGGATCGATCGATCTCTGAACCTTCTGACTATCAATTTCCAGAAAACTATACAGGTAAGATGTTGAATATTTTGAAACTAATTTGACTGGGTACTGTTACTGCCTATTCCCGCAACAGCGCCCAGTCAAATTGGCTTCAAAATATTCAACAGCATGTTTCTTAAATGGCAAAAAACATACAATTCGTACAACTACTCGTTCGGACTATTAAGCGTTTATGACGGGAATAATCGAACCATTCATGACGTCAGCATACACGTCGCGTAGCTGCTTGTGACGTCATATGATTGACTGGGGAAATGGATTCATGAATTATATATATAACAATACCTTAGCGCATAAAACCCCAAAACCTACTATCTATGTTGAATATTAGCCATTGCCATAGCTTTCAATTCTGAATGGGTGCATTTCCTCAAGATACAATATGGCGGGAATATTGGATTTCGACAATGATTACAACATGCGGAATGTCAAAACGAATAAGTACCGATATATCGGCTCCCAACTGTCCAACACAGCCCCCCCCCCCCCCCCCCATGATTACCTGCTTCCAACTTTGCAAGCCACTTAGTTTCTCCATCTTGGTGTTTAGACATACAATTTCTCTGTCAAGGAGTATAACTATACCATCGATTTTTTCGTTGCGGCTGGCATCTAGCATATGTCGTCTGTTGTTTGGTCTTTCGGTCATCCTCTCCGTACGTCTGTTATAACGTTACTCCAAACTTTACAAATAATTTGAAACCCCAAACATAAGAATGCAATCGTTTATCAAACAACCTACTAGTTCTCTTAATATTCCCGATGAAGGATCCCCCACCCCTCCCCTCCATCACCGGAACCTCACAGATAAATATTAGGATGAACAGTGTTTCGCAATTGCTAAACTATTTAAACTGCGTTTAAACTCATTATTTCGCTAGAATGGAACTGTTCTCTGACTCGTCTGACTCTGAGCGAAGCTATCACTTCCCCACCCCACCCTTCTTGATTATATGTGGTAAAGGGAAGACGCCTGTAGCATAGCCTCGGACGCCACCATCGCCCAACGGGAATGAAGCCGTTCCGTCAACTATCGACAAAATTTGTTTGTAGCCAAACAAGCCCCTTCACCATGTTCCCCGAGACCTCTGGGCGGCGCGTGGAGGATTCCCGGGGTGGACGAGTCATCGTTGTCCTCAGATGACGGCGAGGCACCTGTGCCATGCGGCCAAAGAGTGCCGCACGCGGAGACGATGCGGGTCGGGTAGGGGTAGGGGTGCTAAAATGTATAATTGACATTATATAATGGCATATGATGCTGACCAGGGCAGTACCAGCATGTTCTACTTCGTCTGTATTCGGCATTTGTCTAGCATGATCCAGATCGCTCTCCTTCAGATGTGCGCCTGCAATTTCCCTATCTTTGGTGCTGAATCCTTTGACAGCTGAGGGACTGACACTTTTGCTGTCTTCAGAGCCACATCAGACACAGTTATGAATTTATCTCCCAACTCGTGATCCTTTTTGTCATCAAATTAATGCGACTGATGTCATCCTGGTAGTCCTAGAAATCATGCATAGTGGCAAACTGAAAATGATGATATCTGGGTCCAGAAATGATGCATTAGCAGTCCCACATTACGGATTGTGATCCTAATTATCAAGAGTTCCATCAGTGTACAGCATGTATCGAAGTTGAGCAGGAACCCATCACCGATTTATTATGAATGTTCTCACAGAGGGCAGTCGCGAGATGTCACTTAAGTTCCAGACTCTTATCATGGATAACGCTGAGACCCAAGTCGTAAAGCTGCGTAATCAATTTCTTAGACGGATCAACCTCGTAACACACCATTCCAAGGTTCAGCGACCATTGAATACATTTTCACGGAAACGTGGGTTTGCAGAATTCGCTGCATTTTTGCCGAACCTGAAGTGAGTACACTGAGACCCTATGTTACGCAATAAACAAATACGTCAGAAAGATCTACAATGAATGTACGAATTGTATGTCTTTGATGAATTTACAATTTTATAAATATTCTGATGAATAGTTTGAAACTAATTTGACTGAAAACTGTTACTACCATTGGCAGCAATAACCCTCTGTAAAATTGTTTCAAAATATTCAGCAGGTGACCTGAATAGTTACCTTGAAATTTAGGAATTAAGGTTTCAAAGTTTTTAATCCATTCCAATACCCGTAAAAGTGGGTGGACCTTGGCTAAATTGTTCGGGCCATGGATAGAAATCGGTCCTTCTATTGATTCTGTTTTGGAAGTAAGAATCAGTAAAGATGGTAACCATGCTGCGAAATCAATCATTTACTATTGGATCATAAACTTGCTGTACATAGTAAATAGGGCTGAGGTTCGTGAGGATTTTCGCGAACCGAACCGGTTCGCGATACAGCTATCCGAACCACGAACTGGTTCACGAACCTTTTTAATATGCTATTGTATGCGAGAAATTACTCCTAACACAAAATAACATTTAAAAACAGGTGGCCTTACTGGCTAAATGGTAGAAAAACACAAATGACAAGTTCTGACAAATGTTAGAAAATAATAATATATAAAATTCATAGCCAGTTCAGTTCATGGTCATATTCGTAAATCACACATTCAGAGATTGCTTTGTCTATTAGCCCTTTCACCGACAAATCCCTGAAAAAGTCAATTCTCTATGATATAAAACTTACTCTGTTGAATATTTTAGAATAAATTTAACTGAAAGCTGTTGCTGCCTAAGCTTCTAGTCAAATTAATTTCGAAATATTCAACAGTTTTCCTGTATGATTTTCCTAAAATTAGATATGGGAATCGATCGGTGAAAGGGTTAGCTTATGTATGGTTCGCGAACCACACGAATCCCATGCAAGTGAACCGAACCATGGTTAATCTTCCCTTGGTTTGCGATTTTCCGAACCAACGAATGTTCGTTACGGCCCTGATAGTTAAGCTTTGCGTTTTTTCAGCACATATACGAACATATGCGTTAACTAGAATATGGCATTATATCACCTATTGAATGTGCATATTCACAGCAAAATGCTCGAGAATAAAATTGTTTAAATTGTATACTTTTAGAGGCTTAGGTCGTGTTCTCGCTGGAGAGTTAATCGGGAATAACGCCATACCTCACTATTGCAGTACGCCGGTTAAGTCTTTAGTGGGAACACGGCCTAGATTGCGTGGCTGGTGTAACGAAACGAAATAAATCTTAACATATGATGATTTCATTACTTATAAATACATTTTTTTTAAGTTGTGAAATTGAATTAGAGACACGAGTCCCTAAATCAACTTCACAAATAAAAAAAATTATATTAATTTATACGGAATGAAACCGGCATATATGTTAAGATTTATTTCGTTTCATTACATATAGGTACCCCAACAATTTTATTTTCAAGCGATTTGGTGTGAATATATGCACCTTTAATTATATTTAAAAATCGAGCGTTTGCAAGAAACGATGTAGTACGGCATTTTGTTAAAACTAGAACACCATTTGGAATTTTTAATATCTTTTTGAATGACATCATTATCATCCCATTCAGACAACGTAGATTAATTTCAAGAATTATATTGGTATTCACATTTAAATTAAAGGTGCATATTCACAGCAGAATGGTTGAAAATAAAAGTGTTAAAATTATATACATTTAGAGGCTTACATTGTGTGGGTAGATGTAATGGAACGAAATAAATCATAGGCCGTGTTCTCACTAGAGAATTAATCAGGAATAACGCCATACTTCAGTGAGTGAAACACACCTTGCAATTGAACGGTCAGTCTCGAATAAGGAGAATGTTGAAAAGCGTGTCACCTCAACTCGCAGAACACTGTACTCAATGATGGGTGCTGGCTTACGTGGACATGGTGGTCTCTCTCCTATTGTATCAAGTCACATTTGGAAAATCTATTGTCTTCTCAGACTCTTTTATGGCCTAGAAGTACTAAAGCTAACACAAGTTGTTATTAATGACCTTGAATAGTTCCAGCGATCAGTTCTTCGACAGCTACAATATCTTCCTTCAAACACAGCATCAGTCTCAGTTTTGAGTTTGCTTGGTGTAAGACCAGTCCAAGCTGAACTTGATAGCAGGAAACTAAGCCTTCTTCGCAATATCCTTTCAGAAAAGAATACTATTGAGCATCAAATAGCGGCCTGGCAAATCGCTATGAAAGACACCAACAGCAACAGTTGGTTCTCTGAGTGTCGTATTATCCTTCACAAATATGAGTTACCAAGCATATATGAGCTGATTCATAACACTCCTACAAAAGATAAATGGAAATCAAAGGTACAAGACGCAATTAATACTGCAGTCCAAGCACAATGGCACGAAGAATCGCTAATGAAGTCATCTCTGAAGTACTTGTGTATTAACTCATGTGCGTTGGGATCAGTTCACCATTGTTTGAGCTCAGTTGATAATAACGTTAGAGATGCTAGGTGTGCTGCCATAAAAGGGAAATTATTAACTGGATCATATACACTTCAATCAAATCGAGTTCGCTTCAATCAGCATAACACGCCGGATACATGCCTGCTTTGTCGCGATGCTCCTGAGGATAGGATTCATTTTCTAGTAACCTGCAAAGCGACCGAAAACTGCAGAAAATCCTACATAAATAACATTCAAATCATACTGCAAGACGAAAATCACCCAGACATCATCAAGAACATTATGGCGACTCCTTCACTTGTAGCACAGCTAATTTTAGATCATGAAAATATGAAGTCAGAGCTCGGTCTTCAATTATCTAAAAAAACCTCAACACAAATTATTAGGATCATCCGTTTTCTCTGCTATGCACTGCATAGTATTAGAAGTAATGCTATGGATCAGCTTGTATCTTCTGCCCCCTACTAGCTAGCTTTTAAATGACTGCAATGTACATGCAAGTGTACGAGCGGTTAATATGAACTGTTTTTAAATGCAAGAATTAACACACCGTTGATGCTAGAACACAAATAGTACGATCTTTAGTTGCTGTTTAAATTTTAAATCTGATCATATTATACTTGATTACCAACAACGAGCGCTAATGGTGGTGCCTCACAAAAGGGATGTCAGAAGAAAAAGAGGAATATTTACCCTGACTTCAGAGGTGAGCCCACATTGGCTGGAACTACAGATACAGTAACAGTAACAGTATGGCGTTATTCCGGATTAACTCTCCAGTGAGAAGACCGCTTTAGTGTGTGATGATTTCTTTACATATACATTAATATAATTTTTAAGTTGTCAAATTGAATTAGAGGCACGAGTCTCTAATTCAAATTCACAACTAAACCTACCAAATGTATTTATATGGAATGAAATCACATGTTAAGATTTATTTCATTTCTTTACATTGAGGTACACAAGAGTCTAAGAGTATATAATTTCAACAATTTTTTTTTCAAGCATTTTGGTGTGAATATGAACCTTTAAATTAAAATTTTATTTTTAATACAGACCCTCTATGGAGTGCGCACTAGTAAGCTAGAGTACGTATCTTCGGAACTTTTTCAACAAGACGCGGACAAACATCTCTACCAAGCGGTGGACAATCGCGGGATGACGCATGATGACTCTGATGACAAGCCGCACAAGCTGGCAGGGGAACTGCCGGAGTATGTCGAGGTGAAATTCTGAGTTTGAAAATTGTCATATGATGTCATATTATCATTTATTATTCTTAGAAAATATAATTGATTTATTGATTTATTGTCACAGTAAGCCATAGGCCATTGAGTGTACATTTATACGTTATACATATTGACAATTAAATTAGTATGCTATACAATTATCTAGATATCTTATAACTCATAAATCTTATAACTAATACAGTGAAATTCTCTTTAGCGTTATACTCACAAGCCCTTCAACAGCATAATAACTTTTGTAAAGGCGAGCTTACACAGTTTAAACATAGCTTAGTGCATATTATTTATCCAGTTTTCACCAATATATAACATATTACCTATAGGATGAATAATACCATACAATACAATTCGTAGATCTAAGCATGCTAAAGTTTTCTAGGCATTTCTACCATATATAGAAACCATGGCCGTGTTTGGATTGGGCATGTTATTGCATGTCCTTGAAGGAGCTATTTCTTCTTAACGTCGAAAGAAACCCCGATGGACCTTATGTGCATTCGTAGAAAACAATCACTACGCGCGCACGTGTATACAACAAGGGAGGTAAATCCGGAATAAAAGTTGCATAATATACGATCTAGATCTGAACTCCCAGATTATCGGTTTCCAGAAAGCTATTCGGATGAGCTGTTGGGTATCTTGAGGATAATTTGACCGGGTGCTTTGCTGCCGGCGCCAGGCATGGTTAGTTTCGAGATATTCAACAGAATGTTTATTATACCACACAGCACGAAAAGGATATAATCTTAACAAAACTGAAAACAACTATCAAAGACTTAAAGAGGCTAGCAACCAGTACAAACGAGCAGTTAGGCGGTACTCGCAAGACATGCCCCAACAACTACACACAAAGCTGCGCAACCTACACAAAACGGACACAAAATCCTTCTGGAAGTTAGTTAACAGTAAACACAAGAAAACTGACGATACACGAATCGAGATAGATAAGCTCTTCGAATACTATAAGTCAGTCAATGAATCCACGGAAACAGACGGCATAAGCCCTAAATTGAAATTCCCGACTGTAGGGAACTCGATGTACCTATTACGCAAAACGAAATAGCTGAAGAAATCAAACGCTTGAAACAAGGGAAGGCAGGGGGAGTTGACCAATTAAGTAATGAATATATTAAAGCTACTGTAGACCTAATGATTCATTTCTATGAGAAACTCTTTAACTTAATCTTAGACAGCGGTTGTATGCCTGAAGCGTGGTTAATAGGAAAAATAATCCCTATGTATAAAAATAAGGGAAGCCCAGCAGAACCGGGAAATTATCGCCCAATAACATTGCTTAGCTGTATGGGAAAGCTGTTCACCTCGATATTAAACAAAAGACTAAATAAATATTCAGCAAAGTATGAAATTATCTCTGAATCACAAACCGGTTTTAGAAAAGGAAAGTCTACACTAGATAATATTTTTTCTCTGTATTTAATAAAAGAACTGTTATTTGCGCAAAGGAAGAAACTCTATTGTTGCTTCATCGACTTTCGACAGGCATTTGATACAGTGTGGAGGCAGGGCCTTTGGAATAAGCTTATTAAAACTAACATAACTGGAAAATGCCTTACTGTTATATATAGCATGTACAAGTCAATTAAATCATTCGTCGCATACAATAATACTGACTCAGACTACTTTGTGCGCAACACTGGTGTAAGACAAGGAGAAAATTTATCTCCCTTTTTATTTTCAATCTTTTTGAACGATCTAGAAGAATATTTAACAGAACACGGAATATCCGGTCTTAGCTCATTAACCCAACAGGCAGAATTCTACTTAAATCTATTTCTTTACCTTGCAATACTGCTATATGCAGACGACACAATACTCATGGCGGATTCTCCTACGGCACTGCAACGCGCCGTAAATGTCTTTTACGACTATTGTACTGCCTGGAAACTGCATGTTAACACAGCAAAAACTAAAGTCATGATAATTTCCAAACGTAAGCAGCGGACAGAATTACATTTTAAAATTGGAGAGCATCCTATCGAGATTGTGGATGAATTTATTTATTTAGGTGTCTGTCTCAGACAAAACGGAAGCTTTGTTAGCTGTAGGGCTCGGAACGTTAAACAGGCAACCAAAGCCACTTTCACTTTACTAAGTAAAATAAAAGAGCATGACATCCCAATAGACTTACAAAATTATTTATTCGACACAATGATAACACCTATCTTACTGTATGCCTCGGAAGTGTGGGGATTCGAAAATGATCGCCAGATAGAACCTTGCCAAACAAAATTCTTTAAAAACGCATTACACCTTAAGAAATCCACACCAAATGTCATGATATATGGCGAATTGGGCCGACTGCCACTCAATATAACTATAAAATGTAATATGGTCAGGTTCTGGGCGGGGTTGGTAAACGCTGGGTATGGGAAACTGTCATCAACACTACTACTTAGCATTAGAATTCTCAAGAGAACGAAATATTGAAATCAAATGGATTAAAACCATCAAATTCATTCTAGAAATAACTGGTCAGGCAGACTTGTTCTACCAGGAGGAAATAAACACCGCACAAGTAATCACCAAAACAAAAAGAGTCCTCGAACAACAATATACCGCTGAGTGGAAAGCAACCATAAACCAATCGTCACGTCTGACATTCTATAAACAGATCAAAGAGAATATAGTTTTTGAGAAATATTTAAAAATCCTACCGTACCGAGAAGCCCTTATCTTATGTCATTTCCGAACACTCAACCACAAACTAGCGATTGAATCCAAAAGATGGCTAGGTATTGACAGATCAGAAAGATTGTGTTCTGAATGCAACTGCATGCTCTAAATTCAATAGACAAAGGCAGAAATTCATACCACGATTCTATACAGAAAACCCTAATACCGAGAAAACTAAAGGATTGTTTGCAATATGCAATAAACCGCTCCTTATCAAACTCTCCAAATACTTGTTAGCATCAAAAAAATTAAACAGCTAGACGAATTCATCCATCTTCTCACCCAATCATACACCCGAGTTATCTATCAACCCAAGTATCCATCGCCATCATTGTTAAAGCGATGCTAATCTCATCTCAAATGCGATAGATTGTACGATAGATTATAGTTTATGGATTCCATATCATTCACATCCTGTTACATTCCCTTACATGTATCACACTCATTTGCTTTGTAACATGGTGTAAACATTGAACAGTGAGCACCGTGATTTTGTTTACTCAAGCGATAGTGTATGGTGACATGTAAGTGCCAATGCATTACATTCTTTATTATGCAAATCATTTTGGTGAATATTTTGGGGATAATTTGATTGGAAGTTGTCATTGCCTATGGCAGTAACGGCTTCCGGTCAAATTGGTCTCAGAATAGTCATCAGCTTACTTGTATGATTGTTTTCATATCATATTGCCAAATTATATGTGACACCGCTATGCCTGAGCGTATTGACCAAGGCAGATACGCTAGTTTTTCCTTCTGATTTGTTGAAAAGTAAGGCATGACAGCCACCATAGGCTTTGGAAATGTACCAACGTTTAAACTACTCAAGCATGAATAGCTTTCTTTAGCGGCATGATAATAAGCTTAATATTATAGTATAGTTTACGAATGACGTGTTAGATCAGCTGAACAACTATTATATGAAGTTAGTTCTCCTTTAATACTGCCTGAAACACTGCAGGGGCAAGTGGCCCAAAAAAGTTAATAAATTGATTATTGTTGTTATCATTATTATGTAAGCGATCCCACTGTCGTAGCCCTCGTCGGCAGCGCGGCGGAGATGGTATGATAATAATAATAATAATAATAATAATAATAATAATAATAATAATAATAATAATAATATTGTATTTCTACCGCCATTGTCAATGTACAAATAATCCTCATATGCCGTTGTCACGGCCTGAGTGTAATAAAGAAAATACGAAAAATACGAATGGTAGAGCCATACAATTCGTACGCTGCCATATTATTCGTAGGCCTATAATGCCATATTATCGCTGAATTATTGTTAGAAATTATATGATGCCATATTATCGCTGAATTATTATTATTATTATTATTATTATTATTATTATTATTATTATTATTATTATTATTATTAAGAAAATAAACATTCATTGCATAGATTTCAGTTCAGAAATATGTTTCCAAAATAAAATAAAATGTATTTTTAATTGAATCCATTGCAATGGCTTCCAATCAAATTAAGTCCGAAATAAATCAACAGAATATTTATTCTATCGTCTTTAAAATTGTACTAATTAGAATGTTTCTTTTTTTTTGTTTTGGAAAAATGTTAATCTATTTCTAAGCTATAGGCCTACGGTACATATATACACTCAAAGCTGATCAACAGCCATTTGCATTTCGGGTTCAAATCAGATTCAGATTCAGATATATATATATATATATATATATATAGTTTCTGTGTCAGGCAGGTTAAATATATCACATTATTATTATTATTATTATTATTATTATTATTATTATTATTATTATTATTAATAATAATAATATATAATAAATGCATAGAGATACATAGATGCATACTATTGTTCAAATATAAACACCGGCTTGAGCGATAATAGACACTAATGTTGTTGACGGGGCATTTTTGTTTGTTTGCCGCTGCCGCTGCCGCTGCCGCTGCCGCTGCCGCTGCCGCTGCCGCTGCCACTTGTTGTTGTTGCTGCTGTTGTCGCCGTTGTTGTTGTTGTTGTTGCTGTTGTTGGTGTTGTTGTTGTTGTTTTGTTTTTGTTTTGTTTTTGTTGTCCTTGTTGTTGTTGGTAATTGTCATTGTCATCGGTGTTAATTGTCATTGTTGTTAGTCGCCGTCGTCGTCGTATTTAATCGAATGACGGCGTTAATGTCATCTGTATGCTTAAATATGGGCTCTACAATAGAACTGTGTGTTTTATGCAAACGATGGTTGCCCTTCTTGTGTTCTCCTTTAAGACATGTGGTCTTAAAACCACCTGTCCTACGAAACCACCATGGCGTGCCCCTACACATATATCATATAGTGAATGCCCTGTACTACAGGACGACCTGTTTAGTAACTACTTACGGGTGCTATGTAAGTTGGTTCGTTTAATAATTCGATCCCAAACACCAGAAACAACACCTTCTTTATGATGTAAGGAATATCTTGTTGACTATTTTGAAAATAATTTGACTGGGAATTGTTGCTGCCGAATTAATTTCAAAATGTTCAACAGTTCTCCTGTAGGCCCTACAGTTGTCTTGAAATTGAGCCGTTGCAATGTCATGGGTTAAACGCTCAATTGTCTGAGTGCTGAAAGCCACCTGACAATAATTTCAATGGGCAATAGCTCTGGAAGTACTGAATATTTTGAAAACAAGTTGACTGAAAGGTGTAGGTGGCTTAGCCACCTACAATTTTCAGTCAAATTGTTTTCAGAATAGTAAGCATATCTAGAGTTAAACTACATGGGAAATGTAGTCTGCAGGAATTCAGCAGGCAGGCAGTTAAATCAGTGTTGACGACTGTAAGATTGTCTATGTATATATATGCACGTGCTTATTATAGTTCTCAAAGTGTAGGCGCATTATTTGACCAAGATCTAATTGCTGGTTTAAACTTGCGTGAAACATGTATAAGACACCATAAATTGTTATTACGATTATTAAACATATTTCAAAAATGTATTTGTGCTATTTTTTATATGTATGCTTATATTTTTCTAACAATGCGTCAAATGCTCTTTCGCACATACGCTACATGACAAGGCGCAGTGTGTTGTGACATGGCCTGAATTTATCGTTCGTTATAGATTTTCAAAACAAAACAGTTCATACACGAGTGACCCAAACTAATTACTTCAACGACTTTAACGAAGCAGAAACAAAATCAAATCACATGAGATTTCTCATATCCCAACGACGAATTTACTTGCAACTCAATCAAAGCTGTTGGTTCATATGCCAATAATTTAGCTAAATATTTCATTGATTTCACCATATAAATGTCTGTCAGGTACATGAAAATATCACTTTGCGTCATTCGGTCCTGCTGTGTCGTGCGGTATTGCTCTGAGTATGTATGACTAAGGTCAAGCATAGGCGGTGCGAAACTAGATTTTCAATGCACTGTTCATAATAATAATAATAATAATAATAATAATAATAATAATAATAATAATAATAACAAGTACACATATTGATGCAAGGCATCAATGGTAAATAGCGTGCCCGGAGGTTATTATAATTCTGAGAATAAACTCAACTGTTTCATGAAAAAATGAAGTTATATAAAGGCATACAAGGCACTCATGACAAAAATATAGGCGGACAATACCACAAAAGAAGAAATATTTCTTGCAAAAAGATATGGCCAGTATTATGTATGGGCTAGGAAAAGCAGCTTGTATTTTTGGTCAGTCCAAAAATCTGTCCATCCATCCTTTTTCTCCAGGCCAAACTCCTTAACAGAGAGAGGAACAGACAAAATTAAGAGCAGGCAGTGATGAGAAAATTGCACTACTGCATCAACAGAGAGTAACAGATCAAATTTGGGTCATTAGGTATCAACAACTTGTAAAGATAAAGAAATCAACAGAACTGGCAACCCAGTCAGTAGAAAATCGGCGCAAGAAGCAGTACAGACCCTGACACCCATTCAAACATATTAAGGAAGTCTGTAAAGAATATTTTAAACCTAAATCTTGATACCTTCTTACACAGACGTGAAGAGCTTATTACCCGGAAATATATTGGTGAAATATATACTGCAATGCTAGTGCAATGCACAAAGCAAATACATTTTTGATGCAATACAGGACCCCGATCTGTACCGACAGATAACCTTTGCAACAAAGTTAAGTGGCCAGGATAGAACCAATACCGTGAACCTAGTTTTCTCCAACGAAAATGATATAGTAGAAAACATTCTGACTGAAGACCTAGTGGGAAACAGCCACGACATCGTGATCTGTTTCATTTAGCTATCGGATCTATGTCACCTATTAAACGATATCTTTACTGGAAACGGTGACAAACTATTAAATCAAATATTTTTGCTCGACAAAAAGGCCAAAATCGGCCTCAACCGTTGTAATGATGACGACCTTGTTGACCATATGTACAAATGTTAGGGTATTATCCTGATAAGTCAGGTTCTACCAGTACACGCGGCTAATAATATGAGATATATAGAAATATTTTCACATTACTATAATAAATATTTGGTGGTAGAAGTATTACAATATTTCGCACAGCACGAGAACATAGTGAGTTATACATGGCCTTATGTTCGAAAACTGGCTACAGGGCATGTAGAGATATTCTGGTACCGAATATAGTACATTAGTGGAATTTGACAATGGTGTGCCACTACTAAATTGCATATGACGAAATTACTGTATAGTAAACATTTAAAAAAACATTTGATACTTTATTAGTATTTATTTTATTGACGCACTGGCAACGAGCGGCTTCAATTTCCACATGCTAACCAGCCGACAGCCATGCACCCATTAGTTTAATTTGTTGATCACCATCTCCCCGGTCGAGGATCGAACCGTCATACTGTAACTCCGCATGGCATCAGCAACCAGACATCTTTCCACTGGACCATCGCGCCAAGACAAAAGGTCTAAGTTTAGCTGACCAGCTTTCACATGTCTGATATACTGACCCTCTGACGATTCATATGGGACTATCTGTGGATGTATCTGCCATGATTCAATCCTAGGCTTTTCAAGCTTATTGTGCTCTGACTCAATCACGGCTCTGGCAGTATATGTATTTATTTTATTCACGCACTGGCAACGCGCGGCTTCAATTTCCACATGCTAACCAGCCGACAGTCATGCACGCATTTGTTTAATTTGTTGATCACCATCTCCCCGGTCGAGGATCGAACCGTCATACTGCAACTCTGCATGGCATCAGCAACCAGACATCTTTCCACTGGACCACAGCGCCAAAACGGAAAATCGTTGATCTGACAGAATTTGCGCCAATTTTCGGTATGGAATTGTGTACTATGAAATTACGTTCCTGTAGAATTCTTTTTAAACATTTGATACTTTATTAGCGTATTCATATACGTATCTAACCATATGGGTGAACTTCTGGGGTCGAACATATTGCAAACAGTGTGGTACAGAAAATCGTTGATCTGACAGAATTTGCGCCAATTTTCTGTATGGAATTGTGTACTATGAAATTACGTTCCTGTAGAATTTTTTTAAATTCGGAATACAACTAGCAGTATTTGTGGGTGAAATTCTGGGGGTGAACGTATTGCAATGAAAACCATGAATTAGCCTGAGTTTGAGCTTATTTACGTTACGAAATTTTTAAATCTCACTACGTCGTAAGCTTATGCTTACCTATCTCAACATATGGGTGAAATTCTGGGCCGAACCCATTATGAGCGCCTGACATATCGAAACCTATCTGAATGTGGTGAATGTGAACCAACCCATATTACAATGGGGCAACTACATATTACCAAATTACTTGATGGTAGAATCGTGCAAAAGCAGTAGTACATATTCAGTTATATACAGCTTTATAAAAAAATGATTACAAACCGAGAACTGAGATTCTAATACTGAATATAGTAAATTGTTGGCATTTGACAACTGTCCGTGGCTACTAAATTGAATATTACGAAATTACTACATGGTAGGAATCTCAAGATTCATTAGCGTATTCATATCCCTATCTAACCATATGGGTGAAATTATGTAGCCACACATATTGCAGACGGTAGGGTATTGAAAACCGCAGATATGCCGCCATTGGAACAAATTTATGCGATAAAATCGCATACTACGAAAATACTTCACGTTCGAATTCTTTTAAATTCCCAATGTAACTAGCATATTCAAACTCCTATACGTTTATGTGAGCGAAGTATCTGGAACCGACCATATTACGGAAAGTAGGGCACCGAAAACCACGAATACACCATCATTTAAGCTAAATTTTGCGTATTAAAATTGCTTCATCTAGAATTTGTTAGATTCCGAATATAACTAGCATATTAAAGCTCGAGTCTATGTGGGGTAAATTATGGGGCTGAACATATTACAAACAATAGGGCACCGAAAACTGTGGTGGTTTATTAACGCAATGAACCTTTCCAGTTTAGCTATGCCCCGCCCATCTCTAGCTAAACTCCACCCATACCACTCTCGAGTTGGGATCAATGGATTTCTGAACTTCTAGACGATAAATTTCACGAAAACTGTACAGGTAAGCCGTGGAATATTTTGACACTTAATTGACTGGGTCCTGTTGCTGCCTATTCAACAACATTTTTATTAAATAACAAAAACATACAATTCGTAAAACGTGTCAGATTATTAAGCATTTAAGATGGACTAAATCGATCCTACATTATCCTACACGTCACTTAATTAATTACGACGTCATATGACGCAATATGATGGATAGACAACCTGAAAAGGCCCATTAGCAAGTGGTATTATTTACCCTCGCTCCGTCAGAGGATGAGTGTATTGTATTCCGGTCTACGTGCGTTCGGGATGGCAAGGATCGACAATCTATGATTGGCCTTGTTAAAATATGACCTATAAATATGGGTGCTCTCTTAAGACAAGTGGTCCATATTGCGTGGAGCACGCATTAACAAGTGGTATTAGCCCTGTAATGCTCAATTTGCTCATGCCAATTTCAATAGAGGGATCCATTTCTAGGTATGCCACGCCTATTTCTAGCTAAGCTCCATCCCTTTATTGCGTGTTGGAATCGATGTATATATATATATATATATATATATATATATATATATATATATATATATATATATATATATATATATATATATATATATATATATATATATATATATATATATATATATATATATATATATATATATATATAATATATACGCTGAATAATGAATTCCCAGACTTCCAATTTCAAGGTAACTATACAGGTAAGCTGATGACTATTTTGAAACCAATTTGACTGGGTGCAACGAAAACCGTGAATCGGCCTAAACTTGAGCCGAAATTATTTCATGGTAGATAGTTTTAAATCTTACTGCTCCGTAAGCGTATGCCTATACCTATCTAAACATATGGGTGACATTCTGGGGCCGAATCCATTATGAGCTATATGCCAGGACATACCGAAACCTATCTGAATGTGGTGAATGTGAACCAACCATATTACAATGGGGCCACACGGCGAATATGCAACTACCTACGATGAGATGACTTGATGGTAGAATTGTGCAAAAGCACTAGCTCATATTGAGTTATATACATCCATATATAAAAAAATTATTACAAATCGAGAACAGAATGATACCCAATATAGTAAATTGTTGGCATTTGACAACTGTCCGTGGCTACTAAATTGAATATTACGAAATTACTACGTGGTAGAAATCTCAGGATTCATTAGCGTGTTCATATCGCTATCTAACCATATCGGTGAAATTATGTGGCCAAACCCATTGCAGACAGGTAATAGTTGGGCATTGTAAACCCGCAGATCTGCCAAAATTGGATCGAATTTAAGCGATGAAATCACATACTACGAAATTACTTTACGGTCGAATCTTTTAAATTCCCAATATAACTACGTCTATGTGAGCGAAGTTCTGGAGCCGACCATATTACATACAGACAGTAGGGCACCGAAAAGCACGAGAAAACCCAACATTTAAGCCAACTTTTGCCTAATAAAATTATTTCATCTAGAGTTTGTTAGATTCGGAATAAACCTAGTATATTAAGGCTCAAATCTAGGTAGGTGAAATTATGGGGCTAGACATACCACAGACAATAGGGCACTGAAAACCGTGGATCACCGGAGATTTAGCAAATTTTCGGTATGAAATTATGCACTACGAAATTACTTCATGGTAAAAATTTTTTTTACCTCAATCCATTACTTCACTAGCGTATTGATATACTTATCTAACTATATGCTTGAAATTATGTGGCCGAATTTCCTGTAGACGTTCTTAACTTAGCACATGCATAGGCCTACACTTTCGGTTGATTTCTGTATTCAACAATCTGCTACAATATTATTGACAGCAGTTTTGACTGGAAATTTGGAACATTGGTAGTCTATCAATACTGCTACATAATTGCATTGACCCTACATGGATTTATTTCCACGGATGGATTAAAGACAAAAGGATACTACTGATAATCACACATCCATTATTCATTCGTATCCCGCAAGTTCTCTTTCGATACGAGATCGAGAAATTTATCTGGTATGTAGGGCCTATTAAGTAGCCATTGACGTAGTGGTTTCACGATCCACATTGTTGCTTTTACAGTCCGCTACGGAGATAGACTAGGTCCCGGTCTGTCTGGTATCCGAAGTTGAGTCTGTGTAATGGTCTAGTCGTTGTGATAACGTAAGAAGATAACCGGTCATTACATTAGAGGTGTAGTTTCGAAGAAGTCAAGACTTTATTTTTAGATGGACCCCCATTATTGTTAGCGAACTCTGTCTACTTTTTCGCCCTCTACAATATTATTATGCACGTTTTTCTTTTACAATTTACCACACACATAGTACGCCTCAAGACTGTCTGTAAAAAGTCTGTAATTTTTACCCTATCTCGAATGCAACGAATGTGAATCAGACTATGATACAATACGGGAAAGGTTAAACAGACATGGTACATCATCGTCGTCCTCATAATTTATAAATCCTGTATTACCTAAATTGAGTCAAGAATAATAAAAAAAATTGCTTATTGAGTGCCTATTTGCAGGCCAATAGACGACTGTTTTGAAGAGTTACTATTGGAATGACTGATTCAATTATCGTGGAAGTCATTTCAGTGTTGGATTTTCAAAAGCTATCTTCTCTTGACCTGCAAATTAGCATCCTCAAGATCACTTCTTCTTCTTTTCGATCGCTGGTATCACACTTGGAGAGCCGTTCTCAAGATGAAATCTGTGGTTTTCTGCAGTTCTTCCACAGGCCCATACAGCTTTTCAAGAAAAGCGGTTGACAAAGGCCAGATCTCTTCTCTCAGCAGCTGATACGTACTGCAGCATTGAAGTATGGGCTCTGTGGTCTGTTCTGCTTCTCCACAAGGACAAGCGGGCGATGTCGTAAGGTGGAACCGCCTGTACATGTGTTCGTTTAGTCTGTTGTGTCCAGTTCTGAGACGAAAAATGGTCACTTGCTCTGGCCTCGAGAGATGGTGGTAGGCATCTTCTAATTGAGGTGTTCTATAGAGTGACTTGATGATAGTCTTCATCTCTGTATGGGTAACCATGTTTTCTGTCTGATTCTCTTCTTCACCCACCTTTGCCATCTTGTCTGCATCCTCATTTCCTTGGACTCCACAGTGTGAGGGGATCCACTGCAATGCTATCCGAAAGCATTTGATGGTTTGTAGTGCTTCTTCAAGTTGTAGCAGCTTACCTTTGGTGATAGCCTCAAGGACGGAGCGGGCATCAGATAAAAAGACAATATGTGCAATAGGGTCTGCTGTTCTGCTGATAGTATTATCTGCATGAACCAGTGCTTCGACTTCAGCTCTATAGTTTGTGCAGTGTTTGCCTGTCGGTATTGCAGCTGACTCATGTTTTCCGTTTGGATACTGTATGTGCAGTCCAGCACCTCCGCTCCTAATTGCATCTTTGACTGATCCATCTGTGTAGATCCTTATCCATGTCTCCTGAGGGTACATTTCTTTCAGCATGGCTAGGGTCAGGGCCTTCTTGCTCATATCACCGTGTTCATCTTTGGTTGTGAGATGAGGTAATGTGGTGCGAATAGCTATGCTCTCTGGTTTGTTTTCCCAGGGTGGAGGATCAAGGGTGTGGTTTGGGTCTTCTATTTGTGCTGGCAAGATTTCTTGGTGTTTCCTTTGAAGTGCTTTTGTCTCTTTCACAAAACTTGATCTTTTAAGTCTTCCTGATGACAACTGTGCGTGCCTGATCTTCATCGGGTGGTTGTTGAACGATTTGAACTTTGCAGCTTGGATCAGTGCTTTGCATTCCCTTCCTTTGTTAAGTGGGGGATGCCTGCTGTCTGCTCCATTTTTTCTATTGGTGTTGATCTCATTCCACCAGTGATGATGCGCAGTGCCTGGTTTTGTACTCTGTCGGGGTTCTGTTGATGAGATTTAGCTGCTGTCATCCATGAGCTGCATCCATACTCAAGGTGTGGTCGTACGGCACCTAGGTAGATGGTCTTGGGGATCCTTTCATTGGCACCCCACTTTGTTCCTACCAGCTTCCTCATGATGTTTAGCTTCTTCCTGGCCTTTGCCTCTGCGCTCTGGATGTGCTCCTTCCATGTTAATCTTCTGTCATAGGTGACTCCCAGGTATATCTGCTTGTCCTCGTACTCGAGTGGAGTACTGCCCAGTGTCAGATTGCCAACCTTGGTTTTGGTGGACAGTGAGAATAGCATGGCTGATGATTTTTCATTGTTGATGGTAATACACCAGCGATTGACCCAAGCTGTAATTCTGTCAAAGGCGAGCTGCATTCTGTACGTGGCAAGGTCATCTGCATAGAGAGCTGCTTGGATCCCATTGGGCAGCTATACTACAATGTCATTAATGAAGAGTATGAACAGAGTTGGTGATAATACTCCGCCTTGTGGCACCCCTTGTCTCAGCAATACATTCTGTCCAGATTGTCCATCCACCAGCACCCTGGCTCTGCGATTGTGTAGGTATGACTTGGTCCATCGGAACATGTTGCCACCGATGACTGTGTGCAGGAGCTTCACGAGGAGGCCATCCTTCCACACCTTGTCAAATCCCTTCTGCAGATCGATAAAGGCAGCTAGCATCACCTTCTTGGCTTTAAAAGTGTCCTCTATGACCTGTGCAAGATGTGTTGTTTGATCTTCTGTGCTCCTGTATCTTCTGAAGCCGGCCTGCTCTGAAACTATAATGTTCTCAGACTCCAGGTACCACTGCAACCGCTGGTTGACGATGCGCTCCATGGTCTTGCATATGCAGCTTGTAGGATGATAGGACGGTAGCTCAGCACTTTCGTCTTGTTCTTCCCTTTTTCAGAATAAGATTCATTCTGGCTTCCTTCCAACACTGAGGAACCTCTCCATTGGTCCAACTGAGATTAAAGATGTCTAGCAACTTGCGGAGAGATGCATTACCAAGGTGTTGGATCATTTCATTCGTAATGCCATCTGACCGGGGAGATTTCTTCTTCTTCAATTGGCGGATAGCCTTCTTCAGTTCTGCTAAACTAATGTCAACTTTCTTTGCATCATGAGTGTTGGTGTCTGTTCTTTCCTTTTGCTCTTTTCTAACCTCTTTTTGACGCATTCGTGGTATAGAAATGTTGCTTTCTTTTGCATATGCCTTTGCAAAGGCATCTGCAGCCATCTTTCCTGTCAGTGTTTGTCCATCTTCATCAAGAGTAATCTTCTCTCCCCTGACACCCTCATCATTCAGTGCTTTAGTCAGTCTCCATAGCTTTGTGGTGTCTCTCTCTAAATTAAACCCCGCCATCTTTCCCTCCAGCTTCTTCTTTTGGCCTCCAGCTTGGTCTTTAGATACCTGGCTTTAGTTTGTTGTAGCGTGAAGTGGTTTTCATGACAGGGATTACCCTCTGCATCTTCTCTGGCCTTGTCTAGTTTATCATGTGCTGCTTGCAGTTATGTTGTCCAGTAGGGGCGGTAGTCTTTCCTGAACCCTCGCGGAATCGCTTCGTTGGCAGCCTTGAGGATACTTGAATTAAATTCCTTGACCACATTGTTGATGTTTCTCCCTTCTACTGCTATATTTTGGATAAGCTCATTGGAACGAATGCCGAACAGACTCCAATTTGCCTTTTTGTAGTTCCACCTTGGATGTTGAGGTGAACTTGTCGAAATACTTCCAGAAAGAGAGAGGAGGACTGGGCGGTGGTCGCTTCCTCCTAACTACGATCCGATCACTCTACTGAGGTTTCTGTGAATGTCTTCTGTACAAAATGCCAAGTCCGGCGTTGTTGTCGAGTGCCACTGGCACGAGTAGAAGGTAGGCTGATCTGTGGGACCGTTGACAAGTAAAAGGTGCTTTTCATCTTGCCATGCTTCAATGTCTTCTCCTCGTTTATCAAATGTTCTATATCCCCAGCTCTGGGACTGGCTATTAAAGTCTCCCGCAATGAGGAAGTGACAGTCTGGGACCTGGATTGTGTCAAGTGAGAGATTCTTGTCATTAGGGCAGTAATAATGACAATGTCAATCACAGAGTTGCTGTTTGCTACCTTGATCTTGATATATTCTGCCTCTTCCATAAAGGTTTTGATCTGGCTGGCGTTCACACTGTTTCGGACCAAGGTGATCACCCCGCCTTTCTTTCTTTCTCTTCGATCACACCGGAAAATCTGGTAACCTCTGATCTTAAATGGTTTTCCTTCTTGCAGGTGTGTCTCTTGGATGCAGCAGATATCAATGTTGTTTTCGTACAGGAACTGTTCGAGCTCTGATTTCTTGTTGGTAACCCCTTCTGCATTCCAGTGCATGATGTTGATACTGGGGTTCTCTTTGGGTTTGGTATTCTCTTTCGGTTGGCCAGTACCTCTCCATCCTCGTCCCCTGGCTCAACAAGACCTCCAGTAACTGAGGGTGGGCTCCTTCGAGGCGTGGAGCCCGGAGCTGCACCTGCCTGGCGGATCCTCACAGGGCGAGTACCATTTCAGTTGATTCGATCTCCAAGTGTCATTTCATTAGCGTTGTGCATAATGCTCTGGTTAGCCCCTCCAAATGTCTGGATTGACACCCAGTGGGTTACACCCCTGCGGCACGTTGAGGCCGAACACATAGTCTTAAACAGGGGCTCAAGATCACTGTAGACGCCGGTTTTGGCGGCCTCCACATGAAAGGGTTAAAATACAATAAGTGAAGATGATAGGCTTACATGGACAGTCGTTGTTGTTGCAATACTTAATACAGGTCTATGATAGCAACAAGTAGGTGGGTAGGGTGGGGTGGGATACCAGTCAAAGTATTAAAAAGATATTCGTATAGTTGGTCTTTACCTGAGATATTGAAATTTCGGTGTTAAACATTCCAAAGGATTTTGTTAGAAAAACACACAATTGTGCCCAAGTAAGTCACGTCTTGGTGGCGGTTGCTTGAAATGACTTCCATAGGCCTAACGTTAGACAATCGGTCACTGAATCCGGATGGTTTATTAATAAATTAATACCGCGCTCGTGTTGGTATCGATGGATCTCGCTTCTTGACTATCAATTTCCAGAAAACTATACAGGTAAGGTGTTGACTATTTTGAAACCAATTTGACTGAGTGCTGTTTCTGCTTGTGGCAGTAAAATCGCCCAGTCAAATTTGTTTCAAAATATTCACCGGCATGTTTTGTAAATAGCAAAGACATACAAACGTGTCGGACTATTAAGCATTTAAGACGGACTAAAGCGAGTCAGTCATGGCGTCATCCTATACGTCACGTCGTTGATTATGACATCATATGACGTAATATGATGGATAGACAACATGAAAATGCCCATTAGCAGGTGGTATTAATTATCCTCCCTCCGTCAGAGGACGAGTATATTGTTTTCAGGTCAACAATCTATGATTGGCCTTGTTAATAATGTGACCTAAAAATATGGGTGATCTCTTAATACAAGTGGTCCATATTGTGTGGGCCATGCATTACCAAGTGGTATTAGCCATATAATGCTCAATTTGCTCATGACAATTTCAATAGAGAGATCCATTTCTAGGTATGCCACGCCCATTTCTAGCTAAGCTCCACCCCTTTTTGCGTGCTGGAATCGATGTATATGTATGCGCTGCATAATGAATTCCCAGACTTCCAATTTCAAGGCAACTATAATAATAATAATAATAATAATAATAATAATAATAATAATAATAATAATAATAATAATAATAATAATAATAATAATCATTCTTTATTGAGGGTAAAATCTTCAGGATAACCTGCTCTCCCAGATGCCCTCACAAAAACAACAATGATCAGTGCAATATGTGCAGTGCGAGATGATATAAAAATATGTACAAAATGTGAATAATAAATATTTACACTCTGTTCAAAAGCATACAATATCGTATACAGACATTTTAATCTAATAAATGTACGTTATTATTATTATTATTATTATTATTATTATTATTATTATTATTATTATTATCATTATTATCATTATTATTATTATTATTATTATTATTATTATTATTATTATTATTATTATTAATATTATTATTATTTGTATTAGTCTTACGGACACAAACATACTCATCCAACTCAAAGAAGCATACAACCAATCGCACTCAGTCACGCACGCTCGCACGCACTCACGCACTCCCAACATACTCTAAACATACATGACTTTTCTTTTCTAAATGTTTCCCTCTAAACATACATGACTTTTCTTTTCTAAATTAGTCGCAAACATTGTAAACCTAACATATAGAAAATTATGTCATGTTTATATGGTTGTGTATATTTCGTTTGAAAGAACAGAGTGTTTGCGGACTTGTAATAGTTCTAGGTAGCGAATTCCATATCTGAGTTGCAGTGTATGTGAAGCTATGTTTCCCGTAATCAGTTCTTATTTTTTGAGGCTTTAAATGACTATAAGTTTTTGAGCGTAGATGCAGTGTATGCGCTTCTTCAATAGGGGTGAATAGGTCGCTAATGTACTTAGGTGTTATGTTATTGAGTGCTTTGTACGTCATTGTGCTTGTTTTTGTAGTCAATCGTTGCGCTAACGGAGTCCATTTCAATCGTTCATATAACTGTTTTGATGGGGTTTTGTGAGGGACATCTAAAATAATTCTATGGCGCGTTTCTGTAATTTTTCTAGGCTTACAAGTAGTGTAGGTGTACCGGCGCAATAAACCAGGGAGCAATAATCGATGTGTGATAGTATGTAAGATTTGTAAAATAAGTTTCGTTCATATACATTCATATATTGCTTGTTTTTCTTCAACATAAAAATAAGTGATGCTATTTTACTGCAGAGTTTGCCAATATGTTGTTGCCATGATAGATTGTTATTTATATGTAATCCTAGAAGTTTTGCATTGGCTATACTGCCTATGTCTCCGTTACATGTATGAATTTTAATATCTTTTTGATGAATCTGATTTAGCTTAGACTTGGTGTTGATCATAAGTAGTTTTGTTTTGTCTGTATTTACAATCATTTTATTATTTTGACACCATGTCTGGATGGATGCCATATCATCTGTTAGTCTGTCGGTTATTTTTTGCTACGCTATCAGAATTGTAATACATCGTTGTGTCATCACAGTACATATCCACATTACTTTTAATACCGAGATGGAGGTCATTAACGTAGATAATAAATAATAACGGACCCAATACAGAGCCTTGCGGAACGCCTACTGTTACGGGCGAAATCCAGATATTTTGTCTGAGATTGACACATACTGCTGCCGATGTTCGAGATAGGAAGTGAACCATTTTAACGCAAGCTTGTCAAACTTGTAAACGTCTAATTTTTGTATTAATATTTTATGATCAACATGGTTAAACGCTTTTTAAAAATCTATCATTATAGCGCCTACAAAGTCCCCCTTATCAACAGCAAATCGCCAGTCTTCTATCAATTTTAAAAGCGCAGTTTCGCAGGAATGTTTTGGCCTGAAGCCGGATTGGGATTCATACAACAGACTATAAGCTGTCAAAAATTTATATAAATAATTATGTACATGTCTTTCAATTATCTTGGATAAGATAGGTAAAATAGAAATGGGTCTGTAATTACTTACCTCGCGTTTATTTTCTGACTTGTGTAGTGGTTTTACTTTAGCATATTTCCACAAAGTAGGAAATATACCAGTGTCTATGCTTTTATTTATGATGGCGGTAACTGATGGGGTAATAACTGGTGCAGCTAGTTTTAGAAAATGGGCGTTTAGATCATCATATCCCGCTGACTTATTTGTTTTTAGATGCTTGATTTCCTCGTAAACGTAATCCAGTGTTATCGGGGGTATTGTAAATTCGATTTCTTTGGGCACTCTAACTTTGATATGGGTTTTAAGTTTCTCAGATATGGCATACGCTTGATTATTTATGCTATTTGCCAGATCGGAAGCAACTGTAGCAAAATATTCATTGAACATTTCACAATGTTGCATAGTATTTCTAATCTGATTTCCGTCCTTATTGAGTAATGTTAATGGGATTTTGTTAGTTTGCGGATTTATACTTTTCATTATTTTCCATATGTTTGCCGGGTTATTTTTATTTTGAACTAATTGTACGCCAAAATGTTGTCGTTTTGAATTTTCTATGAGAGACATTACTTTATTTTTCAGTTGTTTATATTTGACCATATCCTTGATTTTATGGCAATAATCTCGATCTCTGATTGTTTGTAATATTTCTTCGTTTAGCCAGCCTGGTTGGTGATATGTTTTTACTCTTCGTTCAATAATAGGGGCGTGTTTGTTTAGAATACTAAGAAATGTTTCATGCCATAATTTTAACGCTTCATTTGGATCGCTAATTAAATTAATTATCTCCCATTTGTATTCCGATAAATTTTGAATGAATTTACTATTATCAAACTTCTTTTTACATCTATATTTTATAGAATGGTGGGTATTTGTTCTATGTATGGAACAGTGGCGAATAACAAAGACGGGGTGGTAGTCACTTAGCGCCAAATCACCTACACTCGCAGACGTAATTTTGGTTTTATCCGTACAGTATATATGATCTATTAAAGTAGATGTCGTCTCTGTGATTCGGGTTGATTTATCAATTAATTGTTCAAGGTGAAAAGTATTCATCAAGGTTTGCCATTTTCCGGTTATGGGTAAATGGAAATCTATATTGAAATCGCCTATCAGAATAATGTCTGGGTTATGTAAATATGCCGCCTCCAGTAAAGATTCAAATTCGTCTGTCCAGCTAGTCGGGGAGTCCGGAGGTCTATATACACAGGCAAGTAAAAATGATTTCATTTTATACGGCGTTATTTCGATCCAAAGTGCCTCCAATGACATAGATTCTAACTCAGTTCTCCTACAATACGATTGATTCTCTTCGATGTACATTATGATGCCGCCTCCATTACGATTTACCCTATCTTTCCGCTCAATATTATAACCACTAATATCGATTAAATTATTTGTGGTGATGCTACTTAGGGCAGTCTCAGTAGTACCGAAAATTTCAAGCTCTTTCACACTTTTTTCCAGAATTATTTTTAATTGGTTTATCTTAGGTAGTAGTTGTTGCACATTTAAATGACCTATACGTATGCCTTTTGTATTTATGCTAAATGTTTTAAGGTCGTGTCGCGCAGTTAATCTGATAAAATCAGGGGGACATATCCATTGGTCAAGCGGATTAGTAGCAGCTATAGGCGTGCTTAGATTGGATGCCCTTTTTGTATGACAATATGATATAATATTTAGGTCGTTAATTAAATTATTATTATTATTATTATTATTATTATTATTATTATTATTATTATTATTATTATTATTATTATCATTTTCATCATCATTATTATTATTATTATTATTATTATTATTATTATTATTGTTATTATTATTATTATTATTATTATTATTATTATTATTATTATCATTATTATTATACTTGCAGGAATCAGTGTTATCTTTCATGCCGACAATGTTACTTTGCGCTAGATTGTCAACGTGAAAGCTAAGACCATTTCCAGCAATTACAACGCAATCATTATCAATGACAGTAGTAGTGTCATTATCATATGTGTTGGTACGAATTTCAGTACAAGTTACAGCAGGAATGAGCGTAGTTTGTGGCATGAAAACAGGACATAGGCCTAATTCTGAATCTCCCACTTCTTTGTCACAGCGGGATGCGATATCGCTGTGCATTTCGTAACAATTATCGCTTAAAAATTCAAATCTATTACTAGTAGCGATATTATAAAAAGATTCAGTGATAAAGCTGCTACTGCTGCTGCTATTATTATTATTATTATTATTATTATTATTATTATTATTATTATTATTATTATTATCATTATTATCATTATTATTATCATTATTATTATTATCATTATTATTATTTAGAAGACCATGGCATGATATATCATTATTCTGGGACAATGTTTGGACACTCAATATATTAGAAGTCCGCATTAATGAACTCTTATATGGGGTATTGGAATTATTTAATGAACCGTCAGGGTTGTTTATTTTACTCAAGATGTTTTTAGATTTCAAGATTTTAGTAGGCTGTCCTTCCTCGCCGGGCCATTATTGTCCAGGACACCGATTTGATTTGTGACCATAATAATTACACGAGTAACACAAGACCGGTCGACCGTGACGGCATAACGAAGATTTATGATTAGGTTCTCCGCAGAAATTACACGCGGAATTACGGATAATTGTCACATATTCGTTTATACGGCGTACAAGAATTGTAGATCCAGCATTGTTTATGTGATATTTGTCCGCATAGAATAATGAATTGTTTATGACACCTGGACGATTTCTTGAAGAGAATAACTTTGACGATTCAATGACTGTGAAATCCAGGAAATGTTCCATAACTTCCAAATAGCGATTAAATTTGGTAATGAACTGTTGTCGTTTTGGTTCATCACCACGCGGGCATAGTTCGCATATATAAAGTTGACATTGTGGTGCCAAACTATGGACATCACGCACTAGTCTCTCAATGTCATATAGCGCGTCGCCGACAGGACCGTTCGAGTTATTGGTACCGGCCATTACGATAATGTTCTTGAAATGTTGCAAATCTAATGAATATAATAGTTCCCGAATGTCAATAATTTTCGCACCTCTACAACACATTACCTGTACTGATTGATCCAGGCCGCTCTCACTTATTCCTTTGAGTATTGACGACCCTATGATTAATGTCTGCTTTGTAGGATTGGAAACATAATCATAGCGTTGGTGTATGGGTGGTTTTACATCTGTTACAAGTTACAGGTAAGCTGATGACTATTTTGAAACTAATTTGACTGGGAGCTTTTAAAGGTTTGCTGCCTCTGATCGCAACAACGCCAGGTCAAATTAGTTTCAAAATATTCAACACAATGTTGATTAAACAGTAAAGACATACAATTCGTACACTTGCCGGACTATTCAATGTTCATGACTGAGCTCGATACGCCATTCAGTTACACTTTTTGGATTGTGACGTCAGCCTGTATATGACGTAATTGATTATGACGTCATATCCTTCAGTTACAGATCGAATCCAGCCATTATCATAGAAAATGACTGTTGAATAAATAGCAAAAGACATACATTTAGAACAGCGTCTAGTCAAATTAGTTTCAAAATATTCAACAGCATGTTGATTAAATAGTAAAGACTAAAAAAATTCGCCCGAATGTAACCCGAAAGCTTTCTTTCATCATGCTATATCTAAACTGAAAACAAAAAATTCTATATGTGACCTAAAGAAACCAAATGGAACCCTTACAAATTCAGATTCTGAAAAGGCTGATGTCTTAAATACATTTTTTACTTCAGTCTTTACGCACGAGGATATGTCCCATCTGCCCAGCTTTAGCTACAGACAATATTCCACAATTCTAAATGAGATCTTAATTACAGAAGACATGGTGTTAACAAAATTGGAAGGTATCAATACGAATAAATCTGCTGGCCCTGATGGGATATATCCACGTATTTTGAAAGAACTAAACAGCCTCATAGCCTACCCCCTTCTTCACCTCTTTAGAAACTCGCTGAAGCAGGGAAATTTACCATCACTTTGGAAACTGGCTCATGTATCACCTTTATTCAGTGGCTGATTAAGGTTGTGCGAGGCCCTAGGCACAAGACCATGCCGGGGGTGGGTGGGCCGGCCCTCCCCCGGAAATTTTTTAATCTAGACGCTCTGTGGTGCAATCTGACGTATATTTGGCATCATTTTTGTTAATTATTATAGGCTTTATAGCAGACAAAATGGAGTCTTTAACACATTGACTGCAGAGGTTTTTTTGCAGACAACATTTCCCATACACCATATCTCCGACCATGTTAAATATTTTAAAAACAATTTATTCCACCAACAGCTTTCAGTCAAATTATTTCCAAAATATTCAATTGAATACGTAATATTTCGTACATAATAATTAATTTCGGTTTTCATAGATTATTCGGCGAAAGGGTTAAAATTACACGTTTTACCCAAACAGACATTGTTTGGGTATATTAAGGTATATATTATTGACCCGATAGATGCAAGGGTGTAATATACAATTTACAATTTGTAAAAAATATTCATATAGCCAACCGTGACAACGTAGCTTTAATTTAGTCAGTAACATTGTAACAATGTTTCTTCCCACCTTGCCTTTCTTTAAGTTTTACGGAAAAACTCGGCTATCCACAGTATGACTATAAGAATCAATGAATGACTGAATGTAGGCCTACTGATTCCCGATCACAAACTGTTTAACAGTGCTTCGGACCGCTTCCACTGACTCACTGAGGTAACAAAAATTACTTTCCACGTGTGCGTCACGCCATCACGTGATCATCGCGTTTGTTTAGTCTACTCGGGTAACTCGGCTCGGCCGCTCGAGCATTGTTATAATCGATATTTAAACAATAAAACGAGACTATAAACAGAAAAACATAGGTCACTGACATAAGGCCATGATAAGGCACTAATCTATTTTGGAGATATTGACCGAGTGTCTCTTCGTTGCGTTATGTAGCTTGCCTAAAGAGAGAAAACAGAATTTTTTTTTGTCCAAGTGCGAGGCCCCCTTCAACTGCAAGGCCCTAGGCTACTGCCTCGTTAGCCTCGTGGATAATCCGCCCCTGCCTTTATTTAAAAAAGGTGATAGGCATTCCGCAAACAATTATCGTCCTATTAGTCTGACATCAGTTGTGTGTAAAATACTGGAATCTCTAATAAAAGACCATTTAGTAACCCATTTGGAAACTAACAATCTGATAACTAAAGACCAGCATAGATTTATTAGGGGGCGCTCATGTGTCACACAACTCATTTCCATTCTAGATATTTGGACAGATGTCTTAGATCATAACGGGCAGATTGATGCTCTCTCTTTAGATTTTTCTAAGGCATTCGACACTGTACCACACGAGCGACTTCTACTCAAACTTGAGAAATATGGTATTCAGGGAATGGTCTTAAATTGGATAAGAGGGTTCTTATGTAATAGAAAACAACTAGTGGTAGTAAATGGTACACACTCTAAAGTAGCGCAAGTTCTCAGTGGGGTCCCTCAGGGTAGTGTTCTGGGCCCACTTCCTTTCATTTGTTATGTAAATGACCTGCATGAAAATATAAACTCACCCATTCACATGTTTGCAGATGATACAAACATTCATAGAGAAATACGCTCCATAACAGATGCATCAGAACTTCAAGATGATCTGAACAATATAGAAGATTGGTGTTGCACATGGCAAATTCTTTTAAATCCAGAAAAGTGTAGTGTAATGCATTTAGGATCAAATAACAAGAAGTATCCATATTATGCAAACAAAGGGGGTACACAAGTCAAACTAAATGACGATATTGTCGTTAAGGATCTCGGTATTAACATTGATAATCAGCTGAAATTTAGTGAACATTGTAGGACACAGGCAAATAAGGATAACACAATTTTAGGATCTTATACCTATTTGGATGCACCAACGTTAGTAAAATTGTACACTTCGCTTGTAAGGCCAATCCTGGAATATGGCAATGGCGCATGGTGCCCCATGTTCATTAAAGATTGTGAAACCCTCGAATCTGTACAAAGAAGAGCAACAAAAATGGTGCCTTATTTAAGATCTCGCAGCTATCCTGATAGACTTAAACATTTGAAGCTCCAATCATTATACTATCGACGTGCAAGGGGGGATATGATTGAATCATACAAACATCTACATAATATTTATAATATTCAAAGCCAGTATCTTGAATTAGATAACAAAGCCAAAACCCATAGCCTGAAATTATCCAAAAAGCTGGCAAATAAAACCATAAGACAGCATTTCTTTTCAACTCGTATCACCAACAACTGGAATGGGCTACCTGAAATTGTCGTAAATTCCCCAAGCTTAAATAGCTTTAAAAACCAATTAGATATATATTGGACTACCTTTTGGTATATACAAGCACCTATGCACAACAGGTGCTCTGCAGTAAACATTGCCTATCTTAGAAACTTATAAGGTGCAATGCGTTTACTGTATTATCTACCTACGGGCTAAGTGGCCTATCAAGGTAGTATATGATAAGTAAGTAAGTAAGGTAGGTTTAAACTTTGATAATTTCAAGTTTGTATGTGATTTCGTGAGTGGAACTCAGTATTGGAATTTATACCAGCAAGCCCGTGAGTACGTTCACTATTATTACTCAATCACTTAAACTGCCTCGTCCTGCATAGCGATTGACATGGGGGACAACAAGAAAACTAAGTACTACGCCGTTGGTAAGGGTTTTAAGCCCGGTATTTTTACTGACTGGTTAGCCTGCAAAGACTCTGTCGACAAATGTGCAGGTGCCAAATATCAAAGTTTCTGTTCGTTAGAAGATGCTGTCCGCTTCACGAACGAAGCTGAAATAACGCACGAAGAAATCTCGGTGTTCGCCAGGGACAGATAACCAGCCAAACTTACAACATAGTGTAACTCACGTAACTTAAATATCCCGCCAATCTGCCAACCACCCCACCTGTCTAAACGTGATTTGACCACTGATATCCCCACCATGTCCGTCGATGGCGCTTGCCTGGACAATGGAGAGAGTGGTGCGAGGGGTGGGTACGGTGTTTTCTGGAGCAAAAATGACCCTGACAACATTGGAGCCCCGTTACCCGTAGATGGCATTCAACAAACAATTAACCGTGCCGAGCTTTACGGCGCAATAATAGAGCTTGAACAAGCGGTCAGTTCGAACATTAAACAATTATGTGTTAAATCTGACAGAGTATACATAATACATACAAACTCAGAGCCCTCCTCCAGTATGCGATACAGTCATTCCGGTGTCCAATTCTCGGAAACACTTCTCCCAGACCCGCAAATGGGCATCGGAACAATAGTCCTGATAATTAGTAATAACAACCTAGTTATAACTGCAAATTAAAATCACTGAGAACAGTTATAATGTGTATATCCCGTTAGGCTAGCAATATGTTGAACAAAATGTCCACCTGCTGGCCAGGAGTCAACTGTTTTCGAGGGCTTGTCGTTGCAGTGATGAATCTTCGAGAAGAGTCTTCTCCTAGTCTACAAATACACATCTTCTATTAAATTATATTTAACAATTGTTTAGTTATAATCATCTGAATTAAATTAATGTCTGCTTTAAAGACAGTTAGAACACACTCCAGAGCATTGACTGTTGGGAAGTGTCCATCTGCGGACCGACGGTCAACTGCTCTTGTGGGTTTACCACTGGAATGACTGGTTCACTGACTGAGCCTGTCATTCTGGTGATACATTTTCAGGAGGAGTGTTCTTTTGGTCTGCATATGGTCATTTTCGAGCAAAGCAATGTAATGCTATAGTTCTTTGTGTTATCATTTATAACGGTTCTCTCGTTTGTACTCTCTCTCTCCTCTCTCTCTCTCTCTCTCTCTCCCTCTGTCTCTCTCTCTCTCTCTCTCTCTCTCTCTCTCTCTCTCTCTCTCTCTCTCTCTCTCTCTCTCTCTCTTTCGCTCGCTCGCTCGCTCGCTCGCTCGCGCGCTCGCCGCTCGCTCGCTAATTTAACTACCGTTATATAATATTGAAATGGTTAGATGTTGGCGTAGACCTACTATATTGGATGTAAACCCACGGGAGTGTATGTACATGAGTTTATGTGCGTGTGGAAGTGAGTGTGTGTGATTGGGAGTGCATGTGCTTTGGTGAGTTCTTAATTTCAGTAAACTATATATGCCTAATTAACCTTTAAGATACAAACCTTCGATTGAACCTTCTGATTTTATCCTACATTATGAAGTGCTATGTCAAATTTGGTGATTCTTCCGCTCTTTGACCCATAAATGCACAAGCCTAGAAACAAGTCCATAAAATCGGCTAGAGAAATGACCATTTGCAGTACAGAGGACTATTTTTGAAAATTTATGACAGGAATGATAGGCGCGATTATCGAGCCAGTCTTTCCGGTGGTAAATTTCCAAGAATGGCGTTGTCTTGTTCTGGAAACGGACATTTCACAATAGATAGACCTAATCGAGGTTTTCCTGTCAAATTTAGTCACTAAAGGGTTAAGACACTCGACGGCGTGGGTAATGATAATAATTCTACTAAATCTATTGTTTCTGTATATATGTATAATCGTATGTTATAATGTGCTTAGTTGTATTTGTCTACGAAATTGAGAATTAGTTTCTATATTTTAGCACATAAAAATATCGTTATTTCTATTTCTTGCATTGATTCCAAAGCATTTCAGCAGAAAAGAAAGGAATTTACTTTACAATGCTGAATATATCAATGCTAATTTGACTGGAAGTTTGCTGCTGTTGAAAGCATCAGTAGCTTTTGTTCAAATTACTCTTAATACATTCAGAATATTATATGATTATAAGAAATACATTCCCTAAGTTCCTTGTCTGTACATAGATGTATAAATTTGTACATATTATATATATAAAAAATAAAAATAAATACATTTGTATATATGTTAATGAGGGCCTCTGCTAGATCAGGCCGTGTACTTGAAGTGCTAGCCTCAATAAATAACGATTATTATTATTATTATTATTATTATTATTATTATTATTATTATTATTATTATTATTATTATTATTATTATGCTCACACGCTCAAGAGGACCTAAGCAAAAATGGTATTCAGACGATTTGTTCCATCGAGTCATCTGAAGAACGAACTGTCAAACATCCAGTGTTCGCAAGCGTTTCAATACACTGTGGCACTAACGACGCATATAAACTGCCGAGCGTCGACTCAATAAAACATAATCTGTTGCTGTCCACCTTAATGGAAACTGCAGCAACTGAAACAAGTAAGCAACTTTCAGTCTGCCATTCGTGACATGGAAGATAAGCTGGTGGACAAACATCTGCGATCATCCCAGGAAAATGAATGTCTACGGACAGAACTCTCTAATAAAGAACTCGTTTGTGTAAAACAAGAAAATCGTGAATTACAACATCAACTTAACTCTACATGTAAACGCACCCGCACTCTTGAGGTATCATTATTGTCCTTGGCTAATTCTCAGACTGGTAATAATGCAGATGCTTGCAAATGTTGCGTACAATTAAAGTCATCATTGGCCAACGGTGAAGCTATGTGCACAGCCTTGCAAATAGATAAACGTAAGTTGACAGAGGAGCTGCACACGGCTTTGGCAAAAAACGTACAATTACATGTCTTATGTGAGAAAGCTAGTGGCGTCAATAGTTTACTCTCGAAAGCAGTGAACAATATAAAACAAACTGTTACTGAAATGTCTGTTCAAAGGTCTAAAGTACAAAAAGATGTCTCAAATTGCCACTCTGATATAGGTGGGTTTAAGTATGACCTCTCAAGCATCACGCAGCAAGGTCGTCATGAGACTAACAATATTGTTACTGTGGACACTCATCATGCTAGAGCTAATCGTCAGTCTCACATCCTATCCGCTAGTGCCTCGTCCAGCTTCCAACACCCTAACAGGTTCGAAGGAATTTCGACACATATGGATCCGGAACATGCAAACCCTCCACGCGGTAAGCCAACGTCGAACAATGACTATCAGTGTGACCTTCTCATCGTCGGCAATTCTCATGTGAGTCGTATTCAAAGTGATAAAATATACAGGTACAAAAAGTGTCATACAGTTAGCCTATCAGAAAAAACCATGTATGGCGCGTTGAACTTTGTACGTAACAACAACATCAAGGCCAAGTGTGTCGTTTTCCAAGTGGCTGACAACGGCATCGCCAATCAATCTGTGGGCGTTTGTGAACCTGTTATCGCTGTGCAATCGGCGTATACCAGATGCTGTTATCTGCATGGCACATGCCTTACCACGTTCTCTTGAATCCGTATCATTGTCTGAGAATTACAACCGGAAGGTGGAACTGTTCAACAAATTCCTGGACACACTTGACGTGCCAGCAGTTTCCCATGATTCACTACACGTCATTGATAAAGAGTTATAGGCGAGGGACGGGTCCACCTCACAAAGATAGGTTTGACTCGTCTGATTAGAAACTTTAAACGCATAGTAAATCCCATACTCGGTCTAACGGCTTATAATGAGTACCAGACAAATGGCACAAGACACTCCCGCGGTCAGCGTGATCAAACTAATCAGACAAATCAGCGCAGCACTAACTTTTTACGTGCCAAACGTGCATCTGCCATGATACTATATCACGGTCGTGCGCAGAGACAAAACAGCGACGAATTAGCAGCTCACCCTCATAACCATACGCGACCTGCACCAAGTAGTAATATTGAACCTAATATGCCATCATTGTTCAAATATATGATGCGGGCCTATCACTCCTTAAGAAAATGATAAACGCGTATGCATGAGTGAATTAACCCTTTCATGACGAAGCCGGCCAAACCCGGTCTCTGCAGTGGTCTTGAGAAATGTCCATGTGCAGGCCAAGAGAGGGCTGATTTTGAAAATTTACCACAGAAATGACTGGCTTGGTAACCGAGCCAGCCATTCCAGTGGTGGATTTTCGGAAGTAGTCTTCTCTTGATCTGCAAATTAACATTCAATAAGAAAATGTATTGATTTTCTTTACCGAATTTAGACATTAAAGGGTTAAAATGCACCTAAGATAGACATAAAGCCTCATTTAAATTATGTGTGACTCTATAAATGATTTAATTTAGCATTACTGTTCAGATTGTTAACAAAACATATTAGTGGTACGTATGCCTCCTATGTTTGCGCGCCGGCAACTACTCATGCCTTACGCGGTTGAGCCTGCCTATAGCGACAACTGTCTGGTCACAGAAGAATAGAATGTATCTGTATACATCTCATTCTTCAAATGTGCATAACTTTTGGTGCCAGCGAATAGTGGGTCCTTAAGTCGGATGGTCTTGGGGCCATCCGCCTCGGGGTGCCGCCGTCGTTTGGACACCGAGACAGAGGTTGCTGTAGAGGAGATCGACAGTACGAGTGCGCGTGCGCATATTTGTGCGTCTGTTTGTGCGCGTGTGTGCGTATGAGCGTACGTGACCCTCATGTTTGTTAATAATACATAACTTTGCAAATTTTTTTAACAATTGATATTTTAACTTATACAAACTGACTTTTATTATACATTCCCACACCTAATAACTTCAGGCACCTATAAATATGGCCACTAAATACAGGCGGTCATATGAAGAAACTGATATTCTTATTATTATTACTATGTATTACATAGATGTTGCCTTGGTGATAGCGGAGTTACTTGTATCGCCTATCATCGGTAGACGTGCTGCAAAGGCAAGTCGCCGCTAAGATGTGGACAATTTTATTTTATTTTTACAACTTTTATTTCTTACTTACACATTTGATTTTACACACATTGCTAGCTCATTCTTGATTTTGGTCACAATATCCCTGTTAAAATGAAACATCTTAATAATGTTTCCTTGGCCTATTGAAACATAGATGGCGCTTTTAAACGTGTTGGTGGTCAGCGGATCTGCAAATTGACCAATGCTGATCTTTGCGCGTCACTTTCTAGAATGGACATCATTTGCTTGACCGAAATACACTGTAGTAAGGCTGATTCGCTGTCACTATCTGGCTATTACACAAAGATCAAGATGTCTACATCCCAGTGGTGTACGTCAGTCCGGCGTCCCCCTCTGCCAGTGATGACATCTTTGATACCTTAGAGAATGACTTGGCTAGGTATTCAAAATTAGGCCCCTGTTTGGTTTGCGACGATTTTAAGCCAGCACTTAGCTAGAAGCTGACTAGTGTTTTGATGCTGGCATCCCTCTAGCACGTGAGCTATTGGCAGACCTGAATAACCCAAGAGATGTCCATACTTTCAGAAACAATCTTGGTCTCGACCCAGTAGATAGTCACGGAAAGAAAGCCCTTCAGCTTTGCAGATCCGCTGGCCTCCGGATTCTTAATGGTAGGACTGTGGGCGACCACCTGGGTCAATGTACATGTTATGGTCATAGGGGCAAGCGCAGCGCAATTGATTACATGCTGACTTCCCCCAGCATTCATGGGGCATATAACATATTTTCATATACTGCATGTTATTACATTTATTCCTGCGTTCAGGTGGTGACATGGCGATGACATCAAATTTGCATATGCGCTAGAAAACTCGACTACCAAATCGGACATCCAAAAACTTGCTAGTATTGACCTGGCCCATGATACTACCAGTCACTTGGCCATCAGCTCTCTTAAAACCAGACAAGAATAAGACCAATAAATGGTTCGGACCAGACTGTATTGTGCTGAAGAAGAGAAGAAGCTCAAATTAATTAGCAGCAAAGTTTGTGTTAACCCATTCTCTCCACAGCTTCTTCAAGAACTCCCATCAACTTGTTCTAAATACAAGAAGCTTATAAAGCGTAAGAAAATTCGATTTCAGCAAGGTATTTTGAATCCGCTCGAAACATTGCATGATCGTAACCCTCAATCTTTCTGGAAATTGTTTAATAAGCTTAAAGGATCGGAAACTGTTGTTCAAAATCCTGTCCCAATGGCAGAATGGACCTCATATTTCATCCAACTTACCAACAACAACATGTTAATAAATATTGAATTCGACAGTTTTATGGATGACTACCTTGCATCTAATAAGAACACAATTTTTAATGAACTAAACAAATCAATTACTGTAAATGAAGTCATTGCGTCAATCTCAAAGCTGAAAAATGGCAAGTCCTCAGGTCCTGACGTCATTTTGAATGAAATGCTAAAAGTCGGACAGCACCAACTGACTCCTATTATATGTAGGATTGTTAAGAATATACTTATTAATGGTGCTTTCCCTGAGGCCTGGCGTTATACAAAAAGGGAGATAAACATGTTGCTGGTAACTATCGAGGTATTGCAGTCGGCAGCAAATTATGCAAACTGTTCTGCAGTATTTTATATAGTAGACGCTACCATTTTTCTACTGAGCATAAATGCTACCAGATTCACAAATTGGATTTAAAAAGAACAGCCGCGCCGCTGATCATATTTATGCTTTAAAGACCTTGATTGAACGGTATGCCAAATCATCTAAACAATATTAATATTGCTGTTTCGTGGATTTTAAATCTACTTTTAACTCTGTCTCCAGGAACGCTCTCTTATATAAATTACTATTATCCGGAATAGGTGGTAACTTTTTAAATACACTACAGAGCACGTAGTCCGGAGTTTCATATTCCATAAAGCTTCAAAATTACCACAGTAAACCTTTCCCGTCTAGCGTTGGGCTTAAACAGGTTTGTGTATTAAGCCCACTTTTATTTAATATGTATATTCGTGACCTGCCCAACATTTTTACTCAGCAGTGTGACCCAGTCGCGCTAGATAACATAACTACCAATTGCCCCATTTACGCTGACGACCTTGTATTACTGTCTAAATCACATACCGGGCTCCAAACGGCACTCAATAATCTAAGTGCATATTGTGATAAATGGGGCCGGGTTGTTAATTTTGCAAAAACTAACAATTATCTGTTTACATACAACGGTAATATTATTGAAATAGTCTAGACTTATTGGTACCTGGGTATAGCACTTGTTGCTTCTGGTAACTTTAAAAGACCTTGCAAACGCCTTTGCGAGCAAGCAACTAAAGCTATTTTCAAACTAAGGCAATTTAACGTTAGGACCAACATATTTACGGGACTTGTACTATTCAAGCGATTGATTTCCCCTATTTTAATGTACGGATGCGAAGCTTGGGACCCATATTTTGTTAAAGGTCTTAGAACTCATGGCTTTAAAACAATCTGCGATAATCTACCAGCAGAAAGGGTTGTTGTGAAATTTTGAAAATACATACTTGGTGTTCGTAGAAATGCAACCAATGATGCAGTCTGCGGCGAATTGGGTCATCATACGCTCCTTATATCCTGTTTGGCGCTTGCAATGAAATATTGGCGCAGGCTTTGTGCACTTGATAATACTTCCATAGTCCGCATATCGTATTGTGAATCCTATTCTAATATATCGAGTAATTGTAATTGGCCTTTCATCATCAGCGAACTGTGTACCTATTTTGGTGTCGACTATACGTGGGATAACACGCTTGTTGGTCATACGGAATCTGATGTTAAGAAATTTAAACTTTTGATGCAGTCCAAATATGTAGACGTTTGGAAAGATAACCTTCTAAACATAAATGTTAAATTACGCACTTATGAATTGTTCAAGTTTAACTTTGCGATGGAGAACTATCTGATTAATTCTCGAAATCTCTTAATACGTAAGGATTTCACGAAACTTAGTTAGTGCACACAGTCTGGCGATTGAACTAGGACCTAAAGGTACAACTTGAACGCAGGATATGCAAGATGTGCGTATCAAGAGTGTATTGAAGACGAGAAGCACTTTATCCTGCATTGTTCTGCGTATGACTATGAAAGACAGAAACCCCTTCAATGCACTCGGCTCCTTTTGCGACTTCCCATCTTTAATTTATGATGAAAAGTTTGTGTTCCTGATGTCCTGCAATAACGGCGATACAGAAATCGCTGAACTGGTTCTACCCTTTGTCCATGCATGTGTGCTAAAACAACATTCTACAACTATTGATCCCATGCATTCGGATAGGCCTCTGTGACCATGACTTAATACATTGTATCTTTCCACCTATCCTGTTTTGTAGATATGCTGACTGTTACATTGTGTATATATTGTTAATGCGTGTGTATTTTATGTTTTTTTTATTGTATATATATATATATATATATATATATATATATATATATATATATATATATATATATATATATATATATATATATATATATATATATATATATATATATATATATATTATATATAACGTACGTACGCAGACACCATGCTGTATGGTTTTACGCAATAAAATCGAAATTGAAAATTGGTACATAAAAATAAAAAATTAGCGAATTTTCTCCTTGTCGCAGGGACGAATTAACCAGTCAGGCAATGACACATTTCTGTTTTACGTGCCAATAATTTAGCTAATCATCTCGTCGATTACATAATGTACCGTAGCCGCGCATGTCTGTCACAAGCGTACACGTGTGTCTCATCACGTCGCCCAGTAGTCTCGTGCTCCGCTGCGTCGCGCCACGTTTGTGTGATCCAGGCAATATAATGATATGAATAACGGTTAACATGTACAGTATAATGTATGCATAAAGCTGCGGCGAGGTCGAGCTAAGATGAACTGCGCTGCGCTAGAACTGTCGGTAACTGACTATAAAATTTGCGCTTGTGTCTCTTACGATTCGATTACTTACAACTATCGGCAAATACTTGCGCTGCCCGTTTCCAAGTCGTACACGCGCTTATGTCAACTGGAAACGCAGCATGAATTAACAGGTCATGTAATTATTTTGAAATGACCTTTCATTTTTGCAATATATGTTTGTTGTACATTATCTCCTTAAAACTTTGATTAGGTCTATTGTATCCCGTGTATCCAACAAATCATTAGATAATCTGTTCTGCATCCTGCCTTAAATACACATGTGATAAAGAAAAAAGGATAGTTTCCTTTCATATGGTAATTATGTATTTTCCTTTTGCTAGTTGCTTTAAATTGTAGATCATGTCTTCTGCTAATACGTATCCATGGTGGTTGAGGTTAATAAAACTATGCTCATGTATACAAATTTTCAGCAAAAACGCAGGAATTAAAAATAAATAGAAAAAACCGTTCACGAGACATTCCGAAACGTTCCACAAATTGTATATAGATTTTAAATTTTATAGAGATTTTAGATATAGATTTATATAGATTTTATATTTTAAGAGTGGACACCCTAGTAAAACACAGCAGGTAGTGAATCGAAAAATAATTATATCAAGAGTTACCAATAGAATATTCCCATCAACTTTAATCAAGCTACATTTCTTATTAACAGAGGAGTAACGATTAACAAATTTAAGGGTGTGGCGCCGTACTAATAACAAGCAGGGCAGTGAATCGAAAAACGGGCTCACCACGGATGTGTGTACAGCTCCCTAGAATAGGTGTCTGACGTTTCATCGAGATTGGAAGAGAACTAAATGAGGATCAGTAAAAAAACAAGAACATGACCAACCTTTAGAAATCCATTTCGGATATAAAAATTATCTGCTAAAATAGTTTGATTTTCCTTACAGACATGGTAAATATAATATTATGCGAAAAGACTTCACATTCAAACTATGTCTATAAAAGTCAAACCTTTAGTGACGCCTTCAGATGTTTGATTGCCAGATATGATCTATGAATTATGAGACTGCGCTTGAATTAAATACTCTCCTGGCATTGCTTTAAGTAATTAACCCTTTAATTGTGCAATGTTGTTTAATTTTCTCATTTGCTGACCATAAAAAGACGATTTTTGAAATTCTATCACTGTAATGACAGACTCTGTTATCCATCAGTTTCTGTGTACTGATTGGCTACTGCCGATAATTCAGTTGCCGACAATCGTAATTACACTCATGTCGATATTAACTGGCCGGTGATTGACGGCTACCGATTGTAGAAGTAGAACGCGCTCTACTCCAGCGATTTGAGATTTTTTTGGACGGCGATTGACGGCGATCGGGAGTAAAGTGATCGCAGGTACGCTCAGGTCAAACCTGTCGGAGACTAAATCGGTCGCTGGGAGTTGCTGGAAAATCAAGCGGCGACTAGTGGAGTCGCAGCGCAAGCTCGACCTGACCGCAGTTTAACACGATGCCCTTAAAGATCATTATAAATACACAACTTGCGCATTTAATAAAAAAAATATGTACTTAAATTTGTGAAATACTAACATATGTATTCCCTGAGAGGGAATACATATGTTAATATTTCACAAATTTAAGTACATATTTTTTTAATTAAATGCGCAAGTTTTCAATAACTCTAATTGAGCGATCTTATCCAAATTTGGGGTGATATGGGTCTGTGAAAACACAACAACAGCAACAACTTTCGGCATCACTGTTTCCAAAATAGACACTTTTGACCTTACGGCGGCCTGGCTGAAAAAATATATCAATAACGTGGGTATTGGACACATTTGTCCTTGTCTATCTGATGGATTGAATCTCGGAAATATTCAAGTACACATTTTACGTTACCAGCCTAATAATAGTGGGGACCATTTCCAGCTATGCCCCGCCTAGTTCTAGCTACCGCTCCCCCCCCCCCCCCCCGCCTATTTCTAGGTATAAACCGCTAATTTCTAGGTATGATCCGCCTATTTCTAGGTATGAAAAATAGTTTTAGAGCCAAATGATGTCAGTTCATTAAGATATCAGATCTCCAGTTTTTTTAATCCACCGTCTGTTGGTCCCAAATGCAGATGTCAGGGTTAACTATGTGGTAAAGGTTGTTTTCGAACGGATTATCAAGGTAAATGAAAAAGACCTAGCTTGTTTTAATTCATTTGTATCATGTTACGCTACTATCATAAACAATACAATATCGTGTGGGTGTAGCTGATAGAGATGAGCGGACATAGCTAAATCTGGGAATGCTCATTAACCTATCTGCTTTATATTGCATAACACTGCTCCGTCTTATTCGCGTATCTTTCATAGTAGTCCTCTATTTGCGGTTGTCATAAAACGTAGCCTCATGTAGAACTGTTTTGAAATCATATCCCTTTTGGAATCAATATATGATGCCACTCAAGATTGCTTTTACTATTAGCAACCAAAAACTCCTTACTGTGGATTGAAGGCATATATATGAAGTTAAAATATTTATTATGTGCGTGCGTGTGTGCGTGCATTGCGATTGTGCAGGAATGATAAAAATAAGGCCCAATGGAAATAGTTGAAAGGTCGTCTGAAAACTCGAGCGGAAGCAGACTACATGTCTCAACCCTGCCCTATACCTATATGTCAGAAATAGTGTACCTTTTCAGTTTTACCTATGCACCGCCCATCCCTAATTAATCCCCGCCCACACCTCGCTCGTTTTGGGATCAATCGATCCCTAAACTTCTTGACTATCAATTTCTAGAAAACTATACAGGGAAACCTGTTGAATATTGTGAAACTAATTTAACTGGCTGCTGTTGCTGCATTAGGCAGCAGCAGCGCCCAGTAAAATTAGTTTCAAAATATTCAACAGAATGGTTATTAATTGGCAAAGAGTATTAAGCGTTAAAGACTGACTATATTGAGTCATTCATGACATCATGATTACGACGTCAGCCTACACGTCATGTAGTTGATTAAGACGTCATATGATTGAAGGATGAAATGGATTCATGAATTATATCTATTGTAGTTTAAATGTGTGTACAATATCAGAATTATAATAAAGTTAAAAATAATCTATTGGCACTCACGGCTGTATAGAATGAAATCATCATAGGCTAAGAATCATTTCGTTTCCTTACATTGAGGTACACAATTTAAAAATCTAAACGTTTTTCTTTATTTTCAAACTTCCTAGTGTGAGTGTGCGCCCTTAAATTGCAGATGGATGCATAAATCAAATCTTATGCAGTGCGTGCCTAGCAACCTTCATAAGTAGTAAATGATCACAGAAAATAAAATCATATATTGCCATGGAAGATTTCAAAATGCTTCGTAGCGCTGCAGCTTTGGCAGCTTGGAAGCGACCACTCCAACCTAAACATTACCAAGTAGTGTCATATCTCAAAGCTAATGACGTCAGGATTCAGGAACTGGATGATGACACTTTAAGAATGCCTGATAAATTGAAATAAGTAACCATTTACCTACCAAGGTATTGTAATAAAAAATATATGCACATATAGATGGAAAATGTTATTATACTCATTCATTCCACCAACTATTTTGCTATCTGATGGCATATTATTGGTACCAAACCAATACATAGGTATTAATATATAGCACAATGGACCTTTCCCCTTTTAGCTATGGCCGCCCATCTCAATCTAAGCTCTACCCACACCAGGTCCGTGTTGGGATCGATCGATCTTTGAACTACCTGACTATCAATTTCCAGGAAACTATGCATGTAAGCTGTTTAATAGTTTGAAATTAATTTGACTGGGTGCTATTGCTGCCTATGGCACCAACAGCGCCCAGTCAAATTAGTTTCCAAATATTCAACAGCATGTTTATTAAATAGCAATGACATACAGTTCGTACAACGTGTCGGACTATTAAGCGTTAAAGACTGGCGATATCGAATCATTCATGACGTCATAATTATGACGTCAGCATACACGTCACCTAGTTAATTATGACGTCATACAACGTCAGATGATCGATGGAAAAACTTGGAAAGGTGAATTACATTTATATCTTAGAATATATATAATTAACCCTTTAATGCGAACATGGCTAAAATCAGTGTGGTGAAATGATCCTATATAATGCTTTCTCAACGTGCACATCATTACGATAATTATGTTCCCAATATATCATTGTGTTAATGATCTGGGTGTAACAAAATCGGATCGGATCGCATCGTTTCCAAAAAGCAGTAGATTTGAGAGAAATGTAAGCGATGCATCAGTAACATTATCGTTGGCAAATTGTAGTGTAGCTGTAAGGAAACCAAATGAAAGATAACTGGCCAGACCTCTTGAGAATTAGAAGCTGCCATTGATGGCATCAGACTTTCACAGTAGGGGTGCAGATGGTGGGATTTCATTCTCGAAAATAATGCCTAAACATAAAATAAAGCATTTCGATACATCAGATCATTTTGGAAGACTGACATTCTAGCTAATTATCGGAAGATGGACGCCGCATCCCAGGCACCATTTAGCATTTAGATCGTCAAGATGATCCATCCTCAAATTCGTGTGTGACCCGACATGTCATGTCCAACCAGCAAAGAGGGCTGAGCCAGTACAACCCAATATCGTGTTGTATGTGACATATAGCTTGGGAGTATTTCAGGTAATTGTAACACGCATTTCATATTATTTCCCCAAGCAACAGAATCATGTTTCTCCTTCGATCAATACTCACCATTCTATTACTTCTGATATACAGCTGACCCTGACAGCTGGCTCTAGGACTATAGACTTAGAAAGCCTTACCCACTCCTGGAACCGGGTACTCGGCTCCTAACTGCCGAGTACCCGTCTACCATGAAGCTCATTCTTGTTTGCATAGCAACAAGAGATACATGCTTTTTGCAGTTGGAAAGATCTTAAGAGTTTTAGCCTAAGTCTTTTTGTCTGTGATTAATTGTGATTGCTTGTGCGTTCTCAAAGGATATTTGGATTAATATGGATGCCGCCGATGATAACCAGGTTGTATAATTCCATGTTATTCCATAGTTAAAAGACTTAGGTCTCTAAAATTTCGTCTGTGTCGCATGTTCCAATTTTTAACCCCAAAGAATCTGGGACGTGTGTTAACAACGAAATATGCCGGATGATCGCCTTCTTTAAATGAAAAGAGGTGTTAGCTACGGTGTTTTGAACACGAATATCGGCTGACGTCGTTCTCCGTAAGATCCGAGTGGGTGACGTCACACCCGGGTGTCTCGGATGTTTATGTGAAGAACATTTTTTCATTAATTCGCGCATCTGATTCTGGGTGCTGCGTACTAAAATGGTACCAAAAAACTTTGGAATTGTCAAGTTTTGCATGTTATCACGATCTGTTTGCAATGATCGGTGGTTTCAAAATTCTTGATTAAGATGTGTGGTCTGCGGTTTTACCGTGTGCTACAGCAGTTTGTTATACATTTTGTTGTTTCTTCACATATCGTTTTGGCTTTCGTTAGGAGTATAATTTATATTTATTAGTAAATATACCCCGACTGCTATGCGATATGATTCCTGGTTCCGTTATACATCCTTGAGGATCAGTGCATGGGTGTATTATTGCCCGCTTCGTTCTTGTCGTCATAATCAATGCGATCGTTGCTGTAGCGTTGCGGGGTGGTGTGTGGGAGGGTTACAGTTAATTTATGGTCAAATTATTTGAAAATTAATTGTCTGTCTTCCATCTCTGTCTTATTGTAGGTTTGTGCTTATTTATAGGCCACGCCAGCCTCGCCATCATGTGACGAGTGCCACAAGTTCGTCCGGGTCCCGTTTAAGGACCATGTCTGCTTTCGGTGTACGAAATGTAACCTTGCTGATAGGTGTAATTTATGTGCAGTGTGGTCGGTTGACATGATGTTAAAGTTCCTTGTCCAGATGGAGTTGGCTGGGTCTGACGTGGGGTCAGGCGGACCGAAAGCAAATCATGGCGCATCCGTTTTGGCCCTTGGGGGCGCTCCGCATCTGCAGCCGGAGGCGGTGGAGATGGCACCGCCGGCGTGGTTTGGTCCGGCTATGCAGGGCTTCCTGCGTAGCGTTCTGCCCACGCTGGTGTCGTCCCTGCTGCCGAAAGCTGTAGGGCAGTCTCTCCCCATGCTTGGTTCGGACCCTGTCCTTGGACAGGGTTCTGGACTGGCCAGTGAGGGAGCCGTCTCGTACGGCCCACTGGCAGTCCCGTCGGGCTCCGGCCTGATGGGTTCTGTCTCTCTGCGGCCACCTCTGGATACCTCTGGGTGATCCAGTAGCTGTGGCCGGTCCATCAGGCATGGCAGCCGTCCGCCAGGACGGCTCCACGGTTTCCTCGTCTAGTGACGACTCTTCGGGGTCTGAAGATGAGGAGGCCGAGGAGGAGAGGTTGCTGTGGCCTCTGATGCCACGGGTGGAGAATATGGGGGTCGATTCCATCCTGGACGGAACCGCCCTCCATCTGTCTGGCTTGGCGCAAGCCAGGGCAGCGGCTCCGCCCGTGGTTGAGGCCAAGCTGGTACCGGTCCCCGGTCCCATGATGGTTGGTTTGCCACCAACCGACACGGTGACGGGTGTGCTGGGCCAGGCGTGGTACTCACCTATCTCGCCTGGTCCGGCGGTCAGACATGGGGTGCCGTTGGCGCCCGTGTTTGGCCACGGTTCTGTGACTGCACCGGGGCCGCACGGTTTTCCGTGTGGGCCTACTCCATGGACTGGTGTGTTCCATGGGGTGGCGGCGGAACCGTATGGTACCGGAGTTCCTGGCGTGTCAGCGACTGCTCCCAGCCGGGAGGCCAGTGCTGGTAGGTCTGTGAGCATGTCAACGGGTGACGTGTTCACGGGTGTGTCCTCCTCGGAGACGGCCTGGTCTGAGGCTCTGGCTTGGCTAGCCAAGGTAGACCCGTCTGTGGTTTCGACCACGGCCGAGGAGGATGCGCCCCGTCCGTCGGTGGCATCGATCAGGACGGGGATCTTGCCCGCAGCCCGGATTCAGTCCATTGGAATGGATCCACGGTTTATTGAGTTGCTGTAGGCTATTTATAGCCAGCTTCCTGTGGTCTCCAGGGAGGTGCGGGCGAGGTGTCGTATTCCACGGGGGGAATACGACAGGTATGGTGTTGTACCGTCGGTCACCTAGGATGACCGATGGGTTCTGGGTGCCCAGAGTGCTGGAGCGGGTGGCCCATCCTCGGCACTGGTGGACAAATCCCAGGGACACCACGATGAAGTCCTGTCCCTTTGTGCTGAGGGTGTGAGGGCAGCTATGAGTGCTTTCAACCACTCTTATCGCCGTCTTCAGTCGGTGTGGGCTGAATCGGGGGCAGGCCACACTGTGCCACCTGTGGCGCTTTCATGCATCAATGACGGACTGGTGCTGTCTATGGACGCATTGGCAAGGGTGCAGGCGCGTGTTACAAAGTCTAGGAGGCAGATGGTTCTTGACCATATGCGTCCAGCTACGGCCGTCTTCTTGGGACGCCCCTGACAGGCCCTAGCATCTTCGGTGGCCAGGCGCGGGCCGTCTTAGAAGACACGGCTAACATTGCGCAGAATCGGTTGGCGGTGAACCTACAGCTAGAGCTAGTGTGTCAAGTGAGCGCACTAGTGGCTGTAGCAAAGCTGCTGACCATGCAACCTTCTAAGAAGCAGAAGAAGCATAAAGGGAAGGCGAAAGCTAAGCCTGGTGCTGCTTCTGCTTCGTCTGGCTTTTCTCAGCCGTCTCAGGCGAAGAAAGTCAAGAAGGTTGTGGAGGCTCCTACCCTCCCCAATGTTGCTCCTGATCGCCCGAGAGGCGGGAAGGGGAAGGGGGAGGGTAAGTCCTCAAAGGGCGGAAAGAAGGGAGCGGATCGTACCTGAGGGTATGAGAGCTCCCTTCGTATCTGCCTGGACCGCACCTGTGCGACAGGAACAGCGGTGCCAGTTAGACCAGCCAAGCCAAGACCAAAATGGTTCTCTCTCTCTCTCTCTCTCTCTCTCTCTCTCTCTCTCTCTCGTCAAGAGAGAGAGGGGGGGGAGCGGATCGCGAGCCAGACAACCCCATTAGGCGTCGAGGCGGCTATAGTGGGTGGAAGGCTCATGCGTTTCGTCGAGGCTTGGCGAGGTGTAACGTCAGACAGTCTGGTCCTGGGATGGTTATCCCAGGGATACATGCCGGAGTGGTGGGACTTTCCACCACAGAATCTGTCTTTGGCACCTGTCTGGACACCCGTACCAAGGGAAACAGACAAGTTAGAAGCCATTCAAAACGAAGTATCAGGTTTGTTTCTGAAGGGAGCAATAAAACCAGCAAACCGGAACACTCCAGGCTTCTATTCAAACATGTTCCTTGTCCCCATGAGCACAGGGGGATGGAGACCCGTACCCAATCTCAGGCCATTAAATTGGTTTATCCATACGCCTCGGTTCCAGATGGAAACTCTGAGGTCGGTAATGGCAGGATTGAGGAAGGGAATGTGGTGTGTGTCGATCGATCTGAAAGATGCATATTTCCACATCCCAATGAACAGGAGTTGTCACAGGTTTCTGACATTTGCGTTTCAGAATCAAGTATGGGAGTTTATAGTCCTCCCGTTCGGCCTGTCGACAGCTCCAAGGGTTTTCACGAGAGTGGTCCTTGCGGTGACAGCGTATCTCAGAAAAGATAACATGGTGCTACACACCTACATAGACGATTGGCTGATCAAAGCAGACACATCAGCCAGGTTAGAGGTGGATACGGCTCTGACTCTTGAAGTTACTTTCAGATCTAGGCTGGATAGACAACAAGGAGAAATCCGAGTTGACACCCACCCAACATTTCGTTTATTTAGGGATGTGATTCGATCTCGAGGACGGCAGGGTTTACCAGTCTGAGCCCAGAGTTGTGTCTCTGTTAGCCATCCTCAAGAGTTTTCGATTGGGAAACCACATTCAGGCGAGGTGGTTTCTTCAGATGCTGGGCATGATGGTCTCCATGGAGTAGGTGATCCCGTACGCTGCTCTAATGCGAAGACCTATCCAGTTGTATCTGATGTCTCTGTGGAAACAGAGAACAGAACCCCTGTCAAAACTGGTGTCAGTTTTGGAGCCAATAATGTCGCATCTTGTATGGTGGAAAAAGCGTCAGAATCTCCTAGTAGGGGTTTCGCTGCACCTACCCCACCCCAGCTGTCCGTGTACACGGATGCATCGCTGGAGGGGTGGGGTGGTCTGCCTGGGAGAACACCAGGTCTCGGGCACATGGACTCTCCAGGAGCGCCAGCTGCATATCAATCTGTTGGAAATGATGGCAGTGGAACTGGCATTGGAAGAATTTCTTCCAATGGTCAGGGGCAAGGCGATATTGATACGGTCGGACAATTCGACTGTAGTATCATACATAAATCGCCAAGGCGGGACCAAGTCACCCACACTGTGTATCAAAGTGTGGCACTTGATTCAATGGTGCAGGAATTACTCGGTTGTTTTGAAAGCAGCTCACATTCCTGGGCGATTGAAAATTCTGGTGGATGCTTTGTCTCGCAGACAGAGAATTCTGCCAACAGAATGGTCTCTCAACCCTCCAGTACTATGAAGGATCTTCGAGCATTGGGGCAAACCCAACGTGGACTTGTTCACCACAAGGGAAAATGCTCAAATCATGACTTATGTCTCGCCGATTCCAGATCCAAATGCCGTCGATACAGACGCTCTGGCGATAAGCTGGAGAGGGATGCACGCTTACGCGTACGCACCCACCATTCTTCTGCCGAAGATATTGGTGAAGATCAGGGAGGAACCGTGCCTGGTCCTGCTAATATCGCGGTTTTGGCCAAGCAGGGCGTGGTTCACAGATCTTCTAGATCTGCTGGTGGAGAACCCAGTGCAGTTACCCGAGATTCCAAACATAATCTCCCAGGCCAAGGGACGCTTCCTACACGAGCATTCCGAAATGTTCAAATTGACTGCGTGGATGTTATCAAACAACGTTCCATGTTGGAAGGCTTTTCTCGACAAGCTGCTGATTTCATCGCAGCTGCGAGAAAGAGGTCAACCTTCAAGTCATATAACAACAAGGTTAACAGATTTACAGACTGGTGTGAAGAAAAGGGTATTGATACTTTTCAATCCACTATTCAGCAAATAGCAGACTTTCTCTGTGAGCTGTTCTTTTCAGGACTAGCTCCCGTCACAATTGCTGGATACAAGTCAGCTTTGGCATCAGTTATCCCTTGTCTAGCCAAAAAGGGATAGTCCAGAGGTGGCCCAGTTAAATGTGATGGTGAAGGGAATGAGCGATCTCCGACCGAGACAACCGGTAGTCATTCCAGCCTGGAGTCTATCTTTAGTGCTTAATGTACTGGCCAAGCACCCTTTCGAACCATTGCGTTCGGCTAGTCTAAAGCATTTTACTCTAAAGGCGGTCTTTCTATTGGCAGCTTCCTCAGCTAGAAGGCGCAGTGAGATCCATGCACTTTCAGCAGAGAGGGACTGATTTATTGTCTCTGGAGAGGGTCTGCGTCTTCTGCCAAGAGCAGAGTTTATGTCAAAGAATCAATCTTTGAGATATTCCAGCAAACCGATCATTATACCGAAACTAACTAGCTTTGATCATGATGCCAGTGTCTGTTGCCCAGTCCGTGCTTTGACTAAGTACAGAAAACGGACAGACTCATTACGGTCGAATGATAGACATCTGTGGATCTGCCATAAGAAGCCATATGGCGCTGCATCCATGGATTCTATCTCTCGTTGGGTAGTCGAATGCATTCAGACTACCCATGAGATCGCGACTGGGCACCAGGTGCAATGCGCAAGGGCACACGATGTTAGAGGATTAGCCGCCTCGACCGCTCTTTACAATGGTGTTATGTTAGAGGACATCACGGCTGTTGCACAATGGCACTGTGAGTCCTCTTTCACGGATTACTATATGAGGGATGTGTCAGACTCCGCCAATCCACTCGCTTTAGCTGTTTTGAAACGATAGTTATTCGACCACACTGCTCTTCTCCCTTTTTTGGCATTTGTAAGAAAGAATTTAGAAGCAGACATAGTCGAGCGAGAGGATGACAGCCAGATTGTGAATGGTTGGAGGCGCCACGTCTGAAATCCATAGATCATGAGGTAATTCAAGATTGATAGTTTTTTGTATTATGTCATTCCCAGGGTAATACATATATATATATGCAAAGAGCAGTTAACCCTCTTGGCATATTTGTATTTTCAGGCGAGATGCATGTTCGTGAGTTCTTTCCCTTTTCTTAGGAGAAAAAGGGGGGGGGGCCGTGATGCGAATGTGATTCGGTTCCGTTAACTTGATGGTCCTTTTAGGTCTCCATTAGTCAAGTTTAATTCTAGCTCTTTCTCCAAGGGGCAAAAGTAGCAGTTATGGCTTGCCCCGTCCCACCAGGTTAGCGACCAAATCTGGTGTATATCAGAAGTAATAGAATGGTGAGTATTGATCGAAGGAGAATGAAGGAAATTCCAATTTCCCTTTCTCCGAGATCTAACAATACTCACCATTCTATTACGGACCCAGCCTCCCAGCCCCACGGAGGCAAGCCATGGGTTTCTCTTGTTTGGTGGCTATGCAAACAATATGAGCTTCATGGTAGACGGGTACTCGGCAGTTGGGAGCCGAGTACCCGGTTCCATGAGTCGGTAAGGCTTTCTAAGTCTATAGTCCTAGAGCCAGCTGTCAGGCCCAGCTGTATATCAGAAGTAATAGAATGGTGAGTATTGTTAGATCTCGGAGAAAGGGAAATTGAAATTTCCATGTATCAATGCATAACTCTGTGTCTTTCTATACAATTATGAGCCATAATGGCAGAATGTACACACTAATGAAGTTTGGGGCAAATGCGACACAAATTAATGAAATTATAACCAAAAAATAAGAGGCTTTTTCCAAGGTTCATAATCAACATATCGCTGAAGTCTTATCATTAAGCTCACAGTAAAACTTATGCTGTCGAAGAGAAAGTCGAAATTTTCATGGATTTTCACATTTTCGGTAGGATGAGTGGACGGAGTGACTGACGAACATGTAACCGCAAAGTAGACCTTCCTTGCAAGCGTCATCAATAGTTTCCTGGTAGATCGTATGTTCTCAAAGGAAAAACGAAATATGCATAGAACTTCACATGTATGTAGGATGAGCGGGTTGAAGGATGAAAAAACGGATAGACGGATAGATCCTACGCAAAACACAAACAGATGAGGCTTCTTTCAAGTTTCAAAATTAACAGGTATATGTAGTTTTATCAAGCGGATCATAGGAGAAGCTTAGTTATTGAAGAAAAATATCTATGATATTGCCGGTGTAGTAGGAGTAGCATATCCGTTGGCGTTTACACCTAAGAATATCCAGCCACGGTTTTCTGCTATTGGCATCATGCCGTTTAATCGTGATGTGTTTGGAGAAGAGGAAACTTCTCTCAGCGTATGCAACAGATCGACCCAATCCTGATGCACATGACGATACAATCTTAGAACCCATAATCAGTGATAAACAAACATCTGACCACCTTCCTCTCACACCACTATCAGGAGAATCATCACGCAACCAATACTACTACTCCAATTGCAACTATACCGACTGACCCCGCCTCAACAAGTAAAGCGAATGCGTCATCTGGCATTGTTTCGTCAATTCCAGAATCAGCAATGCTTATATCTGTATTTAGTCCATTAACCAGCACAGCAAATGAAGCGACGGACCAATGCACTCCAGTTCCCACTTCACCATCTAACTTGGAATCGACACTGCCTTGTCCCGATCCATCTAGAAGCAAGGTCAATGCATTGGAGCAACAACACACACTCGTTGGAAGTCCTAATGCACCATCAGTTTTGCGACCGCCAGAAGAGACCCTTCCTTATCCAAAGGCAGCTGCCAGTAAATGACCAAATGCTGGACGAAAGATGCGCACACGTATGCTCACAGAGACACCAGAATTAACAGCAATAGAGGAGGCAATCGCTGCCCGGGGTGCAGAGGCAGAACACCAAGGGCAAATCATCCAAACATCAAACTGTGAAAGCTAAACCGCAACTGCAAAAGGGTAAGGGAGAAGGAAAGAGAGGGAAAAAGAAGTTGAAATATGAATCCAGTTCAGATGAGGAAGAAGATAGCATATGTCTTGTCTGCTGTGAGAGCTATGAGAACAGTCGCTCTGGTTAACAGTGGGTTCAGTGTTTGCAATGTCATCATTGGGCTCATGAAGAGTGTACATTTTCGTGACACCAGATATTATGTATGTGACAACTGCGGTTCAGATTGACATTTTACTGACCACCACGTTGACTGGCCATCGTCGATGCTACGTTTGTTCCTTAGTTGTTTCTTGTGATTTTCGTTTTGATATGGTTTAATGCAGATTGGTTTAACGTTTTCTGACACTTCGTCCAGCTTCGTTTCGTGCTAACAAGATCTGTCCTATGGAACATTGTCTATGGTCCTGCAATCCCCACACAGTAATATTACCTTTATGATTCAATCATTTAGATGTATATTGCTTATAATAGGAGTTTTTGTCGACATGCCTTAATTGTTTTTTACTTTAAACAGTTATTTGTAGTATGTCACAATGTGCCCCAGGTTCTATCACAAAGTGCCCCGGTCCCGGGGCACAGTGTGACACACAACACTCAATCATAAATCCACCAGTAACTTTTTATTTTGGATGAGCGGTAGAATTCTTCCTGAGTAATTTCATAGAATACATATATAGCCCTTGCTGTGAGCATAAAACAAATTAATATATTGTATTAAAGGGGAAGTTATATTGCAGTACAATTTTTTGGCGCAACGTGCCCCCATCTCCCCTACATTTCTATAGTGTACGGACTGTAGCTCCGGCGCCGCGCTGCTCTGCCAATTCTTCCTCGGACACTGACTCATACTCATGGTACTCCCCGGCCCGACGATGCTGGTTAGCTTGCCTCGAGGATGTAGAAGGGAGACTGTGGGCAACCGGTGACCACAAAGACTGACCTCTAGGGCTGGTAGAACGTCACATTCCAGTGTGCCCAGCCGATCATTTCCGCCAACAGCGAACACAACCATGTCATCTCGGCTATTCGTGTAACCAATGTGTCTATGCATTATAAGTTATAGAATTTGAGGTATTTCAGGATATTTTTAGACCAGCGAGTCGATAGCTGGCTTCTTGCAAAAATGTATGCGCAACGTTTAACAAAGTAATTCGTTTCCTACGATACATATTGAGAGTGACGTGCTGGCGCCGTCTGTTTTGTATCTCGCCAAAGATACCTAACCTATCCTTATATACATGGAAGGTACTCCTGTAAAGGCGACGTCCTAGCGTGGCTAACTAGTTTACTATAAACTAATGCCTCAAGTGGACCAATAAATTGGTTTTGCTGCACGGGCATCCGTCACAGGAAAATGCCTACCACGCTGAAGCGGAGGAGGCGAAACGATCAAGACCATGCTCCTTATCTAGAACAATGCCAAAAGGGTGTTAAATTATATGTAATTTTTATATAGGGATGCATGATGGTTTAGGTGGAGGCGGTGAGCCAGCTTCAACAGAATCCGGTGCAGTCATCTCCGTACTAGTCGCTGTTTTAGTCCTAGTCGCTGTTTTAGTCGGGGCTGCATTATTTTGGTTGTCCCGCGTCTTTTGCTGGCGCTGCGTGTCGAGAACAAAACATATAAGACTCGTTCCCTTGGAGCTAACGTTTAGCTGCTTTGGCCTTATGTAATGGACATTTCCATTTTTAGCTATGCCCCGCCCATCACTAGCTAAGCTCCACCCACACCTCGCCGTGTTTGGATTGATCGATCCCCGAATGCCCTAGCTATCAATTTCCTGAAAACTATACAGGGAAGCTGTTGAATATTTTGTAACTAATTAGACTGGGTGCTGTTGCTGCCATAGGCAGCAACAGCGCACAGTCAAATTAGTTTCAAAATATTCAACAGAATATTTATTAAATAGTAAAAGCAAACGATTTGTACAACAGCCCATAGACCGTCATCAAATATGCGTTCGTGACGTACTTATCGACGTCATTCATGACGTCATTCATTATGATATCATTGTACACGCCACGCAGTTCATTATGACGTCATATGATGGCTGGGTACTCTGGAAAGGTGAATTGCCCTGAGGTTCATTGCTAGGCCGTTCCTACTATGATTAATGTTTGCGCTGTGAATCCTACTTTGTCTTAAAGCTGTCCTAGAGGTACCGGTGATGGTACAGGGAAAGTGTGAGAGACATCGGCCTTTCGATTCTAACTGTCGAGAAACCTCAGTGATTTCTCCGGTCGGCTTTAACCAAACAGGCAGAGAGAGTTAGTAAACAATTAGTTGGCCAGATGGCCAGAGAGTCGTAGAAAGAGACAGCTGCTCTAGAAGTAGTTTAGAAAGCCGTAAAATTAGTGGCCAAGTATGGAAACACGGGTTACTATATAATGGCAGCAAAGCCGGGAAAGGGGCTTTACAATAAATAGCACGCCTTCATTTGAGCAGTTGTCCCTAACTACTTTAAGCTAACACAATATCTGTGCTAATACTTGTTAGGATTAAGCGCCGTATCTCGAGTCTATTGGTGCAGGCACAAGAGACGACTCTAGTGAAAAAGTGTTGCTGTATTTAGAGAAATAGGTGATGCATTTATTGAAACAGTATAGTGTAAGTTTAAGCGTTGCGCAGTTTAAAAATATATAACTATTTAACGTAACAAATGAAAAATAAAAGTGTTTTAACGGCGCTAGACGTGTTACAATTCTATATAGTACAATGAGGTATAGCTGACCTACTGCGCTTACCAGTAATCAGCGCTTAAAGAAAAGAAAATAACTATGTTACAATAAAAAGGGCACCTATTAGTCATCTGCGCGGTAGTTGCAAAAGCACAGTTGTTGGCGACATCAGCGCGATGTCTGTTTATTGCACAGTAGTTGTTGGCACCTCCTAGTCATTGGCTACAAATAATATCACACAAAGTTCTAATACAGTCGAATTTCCTGGATGAAGCACACAGAATCTGTGGTGCGGAAGTGAAGTGGCCTCTATTGATGAAGAGGCTGGTTTTATAATAGTCACTGCACAAGACGATCAGCGCCTCTTAGCTCAGTAGCGGCGCCAAAAGCAATGTTCCCAGAAAGAGCAGTTAATCAAACATTGAAGAGAGCATTGGATACGTGCACGTTTCTAGTCACCACTTTTTGGCGTGGTGCGGAAGATTTGGCGAGATATCAGAGCTGACCAATCGTTTCACATACTGGTTTGGATGATATCGACCAAAAAGAACCGCGCCGCTAACAGGTCCCGACGACCTTCTAAGGAATGCATCTCCATAGATATTGGCAGCGCCAATGTTCTCCACAAGTGTGCTTGGGCGACCTGCTTTTAAGTTGTTTTATTAACCCCTGAAGAGCGGTTACAGAAAATAGTCGGCGCCGTATGTGGAGTAAGGCTTCAGCTTCAGATGCTGGTATATGCTGGTGTACAGTAGGTTGCTTACAGCGAGCTCTGCATAGTAAGACTATAGGCAATGTCTTCCATACCAGGCAGCCACACCGTCCCGACTGAGGAATACTGCCGGTGCGACTCTTTATATACTTTATGGTGACCAGTCACTATAGCAGAGCGAACCAATCATCATGCACTTCGTGGAGGGGATGCATGAGGCGAACACATGTTTGTGACGCCACGCTACCATTACCCTACCAGCAAGCGCGCCATGGCGATCTACACCAACTTAGAAGAATTAAAAAGCCCGAACCTGTATTCACTGATATCTCTGCCATTCCTGGACCCATTTCATTTCCGTAAATGGATTTGTTTTTCCCAACGAATCCCGGTGATGATTCAGCCCAGGATGGATGAAAAGGGCAAAGTATTAAGGATTCTTGACGTACAGGCAACTATATACATACTGAGAATGTCATTCCCCACACTCTCTGCACAGCGTGGGTAGGCTATCTCTTATTGGTGCACTCTTATTCTGAGCTCTCTTTTCTGTGGCTATACACGCTGACCTATAAAACCGACGGAGGTGAGGGTAGAGCATCTCAGAGTGGGCTTCTCCATACCCGGCTAACCCAGGCCGGTTCATACCCGACTGAGCAAGCCGTGCTACACCACCCCCTGGCTTGGCAGAACGGGGCGAGCAATATCGCCAAAGTGGATCACACGCCGTAGGGTGAAAACTAGGTGAGAATTATAGACTTCTCAGGTTAACGTGTAGCCGAGAGGATAGAGTGATGCGTGAGGCATGTGTTTATAAGAGATAGGCACATAGGCGTGCAAAGAGGCGGGCTGGGTTGGCATACATTTTCATTTTTTTTACCCAGGGTTCTTAGGCCCTGGCTGTTTCTATTTTATTTTTTATGTGTGGTGCGTACTTTTTTCTGTATGAGCATGCGATTTAACGGCTAAACAATAGTTCGCGAGGACGCCTTCTTTCAGCGGTGGGTAATTATTTCCTGCGTCAAAGATGTCCAGGCTCCAACGTACTTAATTAAAAGTGTGGCTCTTTTTGAGAGCCACACGAACGGTTCTCGCCGTCCCTGTAATACCAGTCTTTCTTAAGGAAGATTAAAAATATAATAATAAAAACAAACATATGATGTACTATCCAAGATCTAAACAGACCCAGCCAATTCGTCGGGATGGCGCAGATGTATATATATTTCACACTGTAACTTCTTTAGAAGTTGTGGCGTGAATGGGACAAACTAAACACGGACCCGATATATGCCATCAAAATTCATACCCGCCCCCTTATTTAGAAGTTACGTAGAATGACTGCTTGTCATCCTGTAGTGGGTTACAATTACATAAATTAATAATAAGAAAAGAATATAATAATATAAAACCTATACAATTAAAACTAACAGTTACTTAATCAATTTCAGTCCTTTATTTGAGCAATCTAATCCTATCGGCATTTTAATACTAAATTTTAACAAACTGAATAGACCAGGGTAATATTAGAAACTTGTAGTAAAAGTAATTTGCTACGCAATTTTAAAATAGGCACATGTAATAACGTCAGCTCCGAAGCCCTAACCAAAATACAAAAATCTATGGAATCATCAGCTACGAATGCCATAGGTGTTTTTAAAAACAACCGAACTAGGTATACTGACGACCCTCTAGTAGTAAAACTGTTAGCAGAGCAGAAAGCATTATAGCTGCGCATCTATCAAAGTGGCCAAAGTGAAGACTTCACCAAACTACGTCGGGAGCACAATAACATTCTGCACCACATTAGCGAACGCTTAAAAGATCTTGATATTCAAGAATCAGACTTACTATCAGATGAAATCGTGGCCATGTATGACTGCCACAAAATGTTTTTATTTTCGATTCGAGCATGGTTCAAGGAGCAGTAAACTGACCAAGATAAGAGCCCTTGCATCCATTCGCAGGAGACTCCATGCCATTACTAACACCAATTAAAACACCAGAAGTTGAGAAGGCACTTAAAACCCTGAAAAATGGACGTGCATCTGGACCTGATGGCACGAGCAATGAACTATTCAAATATGCAGGTGACATTATCTCAAAACCGATCACGCATCTAATCAATTCAGCTTTTTATGCACCACCTTCCCATCGACGCTGTAGGTCAAGGCACCCATATCCCACTACCCAAGCCCAAGAAGCCACCTGCTCCTCCCCCAGCCGATCTACGTCCCATTGTGCTACTCAACAGCATATGGAAAATCCTATCCAATGTTTCTCTATGCCGCATCCGTGACAAGATCAATGACTTCACCGGATCATTTCAAAGTGGCTTCAAATGTGGACGCAGCTGTGCAGACATTGTATGGGCTCAACGCATGCTTGTTTCGGTAGGCATGTCCAAACACGGATTTCCACAAAATTGGCATTGATATGTCACGACCATTCGACACAATTAAATGCTCAAAGATCCTAGATGTACTACGCTAGGCCAGTTGAAATGAAGATGAGCTACGACTAGTGAGTCTATTGCTTGCAGACACCAATCTGAGAGAACGAGTCAAGTCAGTGAAGTTTGTAGAGTTTGAGACATCTTGCTGCTGCATTGAAATCCGTGTGGGAAAGTTCCACAAGACCAAACCACCACACACCCAGCCACAACCCCCCAACCCTCACCGCACTCCATCCCCGACCCGACCCCCCCCCCCACCCCCACCCCACCAGTGTCAATACTGGGTATGCCACTGGAGATGGAATGTGCCGACGATGTGGACTCCAGAGACGAGGAAAAGAAATTGCTGGACGAACTTCTCCCAATAGAATGAATTCAAAACAGAATTCACTCACATATACCTATCTATAAAGAATGAAACTAAAGAAAATGACGATCTCATGGCGGAGAACCATGGAGGAAAAGTAAAATACTGGCCTCACTGCTTTGCAGTACTGCTGATATTGCTGCACGCTGCGTCGTGGAGAACATAGCCTTCCAGTCTTTCTGAAAGCTATGGATTCGTAGATCAAAGATACCCTTGGTAAAAAGACTACGTTTATACAAGGCAACCTGTGTATCCTTGATGACGTATAACTGTAACAGCTGGGCAGCTCCATAGGCAGCTCTAGACAAACTTGACGCCTGTCACCGCAAACACCTACGCACCATCACTGGACACCGATGGCCAGAGAGCATAATTTCCAACGATGCACTATACAAGATGTGTAATACGCCGCCGCTGTCTGTAAAAGTCGCTCAGCAAAGATGGTCCATGTTTGGCCATGCGCTAAGGATGCAGGAAGACACACTAGCACAGAGAGCCTTGGAATTCGCCCTACTCGGAGCCAGCAAATATAGAGCCAGGAGAGGACGTCATTGCATAAATCTGCTAAGCGTGCTACGAGGTGACCTCAAGAAATCAGGATTAGGTACACTCAAGTCAAGAATGGACCTGAGGAAGCTAAGGATTTTGGTTGAGGACAAGACACAGTGGGCAAAAGCGAAGAAGGCCTGATTGCAGCTGTAGGATGTTCCTTCTACTACAGCCGCAGAATACAGTAATCATACATACATACATACATACATCTCCGATTTTTCCATACACATTCTTTAGTGGAAACAGCTAACATTGAGTTGCATACATCATATTGATGCAATTGCTATAAGTTTCCAATTTCCTTATGACACGGTCGCGTAATTATAATAAATTGTCTATACTAAGACATGGTTCTAGCAAATCATAACGATCTATGCACTGTAACAATGAGAACATGCCCATAGGTAATTTTCTTAAATTCGATTTGAGAATCCAGTAGGCTATATTTGGTACCCGTTACATTAAAAAGGTCAGCATTGATGTAGTTCGTAGAGAGCAACCACAAACAAATATTCTGTGGAATCTCAGGTCATACGCCATCATCCATTTTAGAAGATCTTGACGGTTGACCTATTGTTTGTTTGCCCTCCAAAGGTAAGAGGTTTCCTGCACCTACCAATGGGAAACCTCCACTCCATGTTCCATCCACTGCATCCAGTAGAAGTTGAATCATCACATCAGCCCCTTTCGGTTATCTGGAGGTTAGATCACTTGGCCTTTGACATATGACGCCAAAATTAATACAATTCTTCGTGACCAAGCATGGCAACCTTCCACCCAAACTTGGTCCAAATTCCTTCAGTAGAACCTGAGCTATGGTGTCGAGGGAATGCGCACCCATGCACCTACGCAGGCAGGCACGTACGCAACAGACACTCACGCACGCACACACGCATGCATGCACGTCTGCATGCACAGTCTCGCTTGCTTTCTTGCTCGCTTGTATGCAGGTACGAATTCACACAGACATGCATGCACGTACACACGTACGCACCCCCAATAGAACCAGCGGTGCCGAAAATGTGTCTTTCAGACACACAGTTTCAAAATAATAAAATTAATCCGGTCGCTATGACTTTGACCTTTTGACCATTCATGACTCCACGGGCAATATTTCCCCCAAGTTTGATTACTGCATACGAAAGGCTCATGAACTACAAACTGGAACATGTTTTTGTGACTGACTGACTGGCTGACGGGCTGGCTACTAGCTGGTCCGATGGCCGACTGACCAACTGACTGATCGACCTAGCGAACGACCGACCGACCAAGTGACCAACTGACTAACTGGACTGGTGAACGAATAGAAATTGAAATGAAATGATGTGTAGTATAACAATTACTTTATCGACCAATCAGAATGCGCCTGCCGAATATGAGAGTACGTCAGCATCTGGTAGGGAATGCTTTGCTGGAATCTCCTGTATCAGGATGTTTGATGCACGAAAGTTTTAAACGTTTACTTAGTTTAAGTTCGTTTGAATTGAGAAAATTTTGTGAAATCCTCTGAACGAAGTATGCAATGAGATAATAGTGTGTGTTGTCAAGATTTCCTCGCGAGATGTTATCATGTGTGATTTCCATTTGTTCACTTCGTTAGGGCCATCATGCTGGATTGTGACGCCATTTTGCGAGATGACAGATAATTTAGAATTTTTTGTTGGCTTACTTACAAAGAATTTTCCCGATGATGGCTAGTAATACGAGCCTGGAGAGATCCCGTCCCGGGCAGGTGGGGGTGGGGTGGGCGCAATGCAAATGCTATTGATCAGTCCTAGCGTGTTCGGGATAATATTAGGCTGGGGGTGGCACCAATGTTGGTGCCACAAATTATAGAGTAGTTTACGGCCAAAAGGTTTACCGAACCGCCAACTTACGACATGTTTTCAAGGATTATTGTGAAACAGGGTAAAAGGAAAGTGTCTAAACTCAAAGAGAAAACAATGCGATATTAAATTTGCACACAGATAATTATGAGACTCTTGTTAATGTGGAAATTTGCTATAAGCCTCTTCATCCTGCAGTCCGCACTTTAGAGAGGATCCAAGCATCAATCTTAAGTGGTTTGACCCTGATTGTTCAGATCATGGATACTCTCCCGCGTGAATTGAGGTCAGGCGAGCGTTTGAACTCGGGCGACGTGTTGAAGCGAGCGACGGACGCTATTGGCTTGATTGCGTGGAAATGTCGAACTCAATTAGTGGAGGAAAGAATTTATTCAACTAGAATTAAATTTAAATTTAACTTTCTGCAAACACTTATGATTGCGTTTCCTACATTACATGTTGGGTGACAAGCTACCGCCTACTGGAAGACATTCGCAATATGAGCAGGCGAGCAAAGTCAGTATGAAAATCTGGAAGTCGAGATCAATGGAACAGTTTCGCCCATATTAGTTATAAGGGATAGATACGGTGCCGAGAAATGATGGAGGGAATTTGCCTGGAGGGAACTAGGGAGGCAGAAACGTGGACAGCCATAGAGAACTGTTCTCCAGAAACAGTTCAGCAAGAAGAAGGCGCATGCACAGTATGGCCCAGGAAGCAACAGACGACCTTTCCCCCTAATGTCTTTGCAGGAAATATCAATATCAAGTTAACAACCTGGGAACATTTTATGTCTGATAAGTGTATTCTCAATATTGTGTCTGGATAGTAAATTAAATTTGATGCAATGCATCAACAAAGATGGGTTCCTACAGGTTTTATGTTAAGGAATCTAACCCAATAGATGAAGAGATTGTGAAATCTGTCAAAAACGGGGTTGTGGAACTAACGGTCAGTTGTGAAGGCTAATGTATATATGATGTTTCTCTGAAGCAGAAAAAGAAAGGGGCGTATCGACGTATCTTAACGGTGCATATTCACACTAAAGTGCTTGAAAATAAAATTGCTGAAATCTTGAGATACTTTTAAACGTTTAAAGTGTGTGCCTAGATGTAATGAAACGAAATAAATCTTGACATATGCTGATTTCATTGCATATGAATTAATATAATTTTTTAAGTTGTGAAATTGAATTAGGGACACGGGACTCTAATTGAAGAGTCTCGGGGTTGTAAGTGTGCATTTCTAGTGACAATGAATACCAATGGAATGTTTTAACCATAGATGAGAATAAAACAATACACAGCCCTTCACTGTGATGTAATTTGAGAATAGGGGGGATCCATTTCTAGATATGTACCACTCATTTCTAGACAATCTCGGCCACTTTTTAATGTGTGTTTGAATCAATTTATAAACTTTTAATTGTGGATTCTGCGAATCTCAATTTCAAGGTAGCTATACAGATAAGCTGTTAAATATTTTGAAGCTAATTTGACTAGATGCTGTTGATGCCTATGGCAGCAACATCGGCTAATCCAATTAGTTTTTAAAAATTCAACATTAAATGGTAGCTCCATCGTACAATAATCGAAGCTAGATACGTAACTATATATTGTGACGTCAGCCTACATGTGACATAATCGATTAAGACATCATATACGTGAATGACAGAACAGATCCATCTATTGAATTACTAAATCAACTTTGATAATTTTGCGATGTTGATTTTATAGAAAATTCACATAGGCATATATGAGAAATTAAATTAATATGCATTTATTAAAGTAACTGGATAATACTATTATAATAAATAGTGTAAAGAAACAAAAAGGTGACAAACAGAAGAATTAATACATCGAGAACAGTTCAGTTATACAAATTGATTGTCATTGTGAAAAGGTTCATTCATTCATTCATCCACCACCCACCCACCCACCCACCCACCCACCCACCCACCCATCCATCCATCCATCCATCCATCCATCCATCCATCCACCCATCCACGCACCCACCCACCCCCACCCCCACCCCCACCCCCACCCCCCACCCACCCACCCACCCATTCATTCATTCATTCATTCATTCATTCATTCATTCGTTCATTCATTCGATAACTTGCTCGGCCTCGCTCTCCCACGCGCCCATACCCACCCGGCCGTTCATTCGTTTGTTCGTTCGTTCGTTCATTCCTCCGTTCGTTCCTTCATTTGTTCGTTCATCTATTCATTCATTCATTCATTCATTCATTCATTCATTCATTCATTCATTCATTCATTCAATTTTTATCTATCCCCAATTTTCTATATGGGCTTTCAAAACGAACTGCACGACGTGGACAGTATTGTTCGCACTGCGCTTGAGTTCTGAACCGGTTACCGTTTCCGCCACATCCGCCGTAAATAAATTCTTCACAGTTTCCAGTTTTTGAATTGTAATAGAAGCTCGGAATATAAGCGCGACACATTCCGGTCTCTGGTGGCAGTGTGCAATATGTGTGGTCAGGACCAACTGAAATACATAAAAAGAACAAGAATAATAAATAATACAAACTGATTTGTCTACACATTTCGAGGCAGAAGACGTGTTCAGCTGGTGTACTCTGGCAAGCTATACTCAAATAGTCGCCAGTCGAACACATCGAAAATGATATGTTCGAATGGCAAATAGAACACTATTGCTAGTTATGGTTAGCAAGTCGGACTTATCATAGTGAATAAAGTAATTGACTAATGAGTAGTTATCTATCTATAGTGATAATATGATAATAGGAGAAGCGTCAGATGATAATATACATATCAACTTAAAGGAACGGAAAAGGGAAATAACAAATGATGTTTATTGGTAATTTCATACAATATTAAATAAACTACAATCAGTAAAAATGGAACTCAATCCGGATTATTTGAGAAATGCATTTACTAACTCTAGGAGCGCTTAACTTGGAGCCAATTAGTGACTGCGCTTGTGCTTTGCACCCGCCGTGTGTCAACTGTGTGTGCAGGTATACCACATAGGACGAAAGCGCACCTGAATATAGTTTTGTAATCGGTATGAACAGTATTCTTTATAGGCGCCGACGCGATTAACTCGCTACTGCTAATTCACTATTGATCCTTTTGAAAACGTTATATTTGAAAGTAATTTTTTCTGGTGGAAGCAACAAGTTTCAGTCAAAATTATTTCAAAATACATAGTTGGTTTCCAAGGTCGCAATATGATGTCTACTGAATATTTTGAATTTCGTGTGACTCAATGTAGACACCGTTTCTGGAAACAACGGCTTTCAGTCAAATTGTTTTAAAACTAGACAGTAATTGACCTGCAGGAAGTAGATTAATGCGAATATAACTGAGTTTATATGACCGGCTATAGCGGGTATTATTTATTCGCTCGGCATACACCAAAGCGCATAGGTCCAGTTGCGCCACTAATTGTCTCCCGCCAGAGTGGCATAAATGGTCTTTAGCTGCTTTTTTCTAATTATTCTGATTTATTTCTGGTTTTTACTTGAAGCTATATGTTTATTAGTATATAAATCTACCATTCAAGAGCATATGTTAGATCCCTGATCGTTTCCTTCACGCTTCGGAAACCCTGATAGTCATTTTTATTAGTTGTTTTATTTTATGTTGCTACAAATTTAGTCTAGTTCCATTCTATTGGGTTTAATTTTGTTTGGAAGTCGTGTCACACGAACTGTTTCATGTGGGAGATTGTTTCATGTAACAATAGCTTTGTAAGGTAATGAGTGGAGTCTTGAAAATACGTTTAACTGATTTTTCATATAGTATAACTTTGTCCTTCTTGTATATGTGTTTGAAATTTGGAACATTTGATCGATGAGGAGGTCATTAAATTGTTTTAAAATTCTGTAGATTTGTATTATATCGTATTGTACTCTCGTGTATTCTATTCTAGTATTGTAGACATATGTGTATCAGTTTATCTGTGTATGATAAGTTTTTCTTAACTCATGAACATCAATCCTCACACTTATTAAATTTTAAGTCTTTCTGAAAGGCTACACAAGGTCAGGTTCATTATCTAAAAAGATAATGGGTGTTCTCTTCCTATATATAGGTTGGCCTATGTGCATGCATGGCTTTACATTTTTCTATATTTAATTGTATCTTCCACAGGTCTGACCATTCCCACACATGCATGTTATTTCAATCAGTTTGACGTTTGATAGAAATAAATAATTTGGTGTCATCAGCAAAAATTCGAATCAATAATAATAAAATGTTAATGTATATTAAGAAAAGAGCGGGTCCAAAAACACTTCCCTAGGGCACACCGCTAAACTACCGCTGACCAGTCCGATAATATGAAGTTATATGAGACTATCTGTTTCCGGTTTAGCAATAAGCTTTCGATTAGTTTCCATATGTTTCTCCGGATTCCATAAGAATCTAATTTAAAAGGTAGTCCTTGGTGTGGGACATTGTCAAACGCTTTACTGTCAAGATATATCACGTCTACTGGATGGTTGTCAGTGGATTCGGACCACATGTTTGTTATTTGCATAAGTTGGGTAACACATGAGCGTCCAGAAAGGAAACCAAATTGGTAAGACAAGAATAGAGTGTGATAAAGCATATGATCAAAAACAGTATCTTTCAGAACAGCTTCTAATAAATTTCATACAACAGATGCCTGACACATTGGTCTGTAGTTGGATGGTTGTATGTGGAATACACATTATTGCGATACTACAGAAACTGTTTTGGCCAGCGTGAGAAAAAAGGCTTAAAACAACACTTCTCATTAACTGCCGAGACCATTTCTCACCAACATCGGCTAAAACAACACGCATGATGTATGATTCGGAATTTAAATGTAGAAATCTGATTTTGTAATGTTTTCGGGCCCCATATAAAGGTTATTTAAGAGAAAGGCCACGAAAATTACATGTGCCTGCGGTCCAGGTCAACCATTTTTACTGCAGGCTAACCCAATTTTAGCACACTGGTTGCCCTCGGGGGCAATCTCGAAAGTTTTTTATTTTCAGGTCTTGTATAAGTACTCATAGTGAGTATTTATTTAGTCTGTTAACCCCTTAACACTAAAAATTGTTTAAGAAAATTTCAATTTTCTCATAGAAAATGTCCAATTGCAGACCAAGAGAACACTATTTTTGAAAATGTACCACTGGAATGACTGTCTCGGTTATCGAGCTAGTCACTCCAGTGGTAAATTTTCAAAAGTTGGGTTTCACAAAGATTCTGTAGTTTGTATAGCTTACAACAATACATATTTTCAACAGAATTAAATTTACATAAATGGGTCAACCTGGAAATACAGTCTGGCAACCTAATTTAAATGGCGTACTTGCCCCTGGGGCCAGCACAATATTTGTCTAATTTTCGACCCCTGAGAGAGGACAATACTCAACATTAAAAGCCGTCTTGATTTACCCAAGCCTTACTAGAAGGGGCACGTGGTGGTTGGCCTTAGAAATTGTATAGAGAATTATAATTGGTGAACATTTTGACGGCTATATTGAAACTCTAGAAAATATCCAGGAAATCATGTAAAACTTGTCATTAATCGCTGGACTAATATCAACCAAGAGTAGATGGACGTATCATATCGTGCTAGACGTCCGAACAACACCTTTAATAGAGCGCTCGTGGAACTACTTGTCCAAATATCGGTGGAAAGACTCTACGATGTAGCGTCATACATTGTTAGATATTAAGAAGCCCGTCTTTCTTCACACACACACACGCACGCACGCACGCACGCACGCACGCACGCACGCACGCACGCACGCACGCACGCACGCACGCACGCACGCACGCACGCACGCACGCACGCACGCACGCACGCACGCACGCACGCACGCACGCACGCACGCACGCACGCACGCACGCAAGCACGCACCACCACCACCACCAGACACCCACACAACCACACACCCACTCACTCGCCGAATCATCGTGGAAATATTGGTATTGAAGTGGGTTATCAGGCAGCTAACCCTAAAACACGAGCGCGTTATCGCCTATCTCATGTCGATACCATGTTCTGACCTTATATGCATGTGAGTTATTCTTTTGTAACCAAGTTTACCTCTCGTTTTGTTTAATTTATTTGAGTCATACATATCTTGTGTTTGACAAGAATAATGTTAAAGAAGACTAAGTGACAATGATTAAACGATATATCAATATATGTCGATACTGCGAGATTACTAAGATATACACGGTAAGTTATTAGATTGAAGGCTTACCGCACGCTTTTAAGCAATCTCTCTCTGATAGAAAGTTGTTATCGTTGCCGTGACAACCTCCATATAAAAACATTTGGCAATGTCCAGAAAGCTTGTTAAAGACGTAACGAGTTTTCCAATCTGTGCACGGTCCGGCTAGAGAAGGCTGCTCACACTCTGAAAATAGACACATAGTCGATCGTGAACAATGGAGTGACACGATCTGTTACTCGCGTATCTGACGTCATAATCACAACATGTCACAATCAAATACCGTACGTCCGTCACGACAGTGTCAAAGGAATTCGGATACTCATATAATTATAAGAATGAATATTCGACTTTTGGAATATTTTATATGAAAGCTAAATAGAAATGGAATATCATCGGTAAGCGTGTAAAAGCTGGCACTTTTTTTTGCGGAAAACTAAGATTAAAACATTGACACCATAGGGACCGATATCTGCTAGATATCTGACAAGTTTCTAGTCACTCGGTTTAAAACTCAAGGAATTTAAATATTACTATCACACATTTCCTATATCTCCTATGAGAGGTACAGTTAAGAAGAACAGATTTCTTGAACACTATCGGAGGGATCCAATATAATATGTATACAAAATCAAAAAATTATAGCAATTAGGACTTTATCAAGGTTCTAGTCGATAGGAAGAAAAGGAATTCGTTTATTTAAAAAAAGATATTTCCTCCCTTCTTCCTGTAAGGGTGTACGCTCCAGTCTGTGTACCGATATATAGGTTATAAGGTATCTTCTCATATGATCTTGAACTTGTGTGATTAAGGGGAGTTCATTTCTGCTAAGATCGACACTTCTAACATTGATGAGATAAAGGGTTATCTTGACACTAAGAAATGACATTGACCTTTGACACAAACGTCAACCTGCGTCTTTTGGATAAAAACCACGAGAGTAGTCGCAGTTTAAAAACTTTCCTTAAAGGGGTAACCTTGGGTGTCATTGAATAACTTCTAACATGCCCATAGAACTGTTGAGGCCAACCGGCATTCGATGCTGGCAAAAAACCGGAAACCAGTAACTTTGACCGTAAGGGGTCACCTTGACCTTTTACCGTTGTCCCCAATTTCAGCAGACCTCTTCGGGAGTCAAGGGTAACGTCAAACTTACGTAGTGGTGATCCTATAAAAACTGTACTCGAAGTCATAGTTGAAATATCCATAATGCCAAATCCTATGCCAGTCACGGATATCTCGAAAACCACTGGATCCAATTTCAGATTAATAGCAAATCAAGTCAATATAGGACCTACACATTGATCATGTTTTACATTGGCCAAACAACATTTTGAGAGCCAATTTGAAAAAGAAATTTGTTTTAAATCCAATTTAAGACAATTTAGTAATTTTTCATAGATATGCGAATATTCGTATGTTATACGAATATGCGTTTATATTGGTCTATTTGAATGATTACTCGAATATTCGGACCGAATACTACCTTCCACTGCTTTTAGAAGTGTATTGCCCAGCAATACCATGATTTGTTGTTGTTGTTGTTGTTGTTGTTGTTGCTGTTGTTCAGTTCGTTTTATTTTTGAGCCATGACTCTATCTTTGAGGTGCTTCCCCGAAGGGCTACACGGGCCACGGCTTTACGTATGAATGACGCAGCGTCAGGAGTGAAGTAGATTGCCTATGTTTCCACCGATTGCCCGCTAGCCTTTCAGATCGCCTGCCAGTTGAGCGGGATTTGAACACCACCCACGGTCACCCCACCCCACCTCCCGCACCACCACCGCCACCACCACCACCACCACCACCACCACCACCATCAACCCCACCCGCCTGATTACCAGACGACCGCTCTACCTTAACGGCCAATCATCCCCAGTTTACCTGTTTTTTTATTTCTCTCTTTTGAGTGTACAGTTTGACAACTGGAGGATCTAACTGGAAGATTAACAGACTTGTTGGTTTATAGATCGAATAAGTAATTCATTCACGTATGCATTTATTGTGTCGTTCCTTAATTTATCCTAACTTATACCCGTCTATTAATGTCTCCATTTATTCCGTAGGTAGCATGACCAGGGATTCATTACCATCCCCAGGTAATGGAAAGAGATATTACATTTGTGGTGGAATCTCCAAATTTAATGATTATCCGAGTAAAAGAACCGATAGGAATCCGAAAAATCCGAAGACACAAATGAAAAGGAAGGTCGTGGGTTGCAATCTTTGATCTGCTTATGCTTCGTCTTAGTAATTTATTTGATGCATCAATCAATGAATATGCTGACTCATTTGTCACGTGATCCTACTCGAGCCTTTATCGTCATCGTCATCTCGATGGGACTATGACATATCTGATATATATTTAGAGATTTTTGTTATCTAGAGAATTGAAATCAAAAGTGCATAAATTATAAATATTTTCTATATAGATAAATAGTTTATTATTGAGCGGTCACGTCGTCAGAATGATGCTCCATGCTATGTGAGTTGTTATGTATGTGCACTGTGTTCTGCTCTGTGGTTGCACTGTGTTCTGCGGTTGCACTGTGTTCTGCTCTGCGGTTGCACTGTGTTCTGCGGTTGCACGGTGTCCTGCGGTTGCAGTAGTTTGAAATCATCCTGCAACTGCAGTTAGTGAACGGTTAGTCCTTCTTCTTCATCTTGGGCCATTGATTCTTGCACTTTGCCAGAGGCCATATGGCTCCCTTATGTTCTTCTTGGTCGTCAGTGTATCCACCCGACTTCGTTTAGATCATTACGTAGCACACTCAACAGGATTGTGCAGTGGCGTCCTCTACAATTTTTGTTCAGATTTTCGCACCGAGTACAGCAAACTCTAAGGTTTTCTGTGATATGGTGTCGTGTGGTATTTGCAAAACACAGACCACCTTTATTGGGCCTGAATGGGCCACCTTCACTGACAATGGGAATGTATTGCACATAGTCTATAATGCGTCGTTGGAGATTATACTGTTCGGCCAGAGACGCTGGTTTATAGTAGGAAGATGTCTGTAGTGACAAGCTCAATCTTATCTAGAACTGTCTAGGAGCTACCCAGCTGTTACAGTTTTACATCAATGATACATTGGTCGCGTCTGGCAAGTGTATGTTTGTTTGTCAGAGGGATTCGTGATCCACAGATCCACAGGTTCGAAGCAGGGGTCTAGGAACGTATTTTGATCGGGGTGGGGGGGGGGGTGGGGGGTGGTGATTAAACTATTGCAAAATCTAGAGTTTGCTATTGGGATATACTATTGGAGAGGACAGCCTGTAGTGGTAACACACCCCTCCCCCAAAGAGCTGCTCTGCTAGGGTTCAGTGACACCTTCAATCTTTTCTCGAATGTGGGTAGCAATGTTACTTTGGATACGATCTTCAGGATGCTGTTAAGGAGCACAATAGGCTGCATGTTTGCTCGTGGTGCTGGAGACTTCTTAGCTTTGGGTGACGCAATAAGCATACCTTGGCCAACAGCATCGTTTCAGTTTCAGTTTCCTTTATTCACGCAGGCTATTAACAAACTTATAAGTTACATATTGATATATAATATATATATATATATATATATATGAGGGAAAGGTTATTTATACCATTGTAGGGTATTATTATTAGGGGGCCAAGCCAGCCATGGCCTATTGTTATTGTTCTGTTTTATATATATATATATATATATATATATATATATATATATATATATATATATATATATATATATATATATATATATATATATATATATATATATATATATATATTTTTTTTTTTTTTTTTATTCCGCCGTTTTGTTTGTTTTAAAATAGCGCGAAGACCAAAATGCTGGTGAAATTTGGGCTTGGGATGGCAAGAGGGCCTTATTAGGGCAAACTTTTTACGTGTAAATGGATATGATTTTCTGGATTGCTTGGCGACTATCTTGGATTTCCAGAAAATTTTCCCGCGTTTTAAAAAATCTTTTTCTCCAGAACCACTGAACGGAATGAGCTGAAAGTGGGTCAAACGCAGCAGAGAATACGTCGATATAAAGTTTGTTCAAGAGAAGTTAATAGCTCGAAAAACATGGATTTCCGTATGGACCAATCAGCATCAAGCTTTCTGGCGGCCATGTTGAATTTTTTATTTAATGGATATAGGTTTTTGGGGTCGAGAAATCCAAATCTGGCATTTTCGAATTTGTTCGATCGACGGTTTGGCTGCCATCTTGGATTCGTTTCCATCTAAGTTCCCCATAGTAAAGCAATTGGAAATTTAAAATGCCTTCTCCTCGGAAACCACTGGTTGGTTTTCAATTATATTTTGCAGGAAGCATTGTTCGGTAATAGAGATCTGATTTTGTTCAGACAACGCTGGTCAGCCTATTAGGCCGGCGGCCATTTTGGATTTTGAAGTATTTCGGGTCATACGCAACTGCTTGTATAATATCTTGATGATTCGGGTGGAATGTATGCTATTCCGAGTAACGTGATCCCCTGAGCAATTCGTTAGTTCTTTACTAATTTGTAACCATAGAACGAAGTCATTCTCTGTCTCATATTCTGCTTTACGGACGTACTGTCTCAAACTTTCCTTTATTAGGACTCCTAAGCTTCCATATGTATTGGTTCGAATTTGTGCTATTAAAAGATAATTTGTGTCATTTAGCTTTGTCTCGTTTAAACAGATGATGTCATGCACATTTACAAATTCATAGAATTCCGTAAACGGTAACTGATTTTAGGCCACATACGTTTAAGGATGCAATGTGCACCAAGCCGCGGTTGTTGTTGTTGTTGTTGTTGTTGTTGTTGTTGTTGTTGTTGCTGCTGTTGGTGGTGGTGGTGGTGGTGGTGATGGTGATGGTGGTGTTGCTGGTGTTGTTCTTTGTTGCCGCGGTTGTTGTTGTTGTTGTTGTTGCTGCTGCTGCTGCTGCTGCTGCTGTTGTTGTTGTTGCTGTTGTTGTTGTTGTTGTTGTTGTTGTTTCCGCCACTTTCGTCCAAATGTGTGTCGCTGTCATTATCGTTGTTGCTGTTGCCGATGTCTTTGCTGCCGTCGTCATTGTTGTCGTCGTCGTAACTGTCATAATCGTCATCATCGTCATCATCATCCTCGTCGTCATTCTCGTTTGCGGTGTTGTTGGTGATGGCTGTAGTATTGATATGGTGGTAGTATTGATAGTAGTGTTCGTCACTCGTCATGCAGCTGCTGCTGATGTCACCGCCGCGAGGGCTGCTACAGTTAGAAGCCATGCTATTATTAACGGTATTATCTTTTATCGCAGCCATATTATAAGGAATAGCATCAATACTAAACGTCTTTGTGGTTAGGCTCTGAGTGGTGTCATGACTAGATGCAGTACCGAGGAGTTGTATGTTATTAGCAGCAGCAGCAGCAGCTATAGCCTCCACAGTAGCAGCAGCAGCTGCTGCTGCTGCTGCTGCTGCTGCTGCTGCTGCTGTATTAGTAGTCGCAACAGTAGTAGTGGCCGCAGCAGCAACATCAGCAGTAACAGCAGCAGCTACCAGCAGTAGTAGTGGTAGTAGTAGCTATAGTAATAGTAGCAGTAGTAGTAGTAGTAGCAGCAGCAGTAATAGTAGCCGTAACAGTAGTAGTAGTAGTAGTAGCAGCCGTAGTATATTGATTTTCACTGTATGCGCTATTTTCAATTTCATCACAGGGTAAGATACTAAAGCGGTTTTTCCTAATAGTAATATGGGAATCATAGTCCGGTTTTAGGCTCTTTTGACTGGTTAGCGATGGGATGGTGGGATGGTGGTTCGCTTGTTTGGATTTGACATAAGTAAATGATTTAACGTACAGATTTGTTTGTGTAATAAAACCCGCATATGGCGCTATCGGTGTACTTTGTGCTACGTTTATTGGCGAAATATGCCAAGCATAGGAGACTATTGGTGTACCGGTACTGATTGCTCTGATTGCTCGGGTTGCTGTTGAGACAGTTGTAGTGGTCACTACATTAGACGATCTGCTGGTCATAACGGTGTCTTTTGAGGGCGTGGCTGTCAAAACGCCATTTGCCTCTCTTAAAACATTGCTTATGGATGTCTCTGTATCATTGGGGAACGCTTGTTGAGGAATGTGCACCCGCTTTTTCTGGTGGGAATGGGAAGGCCTGTGGCTGGCTAGGAGTCAAACCTCTTCCTTCTGGAGAGCATGATGGCTTGCGCTTTCTCTCAAAATACCCACGACATAGTATCCTATTATCTGGGCATAGTTTATATTCAATAGTTTCCTGCTTGTCCTCGTCACACGCCATTGTTCATAGACGAGAGACAGTTATAATAACTGCTGATATATACGAGAGTACGTTTTAGTGGTTGAATGTAACGGTGCTCTCGATTTGGTGACCAGTGAGCACCACCGATTGAGTACAGTTCACTATTCCGTGCCCCCTTGTATATGTATTAATGGCTAACTGGATACTGACTAGTGTTGGCTGACTAATGTCCAATGCTTGACTAATACTCACTCACAACCGCTCAATTCAGAGTTAGATTCAGGATCTGTCGCTGTGCGGTGATCTGAGACGTCAGTGTGGTAAAGTGCCTTACTGAGTATTAGTGAGCAATCGTAATAGTAATAGTATAACTTGAAATGTACTCACGAATTCTCATGACAAAATCCAATATTCTGTATTAATAAGCGAATCCACACACAGTTGCCACAAATTATACACAAACGACACTGATTACTAACTATTGATACTTTATACAACTCATTTACGAAAATGAGCAGTCAGAATTGACCACGATTATGCGTAAAATCAACGTTTTCCGCAGAACTATAGAAATACAACTTGTAGACGCTACCGCCATAACAAGTGATGGGAAGGTGTTGCATGAAGGCAGAGATTATTATGTGCCTGGTTGGTTTGGAAAGGCTATCAACTTAGTGTTCATTGCTGATGCCGTCAGGTTCAAATGCACGCCCATTGTTTGTGGCACGTTAAGCTCATGCCAATCAACAATCGCAGAAGAAAGATCAGATGATGTCGCATCTTAACAATTGTACTCGTTCATGGTTGTAGTGAGATTGCGGCGCTGGGTGTGGAAGATTAGGGTGCCGTCTGGCATTGGGAGTCAACCCAAGATCCTTTTAAAGACAGTAACTATCTGTGGCATACCTTGCTTGCTACGACGAAACCATTCATGTAATGTATCGTTGTCGTAAACAAATTATTCCCGTCAAATAGTTCATGGGATAACTTAGATTGTTATCGTTATATTTGTGGTCCAACTCGATCATCATGATGGCATGGCAGCTATATTCTAGCACCAATCACTATCGCTATGGCGAAACTTTGGGATTATTAACATTGCTACTAAGCAAATCAACTGAATCAATATACCTTGCTTAATATAATAACAGTATGACATCTGTGACATGCTGGGGACTCGGCTATAAGAGATGCGCGCTCATTTAGACAGAAATAAAATACAGTTTAAAAATAACTAACTCAATAAAACAGCACTTACTTGGTAGATTGTGGGCTGCTGCCTCTGTTGGCGTGGGTGTCTCTTTCGGGCAGCAGACTGCCCAGCGATCGGCATGGTCAACTACACAATGGTGGCTGAATGGGCAGGTATGGTGAGATGGACCACGTCCGCAGGACACCCCGATTAAGGGTTGACCATACCCACACTTTGGTACAATCAGCTTTGCTGAAAACAAAAACATATCCTGAACTTATAGATTCAGATTCAGATATGGAGCGTGTGTGCGTGTATGCGTGCATGTGTGCGCGCGTGTGTGTGTGTGTATGTGCGTGCGTGCGTGCGTTCGTACGTGCGCGCGCGCGTGTGTGAAACCTTTCCCTCATTGTAGCGACTGGAACTGTAAGTGCTGGGTTATTCACGTTGTAATATACGCCTATTATGCGCGGTGCTTGATTCAGGGCATAAAACTGCAAGTATTCCCGTTTGCAGTAATATAGATCGGCACTCACTCTAGAGATATTTAGCATCATGGCTGATGTCAGACTAGGGCGGATGGCAGATCGGATGCAGCCAAAAGAGCCATGGCACAGCAAAAAACCGCATGTGGTCAAACAGAGGAGATAGTGTAATATGGCGATGGCCAGCACTTATGGGGAGAATGTTGCCGATAGAATGGGGCCTATCTATTCCGGCCTTCCATATGCTAGAAGGAATAGCGCTTTTGTTAATTCACTACAATATGTACATTTCATGTAGACTTACGTTTGCATACTGGATAGTGAAAACATATTTCTGTCCCCCATAAGCATAACGTTTTCGCTTCACACTCCTTTTCAAGCCCGCAGTCTCTATGCTAATAATAATAATAATAATAATAATAATAATAATAATAATAATAATAATAATAATAATAATAATAATAATAATAATAATAATTTTCCGGATCACGTCCAACGTTTGGGGATCCTAGTCTACAGTGACACCTTTTGTTGTGTTAAGATTTGAGCCAAATCTGGCAAGCAGTTTCCGAGATATCAAATTGATGTGTTAAAATTTGAGTCAAATCGGATAACAAGTTTTTTTATATTCAGCTTCGCACACACGCACGCACACACGCACACACATGTACACGCACGCACGAACTAGCAGACCCGAAAGCAATACCCTTTACGGGTCGAAGGTAATTCATATCGTCAAAAAACATCACAATCAAAATACACAACAGAATAGGCCTGTGGAGGATTCCAGTTTATCCATTAATCATATGACGTCATAATCAACTACGTGACGTGTAGGATGATGTCATAATCAATTACGTCATGAATGTCGTAGCTAAGTTCGTCACAGGCGATTAATTGATGACGGACTAAGCGCTGTTGTACGAGTTGTATGTCTTTAGTATTTAATAAACATGCTATTGATTATTTTGAAACTAATTGGACTGGCCGCTGCTGCTGCCATAGCCAGCAACATCACCCAGTCAAATTAGTTTCAAAATATCCAACAGCTTACCCGTATATTTCTCCGGATATTGATAGTCAGGGAGATCAGGGATCGAGCGATCCCAACATTGGCAAACTCTGGTTGGAGCTTGGCTAAAGATGGGCGGGGCATGGCTAAAACTGGTTTCCTCCATCCCTTAAATCATTAATAAATTGTCATTTCTTGTCAACAGCAAATAATGACGCAACAAAAACACACGAGTATGACGTAATGAAATCAAAATACTACATTTCCCGGGTCAAGTCCGACTCGCTAACTATAGCCAGTTTGCTTGGTTTCCTTCGAGAAAGGATTTCTGTCTTTGAGCTGTTTTACAGCGAGTGGATGCTGTTCATCATGCGAACCCTTGTCTTCGTCGGTAACATCAACACCATCAGCGTACTATTTCTATAGCGGCATATCTAGTTTTAAGATCGGATGGCTTGGTCTTGTCGAATGTCCTGGTACAGGTGATAGTGCACATGTGAAGAACGCTCATTGTGGTGGTCCCATGAATGTCTCAAATTCTGTTTTAAAGTGTCGACTTTACGCGCATGGTTAACTTTGAGTGTGCCAATAATAGTATGTCACGAGGTGTAGTTCGTCATCATCCCAATCGGCATGATGTAGGAAAGGCTGGTCTTTTTGTCAAATGCACGTGGCATGCTGGTTCCCATCTTGTGAAACTCTTAAAGCTTTTATTGAACTACCGATGCCAGCATCCGTGGTGCCCAGACTATATCGGTACAAATGTCTACTCTTTTGCAGCCGCTCTTCCAGTCTTCCTGCAACTGATTGATTTTATGACTGGTACGAGATAAGGTTACATTTGGCAGTATTTCCAACTGTCATTCAAGAGCACGATTGGCTTCAGGTTGAAAAGAGGTCTAGATGATGTCTTGGGTTTAGGTAATGCTCCACCCATCATCATCAAACCCCCACACCCTAACACACACAGCATCCACGGGATTGTACGTACAAACCGCACAGGATACACACACATATACGTCAGAAACGGGTTGAGAATTTAATCTCTATGACGCATCGGCCCTACGTGCCCTAATTTGAATTTTGTGGGTGTTCCTAGAGTATTCTTCATTCTTTTCTTTGCTACAAATTCAAATATATATATATATATATATATATATATATATATATATATATATATATATATATATATATATATATATATATATATATATATATATATATATATATGTGTGGGTGTGTGTGTGTGCGTGCGTGCGTGCGTGCGTGCGTGCGTGCGTGCGTGCGTGCGTGCGTGCGTGCGTGCGTGTTTCTCCATGGGACTATATGTAGCCGCTCACCTCACATGGGTTCCGACATTGACAAGTCTGGTATTGACACCCGTTCCAGTCTTTTCGCGTGGCGTAGCCGCTATGACACGGTTTGTGACACTTTATCTGATGGTGTGGAGGACATCTTCCTAAAATGTATATATTATAAATTACATTGATACAGGTAGTTTACATCTGAATCTTCAATAATGTTTCGTTAAGCTACATTAAAGTACCCGGCCTCGATGTTAATATGCGGTCTAATGCACCGTCATCTTTCACCAATGTACCTTTCCAGTTTTAGCTATGCCCCGCCCATGTCTATCTCAGCTCCACCCACACCTCGCCCGTGTTGGGATAGGTCGATCTTGGAACTCCCTGACTATCAATTTCCAGAAAACTATACACGTAAGCTGTTGAATATTTTGAAACTAGTTTGACTGTATGATGTTGCTGCCTATCAGCATGTTTCTTAAATAGAAAACCATACAATTCGTACAACGTGTCGGACTATTAAGCGGTAAAGACGGGCTTAATCGAATCATTCATGACATCATGATTATGACGTCATCATACACGTCACTTAGTTAATAATGACGTCATATTACGTCATATGATCGATGGATTAACTGGAAAGGTGAATTGAGGGATCCCATCTATCAGCGAAGAAGCTAACGTCATAATCAATTATGGCACAAGTTATCTGACGTCACAATCATAATGCTGTATCTAGTTCCGTCATGATCATCGAAAAGGCCGCCACGTGTATGAATTGTATGTGTTTCAACGGGTTTGCAATTTAATAAATATTTCATAGGCAGCAAGAGCACCCAGTCAAGTTAGCTTCAAATTATTCAACAGCTTTCTGGTAATTCATTTTTCAAAGTACATAAATTGGTTCCAACACACGTAGAAAGCATATCGAGAAATGGGCGCGGCATATCTAGATATGAATCCCTCCTCCATGATAAAATTAATAGTTTGACAATATTTTTATATTACTTATAAAATATATTTAATATTTTATATTACTTTTTTATTTTGTGTAGGCGTAATTTAATTTCGTGTCAGAATTTCTATATCGTTACACTCGCCATGGTAATTATCAAAATATGCAATTCTGAGATGCCATGGTAAGTATCAAACTATCTGTTCCTTAAGTATATGACATCATAATGAATTATGTCACATGTAGGCTGACGTCACAATCATAGTGACGTATTATACTTCAGCCATGAAGCTCCAAAAGTCCGTCAAGTGTACGAATCGTATATCTTTGATGAATTTGAAATTTATTGAATGTTATATTGAACATTCCGAAACTAATTCGACTGTCATAGGCAGAAACATTGCTCAGTCAAATTAGTTTCAAAATATTCAACAGGTTGCCTGCATAATTACCTTGACACTTGTGGTTCTGGTAATTCAGGGTTCAGTGTATATAAATTGACTACAACACATGTATAAAGTGAGCAGAGTTTTGCTAGAAATGTGCGGGGCATAGCTTGAAATGGCTCTCTCTAGTATATATTACTTGTATACATAGTATTCGATGTTCCGATTTTCCCTCGTTATGGAGGAGCCCCATCGCCCATCTCTAGCCAAGCTCCACCCACGCTTCTCGCGTATCGTATTGGGATCGATCAATCTATGAACTCCCCGACTATCAATTCCCAGAAAACTATAGAGGTAAGCTGTTGAATATTTTGAAACTAATTTGACTGGGTGCTGTTGCTGCCTATGGTAGCAACAGCACTCAGTCAAATTCGTTTCAGAATATTCAACAACATATTTATTAAATAGTAAAACATACACTTCGTACAACCAACGCTTAGTCCGTCAACAATTAAGCGTTCATGACGAACTTAGCTTCGTCATTCATTACGTAATTGCTTATGGCGTCAATCTACACATCACATAGTTGATTATGACGTCAATATGATTGACTGAAAAACTGGATTAATGCATTCCGACAACCCCCCCCCCCCATGCCCACCCCCACCCCCCCCCCCCCCCCCCACCCCCGCCCCCACCCCACGACCCCACAACACCTCCCGACAAGTGGCGTCATTCCAACGTTATTTTGGAGTGACGCGTGTTGGGTAAATAGGTTTGCTTGATTGACAGATGAGATCCACGGATTATTACTACTGCATACAATACATATACAGGACATTCATTATGAAAAACTCACCACTATTGCAAAACAGTCGTCGGTATTAGGCATAACAGATGATGTAATCGTTATTTGAAAAAACTCTGGAAAATGTAGGATATCTGAATTTTTCCTAAGAAGACATAATCGCATTTATCGCGACTAATTATTATTTAGTCAATACAACATTACCACTGGCGTTCTTACTAATACACTCACGTGGAAAATATACAGCCGACGTCACGTGACAGAGAAACAGAAGCACGACAACACAAGTTTGCGCAAATACCGCCATCTATCATTAAAGAGAAACAAATACGTTATTATGCATTAGAGCAGGCGTATGATAGCTGATATATAAGCATACCTGGGAAACAGTAGGGAAAAGGAGGTAATACATTTGGATCTGTATAAATGCGAAAAAGTCAAAACGGAAATCGACCCGTGCAAATTTTAATATTTCATTTCTATTTCGCATTGCGCTCTGATTTGTGTTTGACTTTTGAGGAAGACTTTGTTACACAGTTTTGCTCTGTATGATTGGTAAATAGGCGATTGTTAAATATTATATACAGCCATGCAAGTTTGCGTTTAGTCAGTTCCTATAAAATTGTAACATTTGTGTTACTTGGAATACAGAAAGTTGAACAAGAAAAAAAATTCCGTATACATTGTCCATTTGCAGGCCAGAACAAGACTATTTAAAAATTATCACCACTGAAATACATCACAGCTAGGCCAAAAGAGGCTGTTTTCCGCCGACATCGCGTAATGGACTTTCCAGTTTATCCATCAATCATATGACGTCATAACCGGCAGCGTGACGTGTAAGATAACGTCATAACCAACGACGTCATGAATGGCGTATAGCTAAGGTCGTCGCGAACGGTTAATTGATGGTGGACTAAGCGGGTTTTTTTACGAATTGTGTCTTTGCTATTTAATAAACATAATGTTGAATATTTTGAAACTAATTTAACTGGCCGCTGTTGCTGCCATAAGGCAGCAACACCAACCCGTTAAATTAGTTTCAAAATACTCAACAGCTTACCTGTATAGTTTTCTGGAAATTGATAGTCAGTGAGATCAAGCATCGATTCCAGCACGAGTAAATCGTGGTTGGAGCTTAGCTAGAGATGGGCGGGGAATAACTAAAAACTGGATTTCTCCATTTAAGACTAATTTAACTGGTTTCTCCTGTTTGATCATCAATGATCAATCCGGCCCAAACCGACCGCCGAAGTGAACTTGAAATATGGCAATCTTCAGGCCAAGAGAAGGCATTTTTTAAATTTTTATCGCTTGAGTTAATGTGAATCCAATGGTAATTCTCCAAAGATAGTTTTCTCCTGATTGATTTAGTTCAACATACCGAATAAACCTTTACTAATACTTCGTTAATATCTGTATTGTCTATTACAGTCTCATAATTGGATATGAATTAGTATTATAACTAGGCTACTTACCAGTAATCAGTTTCTTAATTAACAGGATAATAACTATGATATATCATTTACGATTCAGATAGAGTTGTCAAAAATAATAAATGTATGGCTTTATTTATATCCGAGCACGAAAGATTGTTCCAGACACACATGAAATCGATTTGAATAGGTTATAAATAAAGTGTAGGCGTAACGATACACGGATTTTAATTTACTAATATAAATAATTATATTTGCGTAAAACTTGTAAAACCGCATAAATAAAGTGAATGGATATTCCCACGTTAATTCTTGCAACACGATATTTGTTTCCTAGTCAGCAGTATTTCAAAAGCATAGCAAAGGTGTCTAATATTTGTTTAAAACAGCCCCGTCCGGTTTTTGACGTCGGCTTTTCTGGATGAATGTACGGGGGTTTTTACCACGCAGATCCAGCTACGACAAAGGACCACTTGTGTGTCGTAACTAATTTTTAAACATATAGCTGAATATTTTGAGAAGAAATGGTATTGAAAGTTGTTGTCCAGACAGTCCAGGCTGCACGGATTTTCAGTCAAATAATTTCTTTCACTTAATCATTTGACATCAGCATATTTGTATTCTATTTCTCGTTACTCGTGGGAAATCTATGGTATCTCGGACATATAGAACGAAATGTCTTAACAGAAGTGTCTTTTTAAAACGCTTTGCTGCTGAGTGAGGGTATACTTTTGCAAGCACTTGTAGCTGCAAACGTGATGGCAATTCCTAAAACTACTGCATTATTGAAGGAATTCTAGTTATAACGCGCTGCCATTTAAAAATGGGGAGCTTGAAACAGGCAGCACCGGGCAATTAAGCGACAAGCTTTCTAACGGAAGCGAAGTATCCTACGTTATGTTAACAGATCTGTTTGCTTTTCCGTGCCGTGGTAGGCCTACACATATTTTCACAAACTGTTCTTTGTTATAGTTTTTGTGTTGATTAGGCAAGATATCCAAACTATGTGTGAAAGGATGGCCTGAAGGATAGCGTCATGCAAGCATAATAATCATATAGCACACTTAGCGAATGGGTGCAGTGAGGTGGCGCGGGCGTGTTGGTTGGGGCGGTTGTGGCAACCGCCCGCGAAGCGTCATCCAGGATCGTTTTGTAAAACCTTCAAGAAAAGTATGGGGTGAGTGCGTGTGTGTATGTGTGTGAGTGAACGCGTGCGTGCGCGTGTGAACACACTCGCTCACGTGTGTGTCGTAATGTGTCTGTTCGCATGCCAGTTGTTCATATACAACATGCACTACAATATGTTGCCTAAGGAAAGTGTGTTCGTCTTGTGATCAGTCTAAAAGAATATATCATGGGTATGAATAGATCGATGATGGTTGAATAATGGAACTAAAATGTCTGTCGCCGGCCTAGCTACATAAATGGACATTTCCAGTGTATTCATCAATCATATGACGTTATAATCAACTAGATGACTTGTAGGATGCCGTCCTAATCAACTACGTCATGGGTGACGCAGATAGGTTCGTCAAAAACGCTTAATTGATGACGGACTAAGCGCTGGTGTACGAATTGTATATATTTACAAATTAATAAACATGCTTTAGAATATTGTGAAACTAATTTGACTGGGGCGCTGTTGCTGCTGTCACAGAACCACTTCATCAAGCGAAGATCCTTCGCTACAATATTCACTTCTCAATTTGGTTCATGGTAACGTTTGGCAGTAGACTGATTTGCGAGCAGACATATTGTAAATTGCTTATACCTTGAGGAAACATGATAAAGTACAATCTATTTTTTTAAAACATGGCTCCTTTCATCTCGACTGGTCTTAGCATAAACACCTCTCTATAATAGGCCCAAGTAACAAATATACCTACTGGAATGTGTTCATTCGCTAATACAATAGCTGCATATAGGAGCTATTTAAGCCGTCGTAGTATTTGCCATTATAATTGGATTCTAGGCCACAGTCAATATAGCTTTTATACAACTAGACCTATGACAAGAGGCCATGACATTGTCACAATGAAGTGTACGTGTCTCCTGGATCTGTTTCTTCATGATTTCCTCTTCTCTAACACTAATGGGGGATTCCATTTCTAGCTATGCCCGCCCATTTCAACAAAGTACCGACTACATTTTACGTGTGTTGAATCGATTTATATAATTTGATCCTCAATTAGTATTTTCAGGTAATTACACAGATAAGCTGTATTTGAAACTAATTTGACTGGGGGCTGTTGCTGCTTATGGTAATATGATATCAGATTGGATGATATTGAAACGTTATTCTTTTAGCAAAAGGCCTATCTCTGTACATTTACTCTCACATTTACCTCTTTGATTGGCTCACTATTACGATACAACGGTTCTATAAAAGGAACACTCACCTCATCTTATAGTATTCATTCCCCGCCTAATTAGTTTCAAAATATCCAACTGCTTACCTGCATAGTTTTCTGAAAATTGATAGTCAGTGAGTTCAGGGAGCAATCGATAACAGCACGGGTGAATGTGGGTGGAGCTTAGCTAGTACATCGCTACCACAAACATGACTTATATGGGTATGAAAAAAAATAGCTAACGATTAAACTAGTAAAGAGCGACTTTGCTCCTTCATAAACTTATGTTTTATTATTTTCATTTGTACAATCATACTATGATTATTCATTACATACAATTCATACGTTATGTAATTGTTGAATATCTTCAAGCTATCACGCCTGGAAGCTGTCGTAATCTTGTCTACTAATACCCTAAACCATAAGGGGTGGGTGTGTGTGGGAGAGGGGGGGGGTGACTCTGCTTTTAGGACTCAATAGCTATATTAATCAAACATGAGGTACCCGGACCAATAATTTCAGTCATAAGGTTTATTAAATATTCATTATTTGCTCCAGAAATAGAATCATCCCTGGTAATTGACCGTTCCGGTTTCCTCGCTCGTGTTGGGATCGATCGATCGATCTCTGAACACCCTGACTATCAATTTCCAAAGAACTACACAGGTAGGCTGTTGAATATTTTAAGTAGTAAACAGCAATTAATTTGAATAAAGATAAATTAAATCTGCTAAGTAAATCACATTCCTTTCCAACGTACTCCGCGCATAGGAATATATGAACAGACAACTAGAAACCAGAATATGGCTTCAAAATGAAAGAAATTCATCATCTTTTATTTCAGACCACTACAGCAATCTCATCCACGACCACAACAGCTACCACGGCTCCGACCACTACCACATTACCAACATCTACCACAACTACACACACACACACACACACACACACACACACACACACACACACACACACACACACACACACACACACACACACACACGAGTCCAACTCCAAAGACAACCACACCCCAGCAACTACCGCAACACCGACAGCTACAATAACTACAACCACTGTCACAATCTACTTCCCATACAACCACCTTCCCGCGCATTGAATCTAGCCTGACTACGCCCACAACTCCAACACAAGCATCACCGACTAATACTAACACATTCGCTTGGGGTGACTAGACCTTGGACTGGCATCGCTCCACTCATCCAAGTAGATGTGATCGTCCACGGGAATGATCGTCGGTATAACGTGTGGTGTTCCGGCTGTGCTACTCGTGGCTGCTATTATAAGCATAGTGGTATGGCGGAAAACCAAGCTAAACCAGGTTAAACGAGTTTTAGAATGGATGGACCTGGACAGTGATGGATGCGACTATACACTACCTCTTTGAATATAAGTTCCAAATGTATATCATGCACTAAACTAGATATGACAATGGTTAGAGCTGTGCAATATTCCCAAAGAATTACGCCATCATCATCATCATCGCCATAACCACCAACAGCCACCAACACCACGACCATCACTATCATTATAATCATAATCAATCAATCATCATCATCATCATCATCATCATCATCATCATCATCATCATCATCATCATCTCATCATCATCATCATCATCATCATCGCCGCCGCCGCCGCCGCCGCCGCCGCCGCCGCCGCCGCCGCCGCCGCCACCGCCGCCACCACCACCACCACCACCACCACCACCACCACCACCACCACCACCACCACCACCACCACCACCACCGCCATAACAACAACAACAACCACCAGGAACACCGACTGCAAGGTCAGCCTTGACCGTACCAGTCATCCCACAATCAAATCGGAAACGGAATAGGTCACCCACTGAGAGTCCCCGAGTAGTTAGGCTGGTGAATAACCAGTGCTCACCAGTGTTCCCCCTGCAGTCTCCTGTGGTGGATCCGCTCCTGATTCCACTTCCAGAATGGTCACCGTCAGTGTCTGCTCATGTGGATCCTAGTCAGATCCCTCTTCCGATCTCGCCACTGTCCCCAGTCGAGTTTCCTCCCCTTCCACAGAGAGCAGCTACTGACCGACCTGATCAAAAGACCAGATCGTCGACGCCGAGGTCCAAGCCACCACAAGCTAAATTTACGCCCACACCTAAGCCCACACCTACTCCTAGGGATACACCCAAAGAGCATAGGTCTTTCTACAAGTTTCGGTTCGTGGTGGATAACAAGAATGAATGGCGCCTGCCTACTCTGAACAAGAAGATTCAGCTGATTGGGTCTTCAAATTTAGCTCGTATCAATCAGACACCTCATCCAGATATGCAGGTAGCAATCTATCCAGGTGCTAAGATAAACCACATTAGGAATATGGTTAGAAAATACAATGAGGTCTTCCAACCTCAGCGTATAATCCTTAACATCGGAATTAATGATAAGGACGAACTTCAGCATGACACCTCCCAAAGAATTGAGAATCTGTTTAGTACCATGTGTTCAAAATTTCCAAAGGCTAAAGTTCACTTTGCCAAACTAAATTATTCGAAGCACCTGACTACAACCCAGAAACGAAACATACAATTCGTTAACAGCCGTGTAGAGGCCTTAAGGGTAAAGGTCCCTATCCTGCCCAACCTCCCCGTGTCTGAATTTCAGGTGGTTGAGGACAACATTCACTGGATTGAGTGCACTGCTAATAGGATGTATAATAGTTGGTTATCGCACCTTAATTTAAACTAACTACGGGTCAGGGTACTAACCACCCAGAAATTGGCCTGGGTGGTAATATCGTTAACCTAACTGGTTCTACATTGTCTGAAGCAGAAAGATCTTTGCTAAATCTCGGTCTCACATATGTACCAACACCACGGCCCAAAGTCGACATAGATGCCCTTTTAGATAATGGCTTATGGGAAATTGAAGAATTTTCTCACCGTGTAAAATTAGCAGACTTTTTTCGAAATTCCAAGAAAAACAACTTTCTACCTTTTGTTGAAAAAACTGACTGGGCACCTAACTCGAAGTTGGTTGACCCTGCGATCCCTGATAGTATAAAAGCTATCAAGGAGCGTGTTGAAAATTTAAAATTTCCTAAAAATCATCAAAATTTGTCATATCAAGAACGTTTAGCCTTAACAGGTTTGCGTAAAAACAATGACATCGTTATAAAGCCTGCTGACAAGGGATCTGCTACTGTAATAATGCGTAAGGATAATTATATTCGTGACGCGCATCGGCAACTCAGTAATCTGAAACACTACCGCAAATTAGACGAACCACTCTGGCAAAATAATTGTGATAAATTTAATGGAATCCTTCAAGAAATGGCTGACAACAAGGCCACAACGAAAAAGCAGTTTAAATACCTTACTGCTAAGCGAGATTCAAATCCACGTACGTTTTACCTTTTGCCAAAAATTCATAAACCTATTGAGTCATGGTCCGACCCTATGATACCACCGGGTCGACCTATTATCTCTGATTGCGGCTCTGAATCTTATCGAATTAGTGAAATTATTGATTACCACCTACAACCAATTGCGAATAGACATTTCAGCTTTTTGAACAACACTGAGGATTTCCTATCGGAGGTCTCCAAAATTTCTGTTCCTCCAAACTCACTCTTGGTAACCCTCGACATCGGTGCTATGTACACAAACATTGACATCGAAAGGGGTTTGACTTCTGTTCGCAGAGCATTTGATAAATATCCTGATAACAATAAGCCCACTAGCGAAATATTAGCTCTCCTGAAGATCAGTTTAAAGGGCAATGATTTCGAATTCGCTGGCGAAATCTACCAACAAATCTGTGGATGCGCTATGGGTAAACGTTTTAGTCTTAGTTTTGCCAACATCTATGTAGCTGAGTGGGAAGAAGATGCGCTTAACAAATGTCCTAAGCAGCCCTTATTTTACCGCCGGTACCTCGATGATATTTTTAAGATCTGGAATCATTCGAGGGAAGAGTTTGATGAATTATTTTGAACAATCACGGTCCTAACATCAAACTTAAAGCCAACATCGACCAGTCGTCCATAGACTTTTTGCACGTTACTCTCTACAAAGGTGTAAATTATAATACGAGTGGGCTTCTTGATTACAAAGTATTCTTTAAGCCCACCGATTCCCATCAACTACTGCATACGAAATCTTTCCATCCACCTCATACTTTTAAAGGTATTGTCAAATCACAGATTACCCGATTTCACCGGAATTCTAGTGATAGAAAGAATTTTGAATCTGCGTGTTCCACCTTATTTAAAGCCCTCAAACCGAGGGGATATTCAACACGATTTTTGCGCAAAAATAAAGTCCGAAACTTTACATGATTTGGAAACTATTACTGATAAGGCTGCCGATCAAAAGCCTAGCAAAATTCGTCACAATCGTCCGATTATAGGCGTAGGACAATCTCAGAAATGTGGAAAGAAGAGGTGTTAATTAGACCTCCATCTACCTAATCAGAAAACATTTGTCAGTTATCAGAATAAAAGCAAATTGGATGGATGGAAGGATGGAAGGAAGGAAAGAAGGAAGGAAGGGAGGGAGGGAGGGAGGGAGGGACGGAGGGAGGGAGGAAGGACGGATGGCCGGATGGAATGGCGGGAAGGAAGGAGGGATGGAGGGATGGAGGGAGGAAGGAAGGAAGGGATGGAGGGATAGATGGAGGGAGGGAGGGAGGGAGGGAGGGAGGGTGGATGGATGGATGGAAGGAAGGTTATATGATTAAACGCACTGGCTCAGGATCTCCCAAGGTTGGGAGATCTTTTTTATTTATTTTATTGTCTGAGATTTGTTATGTTTGTTTGATAGAGGCGGCATGGCCTATAAAATATGAATAATATATATCATTCATTCTGAAGGTTTTTGATGAGTTAATTTCGATTTCCTAAACAGGTGATCGGTGGCGGTGCTGGTAGTGTTTGCTGTTCTAAACTGTATGGTGGCGAGGTTGGTGCTGAGTATGATTACCAAATTGGTGAGTTCGGAGATCTGCTTATTGATCTCGTCTATCTGCTCTCTCATGTTGCCGTTGTTGTTGTTGTTGCACTGGTTTCTGCGCCCTGGGGCTCCGCGGTACCCTCCTTTGTGGGCACGGCCCCTACCTCCAGGCGCTTGATTCTGACTGGTCTTCTGCGTATCTGATGGTGGTGGTGTCTGTGCGGTTGGTGTTGCTGACCTACGGGGGAACACTAGTAGGCGGGGCGATAGCTGCACCCTCTATCTCATGGATAGGATGGAGTTGGCGCCGGTTATTTTTCTCCCGCTCTAGAAAGTTCTCGAAACGAACCACGGTTGCCATTATTTGGGCCAAACATCCGTGGTCGCTGAGAAATAGCTTTTCGTTTAGAGCGGGTTCACCGCTTAATGCATCGATGAAAGTATCGAGATGCAAGTGAAGTACGCCCTCCGTATTGGTGCTCGGATATACACGGGTGACTAGCCTTCGAATATGGCTAGCTAACTCAGGAAGAGTTTCTCCCGCGCGTCGTCGAAGATTTTTAAGTTGCAAATGACTAGTTTCTCCGAGAACTGTGTCGCTAAATCGCTCCATGAGTGCTCGTTCCAGTTGGGTGTAGGTGGGTATAAAATCCGTTCCCAGATCTGCAAGAACTTGCAGGGTTTTCCCCGAAAGGTTTGCTGCAAGATACTCACCCATCTGTCTATCGTCCCTGCGGTTAGTCCGACTTATTATTTCGAACTGGATTTTATAGTTGATCCAGTCATTCTCCCCGCTAAATTTTGGAGGGAGGATGACTCGGCCAAAACCGCGGGAAGAGTGAAGTGGTTGAAATCTGGGTGGTGCGGGTATCTGAGAAGTTGAGGATTGAACTGTAGTTGGTCGTGGTTCCGGTGGTGGTGGTGGTGTTGGTGTCTCCCTTCGATGCCAATGCCGAGGCGCTAGGACATGCGTACTCCAATTTACTGAGTCCACCCCATTTGTAGAGCCATAGACCGGCATGGGTTTAAGAAGGGAAGGCGGATTGCAGCGGAGAGTGGGCGGTCGTTCTTCCCACGGTGAGGATTGTCGTTCCTCATATGGCAGTGGTGCAAGTAGCTGACGGTTATGATATGTGGCATGACTAATATACTGGCGAAATGGTGGTGCCGATTCCTCCTGATGACTCCGTAGTGTTCTCCTTGAATATAGCATTTCGCTAGAAGGGGGCAGGGCGGGAGGTTGTCTACGTAGTGGATTATCACCCGGCTATACTGTCTCCGTAGATGACATGGGTGAACGATAGTAGTCTGAAGGGATGTAGATGTACGTGTAGTCGGGTCTTTGTCGGAGTTGTCCACGATTCGGCCCTGATGGAGTTGGCCTGTCGCAGACGTCTGAGATGGTTCTAAATTCTGTTCTCGCCTGTGAGGCATCTCAAAAGGTGCCATCGCTAACAGGTGAAAACAGGTTATAGTGCGGAGTTGTTGATTCCGCAGAATTTCTGTCATAGTCGGTTAGCATGTATGCTGAGAATTCGTCGTATGAGGCTACCTCTTGATCGAGGGATTCCTCGCTGAACGGAGATAGTATTGAACTGAGCTCACTATATGGTGTGGGCGTGAGTTCACTGCGCGTATTTACTGTTGTTCGTCGGGCCCCACATCGGGTGCCACTTGTAGCCGGTAGAACTCAATCGTTCTGGTGCGGCCATGCGACCATTGTCGCGAACATTAAACACAACAGTCTCATCCCAAGAATTTGTGTCACCAGTATGCCTGTCCATAGCAATTTCGTGATCTATGGAGTTACAAGATTTGATTTGGTGACCTAAAAATATACGTCTATACAATGCGTTTACTTAACTAATTGAAAATATGCTAGATAAAACTACAATAAGAGCATACGAAAATACAAGACATAAGACAAAGCCGGTAGATGAACTTTTAAACATGTGGCTCCCGGAGGTACCACACACACTCGTAGGTCCACAGAGGTATCCCCGCAAGAGAGGCTCCCGTACACGAGACATAGCTATATAACTTAATATAAGTTATTAGATCTCTAAGCTGAAAGGAAGAAGGCTATCTCAGACGAAAAAGTGAGGTGCCTCACGCGGGCACTACTCCTAGTGCTAGTTTGGGTGAGGAGTATTATCCTGGCGTGGACCATCATTGCAGAATCCTTGCGAGCGGCAAGTGCCTCGTGCGGGCCTACGTGTCGGGAAGGTGTCGCCACGGCTTAAAGCGGGAGAAGAAGAGTAGGCAAAGATGGGCCCACTCTAATATTTGAAACAACAATTCTGTAGAAAGAAAAGACCATACCTAGTGAGATTATGACTATAGGGGTGCGTACTGTTTTACATGAAGATGAAACGGAAGATTCCCAATGGATTCCTTCGTCACCATCTTATGTGATTCCTAACATGCTGAGTTAGTAGTTGCCGCTTTATTTCTGCGGGCCATCTGCTTTTCCTAATTCTTTTAGTTGTTTTCAAAACAAGAATTAGTTTAGGCCGCAACTGGCTGATATCTACCTAGCTATTAGACACGGCTGTCACGGAGAACAGATGCCCGAGGACATCAATACTGTAGACAGCGCTCATACATGTTACTTAGCGGGATCTCCAAACTGGGGGAGAATCCGGATATTCCACTTCGCAACCACATGAAACATTACAAGACATTATTTACATTTCACGGAAGCATTATTAGGCCATATCTCCTATCGTTATGGTGGGGGTAAGAGAGATGAATGCACACCGTAAATGTCATTCCCATAAGGGCGTGGCCGATCTAAATATCATGCCCAGACATTTTAACAGAATTCGGTGAGAATACGTATCTCGCCCGTCACCGTGTCCTATGGAACTAACCGTTTAACCTGTCGTTAGGCTTATATACAAGTTGCCAGTTTTGCACTTCGGTGCGGGAGGGTTGTCAGTAAATAAAATAATAATTAATACATGTGTTTTCGCATTGCTTTCCTACATTGGCTTAAAGTACTATCTACTAAGTATCTGAAGATACACGGGAATGTGTATGTGATACCGCACCATAGCCATCACCGCTCGGAAACCCCAATAGTTTCCCAGAGTCGGATCAGCCCATGGTGAGGATAGGGACATCCAAATAATTAAGAAGCCACTAGGCTAAGAGGAATATGAAGAGAGACAAAATCTTGGAGTTATGAGTCTTACCGGAGTGCAGGGCTAGATTTTCGCACTGCCAGAAGAGAAGAGTATATTACACAGTATGTAATGAAGAAAGTGTCTCTAATCATTTTGAACCTATCCTATCGAGCTGAATAGAAAAGGTTTAGTCAGTAGCATGCAGGGCTAAACAGAGTTATAGCACGGACAGCGACCTCAGTGAAAAACTGTTGGTGGTGGGAGAAAATGCTGCATATATAAATGTTGCTGTATAGTGTTTCCTACGTGCACTGCAGTCCTATATTTTCTATAACTTAAGCAAAACAATTTAACGGATGGCCACTGGCCATATACACACGTAATCTAACCAGAACAAACAATACGGTGGCAATGATTAAGCCATATATAGTAATACAGGTTAACGAACCTACTATAGTGCGGTTAGCAACACATTGAAGAAAATGAAAATAACTATTAACAAATACAGAAATTATAATTATCGGTCCTAAGACCGTTACGGTTCCTTTTAGTCATCGGAACCGTTAATACGGATACGAGATAATTAACGAAACCTATATAGAGAAATAATTAAATGGTGAAGTATAGTTACTTGAATACTTGGTAGTCATTCCAAAGTTAGGCTACCATGTTACTGAAATTGACACGTCAATCCATAGTTGACATGAGATGATGCGCTCTCCGGAAGCTGCAAAGTTCCCGCAGGCTGGTTTCCGCAGGTTGGTTCCCATAAGCTGTTTTCTGCAAACAAGAGTCCAATAAGAACGTGTATGGTGGGTGTGCATCACTTGGTGCTGTAGGCCTAATAGAATGTCTAATGAGCAGTCAGTAAAAGATACGATAATACTATATGGTGAAGAAAGTTCCCGTACACCGATGGCACAGATGGAAGCTGTAAACAACCCAATCACTAGCGGGGGTTGTTAGAGGCAAATGAAGATACAAAACAAAGCTTCACGGTGCTGGGTACCTCAACCAGCTCTGAAGCTGCACCGGGCAGAGTTTACTTGCTGCAGTCCAAAGTTGAAAGAACCTACACGATTGGTGTGGTGTTGTTTGAAATACCACCTTTAGGCGTGGCTGGCCTATCCGGCGAGTCATCCATCAAAGAACATCCTGCCTCTACATCTGTAGACTCACATATTCAGGCCGCAAAGGCATCACCGCAAGTTTGTATTCCGAATGTAGATGTAGTATTCATGAACGATTATCAAAAGTTCCAAATTACTTCCGCAGATGGGGAGTTACAAAAACTGTTTTAGAGCGGTGGGTTTGGCTACTGGTAGCTACGGAAACACCTTCGGGCTCAGATACATGTATTCATTCTGTGCTCGTCTGTATCTACAACAGATACCTGAATCGTTTTCTTGGAGATGTGTTACAATAATGATGACTCTATCTTGAGGTTCACTTTATTTAGAGGTGGTCTTTCTGTATTCGTATTACAATAGGACATATTGCCAACACGATCACAATACTTTAAAGGGCAACACCAATCGAGACTGGTCACATCAAATACTGCGTTTATAAAATTTAAAATATAGTAGAATATTTTCGAATTCCTTAGTAGTAAATTTCGTCACAGAGTTATTTCTTGTTCAATTATTTAACTGTCTAAGCAATTAATATATTATACTAAACTAGCCTACTGGCCAATTCTATTTGTCTGGCTTACTACGTCCTTGCCTACTGGATTAGCATATTGGCCTCACCTACTAGCATAGCCTCATAGCCTTGCTTAATACACTAGTGGCCTCGCATACTAGATTATTGGCCTAGGCTATTAACCTAACCTAGCATAATAGATTGCTTACTAGCCTAGCCTACTAGCCAGATAACCTACTAGCCTGCTAGCATTTTGGATCGCCTCCACTCACTAGCCTAGCCTACTGGTCTAGCATATTAGCCTAAATTACAAGGTTACTGGCCATACCTCCTAACCTACTAACCTAGCCATCTACTGACATATACTACTATCCTGCTATTGTCTAGCATATGGGCCTACCACGCTGATTTAACGTACTCGCATCTCCTACTCACCTGGCCTGGCCGACTGGCCTGCATACTAGCATAACTTAGTAGTCGGTAAGATGTCAGGCGTGACCTACCGCATCCGTGCTTCGGATGGCCTGACCTCAGTCATCCACTTCGATCGACTTAAACCTTGTGTCAGTGATGACCCAGCACCAGAGCTCGGACTGGGAATTTCTCATGACACCGGTACCCAGACAGATATTTCTACGGAAATTAGTATTCCCATGGTTAGCGCAGAGCACTGCGGTGCCAGTTCAGCACCAGTTCTATCAAGCCAGAACGTGGGTGAACAAGCGGCTAACGCTGACGACGATGACGAGATATGCACTCGCCCTCTCCATCCTCAGCGTGGACATACTAGATCTGGGAAGTCGTATCTGAAGAATTTTGTGTTTGTTTTGTCCAAGGGACCGGATGGAAAAGCCGTTCCTCTGATCTCTTCCCATTCCCAGCCACTTCATGCTATGCCCCCCATCATAGAGTTACCACAAGCGGGAGCTGAGGCTGACCCAAGCCATGCTTCCTGTGGAGTGGAACATGTGATGAATAGCATGGAAGTGAAGAGGCTGGATGAAGCCTTAGCGTGTCTAGAACCGCAGACCTGTACAACAAGGTGTACCCAACCAACTCCCGAAAACGCCAGACCAAGTCCCTCCCAAGTGGCACCCATCTCCATTGCCACACCAACACCCAAATCCAACTGGCATCCCTTATCTACACACCAAGTTCGGGCATCACCAGCCCAATCCAATTCACACTCCACTCGATATCTGTTGCCCGTCAATCTTCAGGTATGAGAGTGACTGCTGCAACAGAGGAGGTGGTATCCCGCACCGCACCGAGCAACATTACCTCCCACCCCCCCCCACCCCGCCGTGGGCAGGGAAGCAGCTCTCGGCTCGAATTTTCCCGGTGTCTAAAAACTACGACAGGACACAAACCATCGTGTAATGGGAGATGACCACATCCCCCTATCCAACGGCTGCCCCATCCAATAGGCCTACCATACTCCCCCGTGAGCAGTCAGAACATCACACAACAGACAGAACGTCAACACTTACAAAGAACATGCCTGCCTTCAAGACTGGATACGTCAATTCATCATTGCGCCTACATCACATGTTTGCTCAGTTATACTCAGCATAACGGAAACATTCAACATCGGCAACAACAGCATTTAGCAGCACCTACCGGTCTTAATTAATTACCGGTAGAGACATAAATGTTCCTGCAACACATTCCTCCCGCACAGAACTGCGGGAGAAGTAATACCTCCCGCAGAGTACATCTCCCACAAATAATAACAGACTTGGCGTTGACCAGCGTGGAAAACTGGAATGCACCCACCTTGCTTATAACATTGGCATCATACAGCAGCCCGGACATCCCGACAACAGCATTATCATCAACAGAACACAACCAACAAATCTTCCGCACACACCTTCTTATCCAGTTACGAGAGAACTGATCATATCAGGAATGCACCACAGCCATCTACCGTACACGTCACGGGAGAGACGCTTGTCCACCGTCCTCCCCTACCACTTTCTCCCGACGTCATATGGAAACAGCTAAACTACATACTTCATGTACACGTAATAACAGTCAATATTATTAAGGGAGCAAGATGCCCGCATTGTCGTCAGTCACGAGTGGGATTTTGCCACCGAAGAGTTGAAATCGATAATGGATTGATCAAAGTTATGACAGCATCCAACAGGTCATCTTCACTCTAAAGTAACTCTGTCCCGCCCACGGGCTCGGCCATTACAGAGTGAAATACCCTCAGGATTTTATAACGTTGACATTCATGCCGCAACCTTCCCCTCCCGCACTTAGCAGCCATAAACGCGTCACCATCACCACAGCGCAAGTGCCATCCACAGAGAGCCAGTCACGCATAACAGATCCAAATCACCAACATGACAGAAACACAGACACTCAGGTTGACTTTATTCACAATCTCCGAACGACGGCATTCTAATTGTAAAAATTGGGCACACATGTTTGCGAGTTGCACTGTAATTTAGCCATTACTAAAATGGTACAAATATGTTTGGTCTAGGCCGGGACGGAGCTAGTTCTACCCATCAAGGAGAATGCTTGGCCAGCCCTCCAACTAGGAAAACAGAGCTATCTTGACGGAATCGGTAACGTTGATCTACCGCATGAATAGATCTGTTTAAACCACGCATAAAAATTACTTGCAACTTTACTGGTAAATTTGTTATTAACAGCAGAACTGCTTTACCTTGCTACAAATCATTAGCGCACGGGCCGGTAAAGCGACATCAAAAATCCTGCAGTAAAATCACAGAGAGAATTTCAAAAATCCTCTCCCATGCGTTCCAGTCTATAATCAACACGGGCTGAGAACTACCTATTACAGACGCCTACCAAGACGCGTGTTAAAGAACTCGCGCAAATACAGGACATTATAAAGATCTTGATGTAACATATATATTTTTATCTCTCGCCTCTGCAACAGACTACATCTCAGCAACAGCATTTTTACCGTCGCCATAGACAGCATACACGTTTCCGATCAACCCTGTGCTTTTTGAAGCCATGTGACATTTACTACTATTTACAGTAAGTTGGATCAACCGCTTTAAACAAAAGAGCCGCCCAAAAACGCAACTACCACAGCGTGATGGAGGAGTGGTGAGGGTGAGTCCTGGAGATTCATGCTGACGTCGCCTGGCTCCCACGCACCCCTTCAGGCGCTCCAGCACAAAAATTCGAATAGGCAAGTTTATAAGTATCCAACCTGGAAAACTGCCTCACGCTAATTAAAAAGTGAGGCACCGCAAGGACAAAGTAGTTCCGCGTTTCTATGTTGATTGGAGGCTGTTAAATGTGCGAAATAAAGACACGTTTAATGAGCCATTCTTCCTGTAGTTACAACTACTCCCCTTATGTGGGAGGAATTACTCCTATGCCGTCCAGGCGAAAAGCAAGAAAATATTCACATAAGAATGACCGAATCACCTGTAAAACATTTTTAGGTGTGGTCATCCGCCGCCTGTGATGTCACCAGATAGTATAAAAAGAGGAAGCGCGCTCTGAAACTTTGTCTTCCCATCAAAACGCGACACCATGGAAGAACATAGCATTAGGCTTCTTTCGTGTCGCAAACTAAATTCTGCTGTTTTTCTTATTATTATTTTGTTATTATATTTGGCCTGGAAAGTTATAAACCATGAAGAGATAGTGCATTAGGTTTCCGTAGAAATATCTGTCTGGGTACCGGTGTCATGAGAAATGCCCAGTCCGAGCTCTGGTGCTGGGTCAACTCTGACACAAGGTTTAAGTCGATCGAAGTGGATGACTGAGGTCAGGCCATCCGAAGCACGGATGCGGTAGGTTACATCTGACATCTTACCTACTACCACATAGGGGCCTTTCCACTGGTAACTGAGTTTACTTGGCACGTTTGCAGACCGTCGTGAATCGTGTGCCTAAACCATTTGTCCTGCTTCATATGGATCTCCATGCACTCTCCGGTTGTGCCATGTCTTTTGCCGCCAGTGTGCCGTGGATAGTGTTGCTCTCACTAACTCATGGGCTTGTTCTATCCTTTGCCGCAAGAGTTCGACATAGAGAGATGGTGAATTTTTCTCCCCTGGTATCCATGGCATGGCTCGGTCCAGGGGTAAGGCTAATTCACGGCCTAACATTAACCGAGCAGGGGTGTAGCCCATGCTGGAATGTTCCGAAGTGCGGTAAGCCATGAGCCCATACGGGAGCCATAGATCCCAGGCTCTACAATCAAGGCGTGTTTCCTTGGTAAGCATCTCCGTGAGAGTTCTGTTGAATCTCTCTACCATCCCGTCGCTCCGGGGTTGGTATGGAGTTGTCCTTGTTTTGACGACATGGAATAATTTGCAGAGCTCTGATATGAGCCAGCTCTCAAAATTACTTCCTTGATCTGAGTGCAACTCATAAAGCATACCAAAGCGACAGAACACATTGCTGGCCAAGACCACTGCTACGGTGGATGCCTCTTGGTCCGGCAAAGCAAATGCTTCTACCCACTTCGTAAAATAATCTTGTATTACGAGGATGTATTTATTTCCGTCATCCGTCGTATTCAAGGGTCCGAGCACGTCGATAGCTACTCGCTCCCATGGTGCATCAACAATCTTAATTTGCAATGGTGCGATATGGTGTTGGCCAACAGCACGTTTTTGGCATGGGATACATTTGGCAACCCATGCCTTGACACTATTGCGAATCCCGATCCAGTGGAATCTCAGTTTGATATGGGCACAGTCCTTTCCACGGCCAAATGTCTGGCATTATCGTGTAGTTGTTTTAATATAAGTTCTTGATAACTTTCTGGAACTACCAAATGGTCATTAATGTACAGAACGTTATTTATTAATTTACATTCTTCGAACCGTTGATAATAATATTTAGCCATGGGGGATAAAGGTGTTACTGATTCCTTAGGAGGACATACCCCTTCCTGAATCCATGTGTATATATTTCGTGTCTGCACGTCTGTTGTTTGGTGGTGTGTGATTTTCTCCGGATTCCACTCAGCACACCTCAATTTGGGGAACTCCGGAGATGGCTGTGTTGTCTGTGTCATGGTGTCAGCCTCTTCGTGTTCAGCCTCTGCACCGATTCTGCCATGGGCATCGGCATTGCCATGCAATTTGCCGGGATGGTGAACAACGTTAAAGTTATAGGCCTGCAGGGATTCCTGCCATCTCGCTACATGACCCTCCAGATTTTTTAAGTTCCTGAGCCACCGTAGTGAGGCATGGGCTCTACGGAGTGTAAAAGGGCGCCCGTACAGGAAGTGTTTAAAATATTTGACGAAATGGACTGCCGCCAATAATTCTCACTTGGTGGTTGCGTATCTTTTCTCCGTTTTATTCAGAGTACGCGAACCATAACCCAACACCTGCTCTGTTCCGTCTTCGGTGACCTGTGATAGAACCGCGCCAATAGCAAAAGCTGATGCATCAGTGTCTAAGATGAAATCGAGGTTTGGTTTAGGGTGAGCAAGAGTCGGGGTGGTCGTCAAGAGTTCCTTCAGCGCCTTGATGGAGCCTTCACACTCACTCGTCCACTCAAAGGGTCGATCTTTCTCGCTGATCTGGTAGAGAGGTGAAGCAATCTCGCTGAAATGTTGGATATAACAGTGATAGCACTGGCATAAGCCAAGGAAACTCCGCGTCTCCGTAACCGAAGAGGGCCGTGGCCACTCTGCTACTGCCTTATTTTTTGATGGCTGTGTAGCCACTCCATCACCGGATATGACGTGTTCCAGGAACTCGACACTCTGTCTGAAGCGATGAAATTTTTTTGGTTTGAGTTTCAAATTGGCCGTGCGGAAACGGGAAAGCACGGTTTCCAAATTGATTAAGGTTTGCTCAAACATAGGGCCAAAGACTATTGCGTCATCAATGTAACAGAGACAGATCTCCCATTGCAGGGTGGTTAATACTTGCTCAATGAGTCCTTAAAAAGTTCCGGGAGCATTGCACAATCCATAGGGCATCTTGCGGAATTGGAAAAGACCGTCCCTACAAACGAATGCTGTCTTTTCCATATTAGCCTCATCCTTTGCTACTTGCCAGTAACTGCTAGCTAAATCAAGGGTACAAAACCACTTGGCTCGGGATAAGGAATCCAAGGCCTGATCTATCCGAGGTAACAGATAACCGTCTTTAACACTAAGGTCATTAAGGCGGCGGTAGTCAATACAAAACCGCAAGATTCCATCCTTTTTGCCTGCTAGCACTATAGGGCTAGCCCATAGAAAAGCTGAGGGTTCGATAATACCCATTCGCAACATGTCATTTACTTGTTGGTGTGCTTCCACTTCTTTGTGAATGGGAAGACGTCGTAGCGGTTGATGTACGGGCCGATTATTGCCTGTATCGATGGAGTGTCGTACGAGATGAGTCTCTCCGAGATCCATATCTCTGGAGGAAAAACTATCGCGATATTTATGTAATAGTTTCCGAATTTCTCGTTTTTGTGATTGCAGTAATCCAACAGTGGACCACAGATATAAATCGTGTAGATGTTCGGGTAAATCATCAGTCAGCGGTGGTGTTGGATAAGAAAGTGCAGATGTTTCCAGTGAAATTATGTCCACTAAATGGTCGCAGCGTACTCCTGGTTCCAGGGTGATGGGATCTGCGGTACCATTGAACACTCTAAAGGGTATCTTCCCTTTATCCATGGTATCCACTATTATGCAGGGACTTGTGCATTGTGAGTCGATCATATAATCAGGGTCAGGTTCCAGCATGGCGATGTGTGTGTTGCTTCCTAACTGTGGTGCTGTGGCCCATAGGATCCGTTCCTGTCCCGGCTCAACTGTGGCGGTACTTGATAGTATTACCGCACACGTATCGTATAATGACGATGCTGGTCCGAGAGGTATTCGTCGGCCGTGTATGTCGAGTTTCTGTTGTCTGCAGTGTATGATGGCTTCGCTGGCACTGAGAAAATCAGATCCAAGTAGGGCGTCGTTATGAATGGAGGTGATGACAACTCTCTGAATGAATTGCACTCCTCTATTTGAATGACTAAATTAACCACACCGGCCATAGGTACATCTGCTTCCGTAGCCGTCTGTAGATAACGATTTGTAGGCTTAAGGGGGGCCTTTTTATGAGATGAGATGCTCTCATATAAGCGTTGGTTAAAACTGTAATAGAAGCTCCGGTGTTGGCGCTTGTAGAAACGCCACTAAACAGACAGGCACATATGTAGATTACTTTGCGATGAACCTGCGGAAGAGTTTCCAATGATGCTGTCCATGATAATGGCGTTGGAGCAGTGTCACTCTGTATATATTCCGACTGTTTCCGTATTGCGTCTCGTAATGTTGCAGATGGCTGAGTGAGGAATGGGCCAGTTCGTCATCTCCACTGGGGTGTAGGCTGCGGTGAAGATGGAGCTGAGGGTAGCAATGGTGGTGGTGTTGTTGTCATTTCTGTGAGCAGTATTGGTATAGATGGTGGCGCGTACAAGATGACGGGTAAGTTCTACCTGTGCAAGCCATTTCCGGCAATGCTTCATAGGATGTTTTGTTGAAGCACAGAAGAAACAGCACGGTTTCCATGGACGTGCATTCCTCTGTCTATGTCGGCGCTTGCCAAATCGCTCCATGAGTGCTCGTTCCAGTTGGGTGTAGGTGGGTGTACAATCCGTTCCCAGATCTGCAAGAACTTGCAGGGTTTTTCCCGAAAGTTTTGCTGCAAGATACTCACCCATCTGTCTATCGTCCCTGCGGTTAGTCCGACTAATTATTTCGAACTGGATTTTATAGTTGATCCAGTCATTCTCCCCGCTAAATTTGGGATGGGAGGATGACTCGGCCAGAACCGCGGGAAGAGTGAAGTGGTTGAAATCTGGGTGGTGCGGGTATCTGAGAAGTTGAGGATTGAACTGTAGTTGGTCGTGGTGCCGGTGGTGGTGGTGGTGGTGTTGGTGTCTCCCGTCGATGCCAATGACGAGGAGCTAGGACATGCGTACTCCAATTTACTGAGTCCACCCCATTTGTTGAGCCATAGACCGGCATGGGTTTATGAAGGGAAGGCGGATTGCGATGGAGAGTGCGCGGTCGTTCTTCCCATGGTGAAGATTGTCGTTCCTCATATGGCAGTTGTGCAAGTAGCTGACGGTTATGATATGTGGCATGACTAATATACTGGCGAAATGGTGGTGCCGATTCCTCCTGATGACTCCGTGGTGTTCTCCTTGAAAATAGCGTTTCGCTAGAAGGGGGCGGTGCAGGAGGTTGTCTATGTGGTGGATTATCACCCAGCTATACTGTCTCCGTAGATGACATGGGTGAACGATAGTAGTCTGAAGGGATGTAGATGTGCGTGTAGTCGGGTCTTTGTCGGAGTCGTCCACGATTCGGCCCTGATGGAGTTGGCCTGTCGCGGACGTCTGAGATGGTTGTAAATTCTGTTCCCGCCTGTGAGGCATCTCGAAAGGTGCCATCGCTAACAGGTGAAAACAGGTTATAGTGCGGAGTTGTTGATTCCGCAGAATTTCTGGTATAGTCGGTGAGCATGTATGCTGAGAATTCGTCGTATGAGGCTACCTCTTCATCGAGGGAGTCCTCGCTGAATGGAGATGGTATTGAACTGAGCTCAATATATGGTGTGGGCGTGAGTTCACTGCGCATATTTACTGTTGTTCGTCGGGCCCCACATCGGGCGCCACTTGTAGCCGGTGGAACTCAATCGTTCTGGTGGGGCCATGCGACCATTGTCGCGAACATTAAACACAACGGTCTCATCCCAACAATTTGTGTCACCAATATGCCTGTCCATAGCAATTTAATGATCTATGGAGTTACAAGATTTGATTTGGTGACCTAAAAATATACGTCTACAATGCGTTTACTTAACTAATTGAAAATATGCTAGATAAAACTACAATAAGAGCATACGAAAGTACAAGGCATAAGACAAAGCAGGTAGATGAACTTATAAACATGTGGCTCCCGGCGGTACCACACATACTTGTAGGTCCACAGAGGTATCCCCGCAAGAGAGGCTCCCGTACACGAGACATAGCTATATAACTTAATATAAGTTATTATACCTCTAATCTGAAAGGAAGAAGGCTATCTCAGACGAAAAAGTGAGGTGCCTCACGCGGGAAGTACTCCTAGTGCTAGTTTGGGTGAGGAGTATTATCCTGGCGTGGACCGTCGTTGCAGAATCCGTGTGAGCGGCAAGTGCCTCGCGCGGGCCTACGTCTCGGCAAGGTGTCGCCATGGCTTAAAGCGGGAGAAGAAGAGTAGGCAAAAATGGGCCCACTCTAATATTTCAAACAACAATGCTGTAGAAAGAAAAGACCATACCTAGTGAGATTATGACTATAGGGGTGCGTGCTGTTTTACATGAAGATGAAACGGAAGATTCCCAATGGATTCCTTCGTCACCGTCTTATGTGATTCCTAATATGCTGAGTTAGTAGTTGCCGCTTTATTTCTGCGGGCCTTCTGCTTTTCTTAATTCCTTTTAGTTGTTTTCAAAACAAGAATTATTTAGGCCGCAACTGGCTGATATCTACCTAGCTATTAGACACGGCTGTCACGGAGAACAGATGCCCGAGGACATCAATACTGTAGACAGCGCTCATACATGTTACTTAGCAGGATCTCCAAACTGGGGGAGAATCCGGACATTCCACTTCGCAACCACATGAAACATTACAAGACATGGTTTACATTTCACGGAAGCATTATTAGGCCATATCTCCTATCGTTATGGTGGGGGTAAGAGAGATGAATGCACACCGTAAATATCATTCCCATAAGGGCGTGGCAGATCTAAATATCATGCCCAGACATTTTAACAGAATTCGGTGAGAATACGTATCTCGCCCGTCACCGTGTCCTATGGAACTAACCGTTTAACCTGTCGTTAGGCTTATATACAAGTTGCCAGTTTTGCACTCCGGTGCGGGAGGGTTGTCAGTAAATAAAATAATAATTAATACATGTGTTTTCGCATTGCTTTCCTACATTGGCTTAAAGTTCTATCTACTAAGTATCTGAAGATACACGGGAATGTGTATGTGATACCGCACCCTAGCCATCACCGCTCGGAAACCCCAATAGTTTCCCAGAGTCGGATCAGCCCATGGTGAGGATAGGGAATCCAAATAATTAAGAAGCCACAAGGCTAAGAGGAATATGAAGAGAGACAACATCTTGGAGTTATGAGTCTTACCGGAGTGCAGGGCTAGATTATCGCACTGCCGGAAGAGAAGAGTATATTACACAGTATGTAATGAAGAAGGTGTCTCTAATCATTTTGAACCTATCCTATCGAGCTGAATAGAAAAGGTTTAGTCAGTAGCATGCAGGGCTAAACAGAGTTATAGCACGGACAGCGACCTCAGTGAAAAATTGTTGGTTGTGGGAGAAAATGCTGCATATATAAATGTTGCTGTATAGTGTTTCCTACGTGCACTGCAGGAGTCCTATATTTTCTATAACTTAAGCAAAACAATTTAACGGATGGCCACTGGCCATATACATACATAATCTAACCAGAACAAACAATACGGTGGCAATGATTAAGCCATATATAGTAATACAGGTTAACGAACCTACTATAGTGCGGTTAGCAACACATTGAAGAAAATGAAAATAACTATTAACAAATACAGAAATTATAATTATCGGTCCTAAGACCGTTACGGTTCCTTTTAGTCATTGGAACCGTTAATACGGATACGAGATAATTAACGAAACCTATATAGAGAAATAATTAAATGGTGAAGTATAGTTACTTGAATACTTGGTAGTCATTCCCAAGTTAGGCTACCATGTCACTGAAATTGACACGTCAATCCATAGTCGACATGAGATGATGCGCTCTCTGGAAGCTGCAAAGTTCCCGCAGGCTGGTTCCCGCAGGTTGGTTCCTATAAGCTGTATTCAGCAAACAAGAGTCCCGTAGGAACGTGTATGGTGGGTGTGCATCACTTGGTGCTGTAGGCCTAATAGAATGTCTAATGAGCAGTCAGTAAAAGATACGATAATACTATGTGGTGAAGAAAGTTCCCGTACACCGATGGCACAGATGGAAGGTGTAAACAACCCAATCACTAGCGGGGGTTGTTAGAGGCAAATGAAGATAGAAAACAAAGCTTCACAGTGCTGGGTACGTCAACCAGCTCTGAAGCTGCACCAGGCAGAGTTTACTTGCTGCGGTCCAAAGTTGAAAGAACCTACACGATTGGTGTGGCGTTGTTTGATATACCACTTTTAGGCGTGGCCGGCCGATCCGGCGAGTCATCCATCAAAGAACATCCTGCCTCTACATCTGTAGACTCACATATTCAGGCCGCAAAGGCCTCACCACAAGTTTGTGTTCCGAATGTAGATGTAGTATTCATGAACGATTATCAAAAGTTTCAAATTACTTCCGCAGATGGGGAGTTACAAAAACTGTTTTAGAGCGGTGGGTTGGCTACTGGTAGCTACGGAAACGCGACGAAAACTGAAGTCATATGCGCAATACCTGTCGATCGTAGCTAGTACAGGTCCAACCTGTTCGGCCCCTGGCCGAAGATGCTCTCGATCACTGGATCGCTTCTCCTTTTATACTCTCCATGACGTCACATGCGCAGGCTTCATCCAATCATCGTTCGAGCAACAGCTTAATAATAGCGTCGTCGAACGTTCTAGAACATTCTAGAATCTTTACGTCCACGTGCTTATGACGTCGGGGCAATATTTTGAAAATAATCAAGAAGAGATTTTCCTGGATAACTCAGCCATTTCCCAACCGATTTTGAAATGGTTTACAGATTTGGAAAGCCTGTCTGTCATGATTAATGCCAGATTTAACGCGAAAAGACAATCAATAAGGATTACAGAGTATCAGCTCGGTACACTATAAGCGCCATCCTATCTAGGTCACAACTACGTGCTCCATAGAAACAGCGTCCCGGTGCGCGCATGCGCATAATGCGTTTTAACGAACTTAGACACACTCTCTCTCCCATAGGCCTATATACGCTTATAGCTCTACCCAGTTGGGCGTGTTCAGGACCCGAATCCTAGACGGGCGGCGTGTACCCAGCTTAGCTGGTACGGCCGGTACCTGACCAGTCGATTCGAACTACAGTAGCTCAGCTGTGAGTCATTCACATACAGTTCACATGAGCAATAAAACACAGCCGTGTACAGCTTCTATTAGAACCACCTTCGGGCTCAGGTACATGTATTCATTCTGTGCTCGTCTGTATCTACAACAGATACCTGAATCGTTTTCTTGGAGATGTGTTACAATAATGATGACTCTATCTTGAGGTGCATTTTATTTAGAGGTGGTCTTTCTGTATTCGTATTACAATAGGACATATTGCCAACACGATCACATTACTTTAAAGGGCAACACCAATCGAGACTGGTCACATCAAATACTGCGTTTATATAATTTAAAATATAGTAGAATATTTTCGAATTCCTTAGTAGTAAATTTGGTCACAGAGTTATTTCTCGTTCAATTATTTACCGGTCTAAGCAATTAATATATTATACTAAAGTAGCCTACTGGCCAATTCTATAAGCCTAGCTGTCTGGCTTACTACGTCCTTGCCTACTGGATTAGCATATTGGCCTCACCTACTAACATAGCCTCATAGCCTTGCTTAATACACTAGTGGCCTCGCATACTAGATTATTGGCCTAGGCTATTAACCTAACCTAGCATAATAGATTGCTTACTAGCCTAGCCTACTAGCCAGATAACCTACTAGCCTGCTAGCATTTTGGATAGCCTCCACTCACTAGCCTAGCCTACAGGTCTAGCATATTAGCCTAAATTACAAGGTTACTGGCCATACCTCCTAACCTACTAACCTAGCCATCTACTGGCATATACTACTATCCTGCTATTGTCTAGCATATGGGCCTACCACGCATCTCCTACTCACCTGGCCTGGCCGACTGGCCTGCATACTAACATAACTTAGTAGTCTAACATACACCCATGCCCTCCTAGCAGCGCAGCTCGGTCTGGTCTACTGGCATATTATACTATTAGCCTAGCCTACTAGCTTAGTATACTAGATTTGTCTGATTTATTGGTCTAGCATACCAGCTTGGTCGTGTCTACTTGCCTAGTGTACTGCCCTGGCCTAGCATACTAGCCTGCCTTAGCCTGCTAGCCTACTGATCTAGCATAGTAGCTTGGTCTAGCCTATCATCCACTTAGCCAACCCTGCACCATGCCACACCACCCAGCACCGCCAACGACACCGTCCAGCCCTGCGATACCCTTTCCCGTAATCTGTGTAGGTATGCTCGGAGAATGTGAGTAGCTAGGTATTACAGTGACTATATGGAATAAGTGCACAAGTATGTGGGTGACGATAGAATGGATAATTGGCTATGTACTATGTGTGGCTGAATATTATCTTCAGGTTAATGGTACTTTCGAGTACCCTATTTTTATGATAACACTATTAACTGTTCGTCATTGTCACAAACACACACGCATGCACGTACGCACGCGCTCACGCACGCACACACATATTGATACATACATTTATATCTCTGAACACGCTTTTCTCTCCTTCCTGTATTTACATTGAATTTTCCTTTTGCACGGATTTGGAATCCTCGGTTTCTTGACTCATACTCGATCCAAAGAATAGCTGCTGCACTGGCTTGTTGACGTGGATAGAACGATTAAGCAAACTATGGTGCCTCAAACTTCTCTGCTGTGCACTTTATGGTGGTTTCCCCCCCCCCACCCCATGTACAGCAGTCAGTGTGATGCTGAATGTTGCGTGCTCGAGTAAACTGTTGTTGACAGTACCCACATATGAACATATGTGTCTCCATGAGAGACACTGCATCTTTTAGGATGTCTCTACCTCACTTTGAGTAGAACTGTTGCTTCCACCCTAGGGCGTTGATGATTGGGATAACATCCACGTTGTTGGAATATCGCAGCCAGTCAGCGAATGTCTACATCCCTTGCTGTCTGAAGGTTTGAACACACTGTTTCCACTCTGCTAGCTGCAGGAGGTAGCTGCCCTTGAGCTTAGACCACAAAGCTAGGTAGTCAACTAACCCTGATTCATACGGGAACCAGCTCTTCTGCTGTGTACACCCATAGGCTTTGATCCATGCTACATAGAAAACTCCACACCCACTGTAATTCAGCCCATTGAAAAACTTCAACTCGATGAGGAACATTGTCTGGCAAGCCTTCTTGGTGACTTTCACTGTGCTTGAAGAGTCAGTGAGCACATCCTTGAAGTACTTCTTGATGAGATTCAGGTCATACCACCCAGAGTTGAACCCTACTGCTGTGGGGTTTTTTAATGTTCAGGTCTGAGGGCAGACTGTGCCCTGACTTCTCCTCAAATTCTGTCTGCTCGTCATGGAATCTCCTGCATAAACTCTGAGATTAGCATTTTAGGGTTAGCATTGCACAGGTAAGTCGGCTGCCCTACGGAACCAACTAAGGAGCCACCAACTGACACAGATATAGGTATCTGGCTACTCTCGATCGTGAGAGCCTCTGTGAGATGAGTGCCACTCAAAGTCATATTCGATTAAGTGTGTGTATGGTACCATCCACAATGTTTTAGGGACTTTTGAATACAGGCATCCGGATGCTCTCAGCTTCTCGTCTCTTGCGACTGTCTTGTGGTATTGTTAGCAAGCCTCTGCACCTTGTTGATGCTCAGTGCATCCATGCCAGATACAGCCATGGAACTGGTAAGTTATATTGGTTGGCGGATCATACCCATCTACAGGCGAACCCGCAATCCAACGCTCGTCACATGCCCACGCCCTTTGTGGTGTATGTACATTCCTCAGTTTCTTGACTCATACTCATACTCGATCCAGTGAATAGCCGCTGCACTGGCTTGTTGACGTATATCGAAGGATTTCTCATAAGCAAACTTCTTTGCTGTGCACTTGATGGTGGTCCCCCACCGCACCCCACCCCGCCCCACGCCGATACAGCAGTCAGTGTGATGCTGAATGTCGCAAGCTCGAGTAAACTGTTGTTAACAGTGCCCACATATGAACATATTATATAAAAGGCATGTTGCTCATACACGCCAAGCGTCGTGATGTTCGCGTAGTGTTCTGGATGTCTTGTCAAGGGTCTGCTACCATCTGCGAGTCTGGACACAATTTTCAGTCTTCGCAAAGAACTCTACTTCATCCAGCTGATCGATTGAGGTTCTGGGTACATCAGTAATTTTGTCGAGCTCATAGAACTGTGTGGAAAGCTTTTGTGCGGGAGCTGTGCTTCTTTCATGTCTCACTCCCTAATACACAGCTAGACATCTCCCGAGACACATGTTGTCCTTGTAGACGTTGAGCACCACCATTCCCTTTCTCAATCATAACCAGTTGGGAGGTGGCCTGCCCCTGGCAGAGGCTGTCCTCAATGTTGATAGACCGAATGAAGGCCCACTTGGTGTTGGGTCAATCTATATTGCTCTTAGTCGAGGAGTGCTTTTTCTCTGGCAGACACTCAGCTCTCAGCTGCCGCTAGTGTGTTCATCCAGGGACTCCCCGAAGCATTCATGTGAAAGAGCACGACCCTGCCATCCTCGACGTGCCTGAAGCGATGTATATGGGCGTACCTGAGGTAGAAGGCGTTCTGGAGAGTCTGTTTTATCTTCTCCATGATCTGAGCTGTAATGTCTCCTAGACCTCTGAAGAATGTCTAGCGCACTGTTCGCCATCCTATCTCCTCTGTCCCCCTCTCACTCAACCATTGATTGAGAATTTACTCGCCTTCTCGCCTGATACTGTGGGCTAAGGGTTCCGACCTTGGACCCTCTATTACACGTTTATGGATTCTCCACAGATGAGGCAGCTGTTCCAGTAGATGGTCTGCCATTTGAGAACCTACAGCTTTGGCATACAAGCTAGCAGTCGTCTCCACGTTCAGCTACCTGAGCTTTCAGTACCGCTGTGCTTTCTGTGATGATCGCTGGAAACGTTCCTGCCTGTTGTGCTTGGGAGAGTCGCTTCCTAAACTCCTCCGCATGGGTCTGTCCAATCATTTGGAGCAGGTCAGCTTTGTGGTCGTTAGAGGCTACTCTAAGGCGAAATTGCTTTACCATCGCTCGAGCTGTGCTACTGTAACCATGATTGCAGATCAGTATATCACTGTGAACGCGTGTCTCTAAATCGATGCTCAGCCTATGTAATGTGTGGTTGACCGCAGCCGATCAGGCCAGTATATCACTGTGGATAACTGTCTCCAAATCGATGTTCAGCCTATGCAATGTGTGGTTGATCAAAGGTTATCTGGAGTTTATACATATGGTTACTTTCACTAGGAGGCCCCGGAGATTAGGGGTTTTCTGAAAGCCAATAACAGGTCTGGACCCAAAGGGTTTACGTAATTTTATTTGTAATGTGTTGTGTTGTTCTTTGAGAATTTTCGCAACTTCAACATTTTTCCTGCTATACGTAGTTTTTCTAGTTAACTTGCAGCTGCAGTTACTCTTTGTTGGTTTACTTATATTGGTTGATATATTTTAGCAAACCGAAACATACTAATGGATAATTGAAGAAGAATATTTATTAATAACACTTCTAAAGAAAAAACAATACAACAATGATATGAAGTTTACTTTATTGCGTATAACTTGACATCTAATGGCAGCTAAATGGAGAGATTTTAGGTGCCTATTATATTTAGAAGGTTTCAGTAGGGATATCCCCAAAAGACGCCATTTTATGGATGTCCTTATCGGCTGAGCCACGCACGGTTTGAGAAACATTGAGCAGTGTTCGGTTTTATTTGCCACGTGGGTCTGGCCGTGCGGCTAGCCGCCTACATGGAAACGGTTACATTGTTAAATAACTGTATCAATTTTCAGCCGCCCACCGGCTAGTCGCTAACTGGCTAGCCGTGCGGCTCAACCCGCATACATGGAAAAAAAAACTTAATGTGCTTTTCCATGTACGCAGTTTTAGCCATGCGGCTAGCTGGTAAGCGATTAGCCGCACAGCTGTATCTATTTCCATGTACGCAGTTTTAAAGCAGTTCAAACCGCGTACATGTAAAAGCACCCTTACCCACGTAGATGCAGCTGCCGCTTCTAGTCAGGAAAATATTGTCGCTATATTTGTACCTAAGTGGGAGTCATGACATGTCTTATTGTGCTCCCACATACACTAAAAATAAACTGTTTAAACCAAAATATTGTCGAAAGCAAGCAGGCGCTGATTAGTGGGACGTAAGAGTCAGGCGGCTCGCGAGATCGGATGACACCCTTCCTCCTGCGTGCAGCACCAGCAGCAAAAGAAATGGCAGCAGCAGTAGACGCGCCGATGCCCGCCGACGCAGCACTCATCACGCCGCCACCTACGACGATAGGACAGCCATAGCAGCAGCTAAAGCGCTAGCCAATGCACGACCACAGTGACAGATCCTGTTTTCTGGCACGACACCCAGCATCGACGCCTCCGCCTGCAAATATAATTTGCCGATTTATTGACAAAATCAAACTTTGGTGTAAAAATGAAGAGGCTATCGTCTGTTACGTAGGCAGCAAATGTAGCAACTGCCTCTTCAAATTTGGTTCACATGTGGCTCTTTAGCTGAGACATATTCGCGCAAAATATCTCTGTAATAACCAATTATTTTGAACCCTAACCCCGACCCTAACCAGGGGACTCGAAGCTATACTGATTTCTGTGATGATTCAAACGACGACTTCATACTCATAAGCTTAAATATGCTCGTGGTTCAGATCGTCGCTGACGAGATTTATTGCAGGATTCCAGTTTATCCATCAATCATAAGACATCATAATCAAGTACAAAACATGTCGGATGACGTCATAATCAATTACGTCATGAATTTCTTAGGTAAGTACGTCACGACTCTAAATTGATGACGGACTAACCGTTGTTGTACATGGACTAACCGTTGTTGTACAGATTGTATGACTTTACTATTTAATAAATATGCTGTGACGTGTATGATAACGTCATAATCATGACGCCATGAATGACTCGATATAGTCCATCTGTAACGCGTAATAGTCCGACACGATGTACGACTTGTCTGTCTTTAACATTCTGTTAAATATTTTGAAACTATTTGACTTGGCGCTGTTGCTGCCATAGGCACCAACAACACCCAGTCAAATTAGTTTCAAAATAATCAAAAGGTTACATGCATAGTTTTCTGGAAATTGATAGCCACAGCTCATGGATCGAACAATCTCAACTTGGGCGAAGTGTGGATGGAGCTTAGCTAAAGATGGGAGGAACATAGTTAAGACTGGATTTCTACATTCGACTAAAAGGTGCTGCATACATATTCACCTGATCTTAACGCAGTATTACTTACAGGTACGAAATTCATTAAACGACATTGTGTGTATATTACATTGGGACTTTCAGTTCTACAGCAACGTTATAAAGGATTATGGCACTGAATTTGAATTATATCTAGGAATTTTTAGTAAATATGCACGCGATTAGTATCTGCCAGGTTTCCAACTTTAAAATTACAATCTGCGTAGGCCCTATTGACCATATACAATGTTACGGAATACAGAATAATGCAACTCTGTAGAATATGAAATGCATTTTATTCCATTGCCAAAGACATCATACTGAATAATAAAACGTTTCTAAATATCATATTGCTATATACAAAACACAGCAAAAAACCGTAACGTGTCTTTTATATACACCTGTGCAAAAGTTAAGCACCAGCAAAAACAATAGAACGTAGAAACATGATGGTACAACTAGGCTGCCATACTTTTTGTCCCCGCGTTAGCTGACATAATTCCAAGTACGAAATGCACATGCATGCATGACTTCACGCCGCTTGATGTCCGTGCGTGGCGGGAAACAGCACACGTGTTCAGTTATGTAAAAGTCCAGTTTGAGGTGTAGAACATTACATACAGATTTAGGCGACAAGAATAGGAATTTTGTGTTCATGACCGTGGTTTATTTGTACAGAGAGAATTAGCTCTTGATTGTGAACCGCTATGGCAAGACGAAGGTTAAGTGATCGTGTGAAATGGCAAATCATAGGCATGCATACCACTGGTATGTCATGCAGAGAGATTGGCAGACAGCTGAACATTAACCATACTGTAATCAGTCGTTTGATTGCAAAACATGGGCAAACTAACGAGGTGAAGGACAGGCCTAGATCTGGAAGACCGAAGAAGACTACTGCCCGTGATGATCGAGCCCTAGTACGCCTTGTTAGGAGATCTCCATTCACCAACAGCAGAGTGCTCAGCCAGCAATGGGAAACGCGCAATAGAGTGTCAATGTCTACCGTCAAAAGAAGACTGTATGCTGCTGGCATGAAAGCTAGGAGACCTGTCAGACGTCCTCTCCTCACTGCACACCACAAAGAGGAGCGTCTGAGGTGGTGCAACGAAAGAAGACACTGGAACATGAGATCCTGGAGACGGGTACACTGGTCCGATGAAAGTCGGTTTCTGCTTCATGCCACAGATGGTCGAACTCGTGTATGGAGGTCCAGACGCACGGCGTACGACCAACGTAACATCATGGAAGAAGTTCCATTTGGTGGAGGTTCCGTTATGATATGGGGGTGCATCTCATTTGATTGTAAGCTGGATCTGTTGACTGTACCTGGAACACTAAATGGACAAAGATATCAAGATTCCATACTGGATAGAGTTGTGGTCCCTCATTTTGTAAATCATGCACCTGGAACCCACCCTATATTCATGGATGACAACGCCCGACCACATCGTGCTAGAGCTGTGCATGAATACCTCCGCCAGAATGCCATCGAAACCCTACCATGGCCAGCAAGGAGCCCTGACATGAACCCTATTGAGCATATCTGGGACATTCTGGGAAACATGGTGAGAAGGAGGGATCCTCCTGTGCAGAACCTACAGGAATTAACAGACGCACTCCATCTTGAATGGCAACGAATACCACAATGGCGTATCAGTCGGTTGGTGACCAGCATGAGACGTCGTGTCCAGGCCGTCATCCAGGCACAAGGTGGATATACCCGGTATTAATAATGACAGTCTCAAACTCGTGCACAGATGTTAAACTTCGTTTTCAGACACCATTAATGACAATCTAGCCACGCGTGTCAACTGTAGGGCAATAGTTGTCAGTTGTGTCAACGTAACCATATTCAGGCCTCGTTTTCAAGTTCAAACAAAAACATACAGTGTTTCCCACCCATCATAATCAGCATTTCTCTAGTTGCATTATTACCTCTTGCACTAAGATGGATGGGTACATAAATGTTTATGCTATTGCTTTCTTCATAGCACATGAATATACCCTCGCATGTGCGTAAAAATAGGGTGGTGCTTAACTTTTGCACAGGTGTATATATGTAACTCTGGCTATATGAATATTTAAAATTACCAAAAGAAACGACTTTCAGTATTTTAGCGTCGTGGTGAAATATGGCATAGCCTGATAAGGCAGGTTATTGGGCCGTTACTGGGTTAATACCGGGCAGCATTGGCCCAGTTTTTGCTCAGTAACGGGCCGGTAACCTGCATTACCAGGGTATAATGGTATCGTTATCTTCATATAATATTGTTTGGTCTGAACGTAATAAATAAAATTTGGCTTGAACATGATCACAACCCTTGCTGGTGTCATAGAACGATTTGATCTACTAAGTCACATGTTTAACCACGTCGGATTGACGTAAAACAGGTTTAACCTGGTTCCGTTTCGACTTCCTCCACACCACTGCCCACCACACGCCTGTAACACCAGCCACTAGCGCTAGGACAGAGAGGCCGCATGCTATGCCGATGATCATTCCCTGCGACACAGAGTTATTATCATCACCACCATCACCATCTGCACTGCTAGCTGGTGTGAAGCCTGCCTCAAATCTATCCATTCCTGACACGGTAATCAAGGAAGAGGTCTGCGGTGTTGTCATTTTGGGCGATGCTATATTTGATGTTCTGGTAGTGGTCGAGATTGCTCTATTGGTCGAAGAGTTAGTTGTTATTGCAGTGATTCGAGTAATGAGTGTTGCCACGGTTGCGGTAGTTGTTGGAGTTATGATAGTGGTTGGAGTTGTGGTAGTGGTTGGAGTTGTGGTAGTGGTTGGAGTTGTAGTCGTGGTTGGAGTTGTGGTAGTGGTTGGAGTTGTGGTAGTGGTTGGAGTTGTGGTAGTGGTTGGAGTTGTGATAGTGGTTGGAGTTGTGATAGTGGTTGGAGTTGTGTTCGTGGTTGGAGTTGTGGTAGTTGTTGGAGTTGTGGTAGTGGTTGGAGTTGTGGTAGTGGTTGGAGTTGTGGTAGTGGTTGGAGTTGTGGTAGTGGTTGGAGTTGTGGCCGTGGTTGGAGGTGTAGTAGTGGTTGGAGTTTTGGTAGTTGTTGGAGTTGTGGTAGTGGTTGGAGTTGTGGTAGTGGTTGGAGGTGTAGTAGTGGTTGGAGTTGTGGTAGTGCTTGTAGTTGTGGTAGTGGTTGGAGTTGTGGCCGTGGTTGGAGGTGTAGTAGTGGTTGGAGTTGTAGTAGTGGTTGGAGTTGTGGTAGTGGTTGGAGTTGTGGTAGTGGTTGGAGTTGTGGTAGTGGTTGGAGTTGTGGTCGTGGTTGGAGTTGTAGTAGTGGTTAGAGTTGTGGTAGCTGTTGGAGTTGTAGTAGTGGTTGGAGTTGTGGTAGTGGTTGGAATTTTCGTTGTGGTTGGAGCTGTGGTAGTGGTTGGAATTGTGATAGTGGTTGGAGTTGTAGGAGTGGTTGGAGTTGTGGTAGTGGTTGGAGTTGCGGTAGTTGTTGGAATTGTGATAGTGGTTGGAGTTGTAGTAGTGGTTGGAGTTGTGATAGTGGTTGGAGTTGTGGTAGTGGGTGGAGTTGTAGTAGTGGTTGGGGTTGTGGTAGTGGTTGGAGTTGTGGGAGTGGTTGGAGTTGTGGGAGTGGTTGGGGTTGCAGTAGTGGTTCGAGTTATAGTAGTGGTTGGCGTTGTGGTAGTGGTTGGAGTTGTGGTTGTGATTGTCGTTGTAGTTGGAACTGTTGTAGTGGGCTGCAATAAAAAGAAGAGATTACTGTAAATGCTTAGCCATGTGCTTATTATAGCCTACATTGTAAAGAAATGGAATACTTAGCAAAACTGTTCATCTGATATTAATCGACCTTTCCAGTTTTAGCTATACCCCGTCCATCACTAGCTATGCTCGACCCACATCTTCCTCGTGTTGGGATCAATCGATCCTCGAATGCCCTCATTATCAAATTCCTGAAAACTATGCAGGTAAGCTGTTGAATATTTTAAACTAAGTTCACTTGGTGCTGTTGCTGCCTATGGCAGCAACAGCGCCCAGTCAAATTAGTTTCAAAATATTCAACATAATATTTATTAAATGGTAAAGCCATACAATTCGTACAACGTGTCCTACTATTAGGCGTTAAAGACGAACTATAGCGAGTTATTCACGACGTCATGATTATGACGCCATGATACACGTCACGTAGTAGATTATGATATCATATGACGTCATATGATGGATCGATAACCTTGGAAAGGGTTATTGTTATTTCGTTTGCTAATTACCTATAGCAGTTGTATTCGAAATTGGTATTGATTATATAATAGAAGAGCGGAGATGCGTGTGCGTGTGCGTGCGTGCGCGCGTGCCTACGCGTGAACATGTGGTTACAGTCTTACACAATAGCTCTGGAGGAACTGCAACCTGGCATTCTCAAGGGTAGCATTGTATCTGATAGGCATGCTTCCTTGTGTAGGAACCATGAACTGAAACATAAAGCCCACTTAGATATTATATAAAGTTATAAACCGGCAGGTCTCAAGTACGGCCGTGGCATGGCAAATGGCCATTGCCAATATGATGGGTGATATGTGCGTGCGTGCGTCGCGTATGTGCGTGTGTGGCGGCGTAAGATTTGGAAATCGGCGGAGTTTTGTTATTTATTTGTCTCTTTATTTATCTTAATGGTCTTAGGGTAAGCACGTGTGCACATGCATGCGGCAGTGCAGTAGTGCACCCACTCTCACGCACATACGCAGTTAAAGCGTTGGCGCATTGCGTGATGGATTTGATAAACAAGCTTAATTGACTATTACATCTCTCAATGACTCTTTCCAGTCGTAGCTACGCCCCGCCAAGCCCTAGCTATGCTCCACCGCCACGTCGCTAGTGTTGGAATCGAGCGATCTCTGAACTCCCTGACTTATCAATTTTCAGAAAAGTATACAGGTAAACTGTTGAATATTTTGAAACTAATTTGACTGGGTGCTGTTGCTTGATGCTGTTGCTGCCAGTGGCAGCAAGCGCGTCCAGTCAAATTAGTTTCAAAATATTTAACAGGATGTTTATTAAATAGTAAAGACCTGCAATTTGTACAACGTGTCGCGCTATTAATCATTTAAGATGGACTAAATCGAGTAATCTGTGCTGTAATTGATTATGACATCATCTTACATGTTACGTAGTTCATTATTACGTCAGATGACGTCAGGTGAGGATGTATAAACCGGAAAGGTCGATTGATTTCAAAGATGCCGCATATCGTTAGAGAGAAACATTTTACAGTACATCTTAGAAATAACTTAACATACTTCCAAAACAAAGACAGAGACATGTTAGTTAGTACAAATTTGAACACGATGTAAGAAATGTTCTGTTGAATACCTTGAACATAGCTGAATTGGAAAACATTGTTGCATTAGGCAATCCAATTATCTTTAAAATAGTCAACAATACGTTTAATTATTTTGTTTTGAGCGGTACTGCATATTATGTTATGTACATACTGGGCATGACGCATTCGGTGGAAGAGAAGTGCTGCCGACTATCGGCGAACGCTGACATCGATCACCACTAAATCCTACAAAATAAATTCAAATCAATGTCAGGAGTGGGATCGTTATGTATGGCTCGAGCATATCGTACTAGGATTAACTTGCACGCGCACACACACGCACGCACGCACGCACACGGGCCAGAATACCAGCGTTCATCGACATATTATACATGCGAGTAACGGGTTGAGTCCAACTCAAGATCGTACTCTAATCTGGATCCCAAATGACCGTGTCGCTGGTATGATGACCGTGACAATATAGCGATCCATTTCTAGCTTTGACACGCTCATTTCTAGCTACTTCACCTCGTTGTAAGCCTAGGTTTGTTGGAATCGAGTTGACGATTTGAAATCTGAATTCCCAGAATCTAGATTTCAAGGTAACAAGACAGATACGCTGTAAGATGTTTTTGAACTAATGAGACAACTGCTCCCGGACAAATTATTATCAAAATATTCAACAGAAACCTATTAAATTGTACATTCATCAACGACATCCAATTCATACACTACTGATGGACTTTTCGATGTTCATGACGGAACACATTATGATTATGGCATCAGCTAACTAGTTACGTATTTCATTATGACGTCATATACTCGAGAGCCCGATCGGATCCAGGCATTGACGCCCATATACCAGGTCACCTTTGGTCCTTTATCCATATTGCACCGGCCATCAAAGCACCATCTTCCTCTCTAAATGGCCCACCCTGTAGGGGCCCGAATTCACTACCAACCCCCCCAGAAACCACACACGCACGCACGCACGCACGCACACACACACACACAGATCGTGACTTCAAATATCACTCGCTAGTGACACTTTTGCTAAAGATTACCGGCCGCTTTGTAGCGCAATCAGGACGACAAATGACGTCAGGATTCTAACAAAAGGTGTTCCAGTCTATATCAAGCTATCAACCTCACTTGACACAGTAATTATATATGCGTGTAAACCCCACATTCAGGAGCTACAGATGATCTCAATATACAAGCCACGAGAAACATAATTTTGTTGCTGTAAAGTGACATGCTATAAATTTATCTCCTTCAAAAAACCTGCAGTGGTGCTGAGGAATGCCCATTTGCAGAGCAAGAGAAGACTATTTTTGAAAATATATCACTGGCATGACTGTCTCGGTAACAGGGCCAGCCATTCCAGTGGTAAATTCTCAAAAATATTTTTCTCTTGGCCTGACAATAGGCATTCAATAAGGAACTATTAAAATGTTATTGGCCAAATTTGGTCATTAAAGTATTAGGCCTCACAGCCGAAATTACAGACTCTTTATTATGTTAAGACCATTCTTATGTCGAATATAGTTTAACTAGCTTGAGTGGGAGCTGCTGTTGTGTTTGGCAGCAACAGGACCCATTTCTAATTAGTTTTGAAAATACGCAACACCATTCCTGCATAGTTGTTTTGAAATTGAGTGATCCGATCTGTCACGCAAGTGTCTTACATAATTGTCAAAATACGTCACTTGTTAGCTTGTTAGAAGAAGGTTCGTTTTGAACATGGGAAAAGGTCCGTAACGAAAATGCCAGAATTGCATGCCTTAGGTGGATTTACAACTTAATAAACATTTTGGTGAATATTTTGAACCTCATTTGACCGAGAGCTGCTACTCCTATATGCAGTAACACCCTCAAGTCAAAGTAGTTTTAAAATATTGAACAACTTACCTATATAGATATCTTGAATTTGAGATTCTGCGAATTCATTGATTAAAGTGTTAAAATCGACTCAATTGCGGGTATAAAGTGGGCTGACTTTAGCTAGAAGAGGGTGGTGCCTAGCTAAAAATGGAGCCATCCATTGAGACGAACGATGGACTTTTAATGGTTAAAGGGTTAATATATGTTGACCTTGGATCACTTGCTTTATTAACAGTCATCCATAGCCATTTAACCCTTAAATATGTTCAAGAAAATGTCAATTTTATCCTAGAAAATGTCCACTTGTAGACCAAGACAAGATTATTTTAGAAAATTTATTACAGGACTGACTGGCTGTGTTATCTAGCCAGCCATTCCAGTGATAATTTGGGGGAAAAATTGTCTTCTCTTGGTCAGTATATGGACTTTATCAAGACGACTGAACGGTTTGGGTGTTAAAGGAATAATACCCACGAGTATATCGGATCAACATATATGCATGTATGTTCCCTTGTTGTTATGTTTGACATCTTTCCTTGATAGCTCACCTGACATACATTGGCAGGTGAACGCGTCTGGTGTACACAAGTCCACACAAGTACCGCCATTGAGACAGGGACTGCTCGCGCATCCAGCAGCTATAATTAACCACAAAATATCAGCTGCTAAGAAATCTGTTTATTAATTAATTAATTCTCTAACTTTCCGTTAGAAGAATGAAAATGGTATTTTCAAGTCATATCAAAATATAATTTTGTTAAAAAAGAGCGGATGTTGACCTCAGCTACCCTGTACTAGCACCTGACAGATCTGTAACTATAAGAGCCAGACAGACCTTTCCAGAGTAATGACGTCAAATAAGCTCATAATCAGCTAAGCGGCGTGTAGGATGACGCCATAATCATTACGTCATAAATGATTCTACATGGACCGTCTTTGAATCTTAATAGTCTGACAAGTTGTAAGAATTGTATGTCTCCACTATTTAATAAACATGCTGTTGAATATTTTAAAACTAATTTGACTTGGCGCTGTTGCTGTCCGTGGCAGTAACAGCCACACGTGAAATTAGTTTCAAAATATTCAACAGCTTACCTGTATAGGGCTAGTTTTCAGAAAATTGATAGTCATGGAGTTCAGAGATCGTTCTATCCAAACACGAGCGAGGTGTGGGTGGAGCTTAGCTATAGATGGGCGGGGCATAGCTAAAAATTGGAAAGGTTCATTCTTATGATTTCGTGAAGATTTACTCGTTTATATATACAAAGTATTCATGTACAACATAAGCTTATGATCATGTCGATAGTCACTTACAGGACTGGCGGTATGATCCGCGAACGAAAAGAAGAAGAAGATGTACAACATAATCGACGCAATGACCTTTTACAGAACTGAATAAAAAACTTGTGAACGTTCTGAAGATGCATCGTTGTCTTACACGTTTGTCATATGACCCCTTTGTAAATCATCAAACATTCATTAAATCTTGATTCATAGATGCATTCGCTGATCGATCTCTACAGCAATACGGAGTCACGTTGCAACCTGCTTGTATTGGCTCAATAGAAGTATTTGATCTTCGATTCTTATATGGGCTGGTATTCAATAGCTAAGAGATGCAAATCGAAAATCCTAAAAATATTAGAAACTCAAAAAGAAATTTGATCGCAGAATTCGTCACCATTTCATCGAGAGTACCAACGAAATCGCATACACTTACCTTCCGCGATTGACTGACTCACAGTATGCACTATTTCTAACTGATACGTTGCGATTTAGGCAGTGTTCTCACACGGCGACTATTTCGGTAAATATCAGGTATATCAGCTAGCGTTCTCATTGGACTGGCTCTTGTACCGGTTTAATTACGTCATTTATTTCGAAATTTTATCCCACAAAATCGGCAGTTTATCTTCCGTTAATCGTCATTGTTTCCCTATGTGAACGCAACCTATTCCCTTAAAATTTGCCAGGTAGCCTTACCGTCTGCATTTCTCTTACTGTCTACCAGGTAGCGCTAGGGTAAGCATTTTATCTGGCTCTCCACCTGGTAGCACCACCCTCCAGTCCAGGACTATTTTCCAGCAGTGGGAATGCAAACAGATATATCGGCTATATATTAACCCACATAGTACACGGAATAGCCAAACAGGATTAGGCAATGAGAAAGATGCCCAAGTCAGAAGCTGATTTCTTTGAAGCGCCCCTATAATAAAGTTGCGGTTTGCATCTTCTCCATTGAGAATCCATTGAAATTTTGCGAACAGAAGGATTGTAGAAGTTATGTCGCTAGTATTTCGTCTGAAATTTCCAACCTGCTGAGACTTAGCCCGTGTTCTTACTGGAGAGTTAATCGGGAATAACGCTATACCTCAGCATTGCATTACGCCGGTTAAAGTTCTCGTGTCCCATTAAATATAGATCATTTTGCACTTGATATGAGATAGCTTTCCACGTCTTCTGTTTATACAATGTTTACTACGTTTATACAATGCAACCTGCGTATCCTTGATGCTGTATAACTGTAACAGCTGGGTAGCTCCAAAGGCAGCTCTAGACAAACTCGATGCCTGCCACCGCAAACACCTACGCACCATCACTGGACACCGATGGCCAGACAGCATAATTTTCAACGATGCGCTATACAAGATGTGTAATACGTCGCCGCTGTCTGTAAAAGTCGCCCATCAATGACGGTACATGTTTGGCCATGTGCTAAGGATGCCAGAAGAGACACCAGCACAGAGAGCCTTGGAATTCGCCGTACTCGGATCCAGCAAATACAAAGCCAGGAGAGGACGTCATTGCATAAATCTGCTAAGCGTGCTACGAGGTGACCTCAAGAAATCAGGACTCGGTACGCTCAAGCCAAGAATGGACCTGAGGAAGCTATGATTTCGGCTGAGGACATGCGATTACTACTTGGTACAGATTCGATATTGTGGCTACAACAGCTTTCAGTCTCTATATTCTAAAACAATCATTATAACTTTTAGTCGACTCTCGACACGGATTTGAATAGCAATTTGACTAAGTTGTTGATCTGCACATCTCTAGCTAAGCTCCACCCACACCTGGTCCATGTTGGGATCGATCGATCTCTGAACTCTGACTCTCAATTTCCAGAAAACTACACATGTAAGCTGTTGAATATTTTGAAACTAATTTGACTGGGTGCTGTTCAACAACATATTTATTAAATAGCAAAGACATACAATTCGTACAACGTGTCGGACTATTAAGTGTTAAAGATGGACTATTTTGAATCACTCATGACGTCATGATTATGACGTCAGTATACACGTCACTTATTATGACGTCATATGACGTCAGATGATCGATGGATAAACTTGGAAAGGTCCATTCATTTGTGGGTATCTCTAATTTTATCTTGAATATGTCCGGACAGTTCGTCGGCCTCAGACTAAATACTAACGTCACAACTCTCGACCATCGAAAAAATCAAAACATTACACGCCTGGAGGACAGAAACCGCAAAAAATTGTACCACATGATCAAACAAATAAGCTGCATAATAATATTTTTTCTTTATACAAGCGACCACTAACCAGCAAATACTCTGGTTTCTCCGCGAAACGGAGATAAAATCGGTCATCAGCATTTTTAATTTTTGTGGATTTTATAATTTGTATCTTCCCGGGTATCGAATGGTTGTATATATAAGAATTGGTGATAAAATTAGAGCATTGACCCACTGAAAGTGTTTTATGGTTCCGTATATTAAATTTATAGACCTATCAGCGATAACCCCTTTAATATATTAGCATTTTTACATCGCAATTGTTCGCCATTCGTGATGTGTGTATTGTATTGTATGTTATGTCTGTGTAACCTTCATGTTTGATTATATCTTCGTGTAAAAGAGTGTGTGTCAAAAAATAAACTGAAATAATAAGACACAATAGAAATACAAGCGATACAATAGAAAAACTAGCGCTTGATAAACTCGACATTGAATCTGAACTGATGTCCAGCTTGGTAATCTTAGTAGACGCCATTTTCGTCTATTAGTTTCATCTAACCTGAAAAGACATGTGGTGTAATATGAATTCATATGGTGGACAATTCCTGCGATGAAGTCATGCCGTGAAAACTATGTGTCAAGATTCGTGACTTCAACCGAAATTTTACCAATGATAGTTTGTGAAAATTGATCATATTCATTTTAGTTTAATCAAAGCGATAACAAATTTAATTTTTAATGTAATTCTCGTTCGAGATCCCCTTTAACATGCTCCCTAAACAAAACCAGAAGCTTGTTAGTTACTAAACTGTTATGTGGAATATTTTGAACATAATTGGATTGGAAGACATTGCTGCTTAGGGTAGCAATCTCTTCCAATCAAATTATATTCAAAATATTCAACAGTATGCTTTGTTTTATTTTGGATACATTCTAAGTTATTTCTGAGTTGTCCTATATTTATGCCCTGTATTCATCATACACACCAATATCACATGACGGTCCAATGAATTGTGCTTTACACCGACAACGACAACCAAATGGGTGGTAGCTGCAGATCATATGAGGATTCGTGGAAATGCAGAACTGACTAGGAGAACGAGCTGTCAATAATAATATTAATAATAATAATAATAATAATAATAATAATAATAATAAATAAATAAATAATAATAATAATAATAATAATAATAATAATAATAATAATCAAATTTTCCGAATTTTGCAACAAGCATTCAATGAGTTTGGCCCCATTTTTCAAAGACGTCTTTTAAAGACAAAAACAAGCTCAAAATGAGAGCATCCTAGAATGTTCACATGATTTTTTAAAGTTGTTAAAAGCCATTGAACAATTGGATCCGAAACAAAAATCAGACAGTTATGAGATTTTGAAATCTCAATTTGCAGAATTCGTTTCAGAGGTGGGTATTAAATGTGAATGGGTCTTAAACGTGAATTACATCAGCAGTTATCGGAAGGAAATGATGATGACTTTTTCAATTTAAGGGATTGGGTCATTGAATGGGAGAAATTTGACCAAGGAGTGGGCTGGAGAATGGAGGATTCTATTCAACAGGGAGTCAAAAGGTAAGTATATTCACATGATGTTACAGCATCTGTTGGGAGTGAAGACTGCGTAGTGAAGAGAATCGAATCATTAGAACATGATTTCAGAAAGAATGTGGAGGTATTAGAAAAGAGTTGTGTGAATAAAGGTAGAGACTTTGGAAAAAGTTTTGAAGAATGTACCAAAACAATATCTAAATAATTTGATGATATTTTCAAGATCATAACTAAGAAAGCGGCGATGCCTAGTGAAAGTTAGGTCAACACATGTTTCTGTTGTGGAAATCGAGATCATTTCATCAATAATTATCTATTTAATTACTATAATAATAGTAGGAGAAGCTATGTGAACAACAGCAATAGATCAAGAGATCGTGAGGATATTAATGGGTAATCATTAAGATATACACACTATAGTTCTTTAAAATTGGAACCTCTGTCCGTGAAATTGGCAATCACAGGGGAATTTCGAGATTATCTCATTGAAGCCAAGTTTACCATATTAACAGATAGAAATTTTGGCTGTCGTTTTATTAAAACCCAGCTAAACTGGAAACTGTAGAGGTTCGTTGGTATTCACAATTACTTCAGTTCGATTTTGATATTGTCTATGATTCTGGAAAGTAAAATGATGGTGTGGATGCCATCAGTCGAATGCCTGTTTTCTATTCAAATCCTCTAGAAATGGAATCAGCGCGGGAACATGCAAGAACTATGTTCCGGAAGGAAGTGAAGTTAGAATTGTTCAGCTAAGGCGTTATCCAGCATATCTACTACTTTACCTTCTTATACAGAGAGGGATAGTCAAACTTTGAAAGGGGTCGATCTGACTATTTCTTGTCTGATTCATCATAGAATGTCTGATTCATCATAGAAATATAAGTAAAAATCTTGTAGAAAAGGATGTAAAAAAAAGTCATGATTCATCAGAAAATTGTTAAAACAGTTGGATTGTGTCAAAAACATTACCGGAGTATTGCATAGTACGGTCGAATTAAATCAAACTATGCAGTTCATTAACTTAAGGTGTGAATTTAATAGTGAAGTTAGTAGTGGAAAGTGTGTAGCTTTCCAGTAAACGATCTCTTGATGTAAACAAAAGGTTTAATCAATAATTGATCATGCAGGATATAGTCCATATTGCGGAAAGGGAGTGAAATGCTGTGGATGTAGGGCTTGTTGTATGTAGAAGAAGTAAGGTGAAAGATTCTCTTCTCAGATGCACGCGTCTTGTATGTGGACAGGAGAAGAGGTGACTATCTTTCAAGGTGTTGTATGTGCTGAATGAATGTGTTTTTATTTGACTTGAGGTATAGATATTGATCCTTTCTGAATGGTATGTAGAGGTTTTGCGATTGAGGTTGTGTGATAAACATTCAATATCTCATGATAATTAAGCCACCTTTGGTTAACTTAAAGTACAGACAGGCTTTTTATGGATTTGAGATATGAGTTATATTTATTGGAGCAGTATCTTTTCGCAGGTTTTTTGTATCCTCAATAAATCAGGAAGGACTGCAGTGAACTTCCTTACAAGGACAGCACGGTAAAAAGTGTGAGGGTGATTGCAAAGGAGTGAATTATTTACTCTTAATTCACGCTTTCATTATTCTTGTTTCATTCTGATAAATGATATAAGCTTTAATTTCTAGTTGCCCCACCCTCACCCCGTGTTTGTTTATTTTAACATGGCATGTCAGTTTTAATTGGATTTGGAAGAAAAATTGTAGAACTATTGTTTCTTTTTCCAGTTTGAGAATATTGGATTTTTATTATAGTTCTATGTTGATAAAGTTTAAATTTTTGCATTATTTTCTGATGTAGATGATCAGGAGCGGGTGGGGGGGGGGGTTGTGTGGTGTTATTTCAACCAGTTCAGTGGATTGATTGACAGGTGTATACTGTGTGTGCGTGCCTGCGTGCGTGCGTGCGTTTGAGATGATTGGATTATTGGTAAAAAGTTAACTATTTGGTGTGGATTTGCTTGTGAATCTGCCTTTCGCTATTGGACTCTGCCACCATCAAGCGCGTGGCAAGTGTTAGCATTGAAAATGTACAGATTGGAAGGGTTTCTCCCATTGCAGGTGTATTGAATATCCTGGTGAGTTGTGTTAAATTAAATTGACAAGCTTTATACGGTTCATTATCTCAATATAATTTGAAATTGTGTGGTTCTGGTCGGGGTCATTGAAGCTTAAATGTTTCCTGTCGTTGTTTGTTTGTAAAATGTGTAATGTATGTGATCAGGAATTTAGGTCAGTGTATATACAGTAATCATGTTGTAGCTTGGGAAAAATGGTGGGTTGGATGAATTGGCAATGTTCTGTCTGATCCCGTTTCACTTATTTGATTCATAATTGAACAAATTCAGAAAAAGGTAGACTAAAATTGAGTGATTGTATCATCACAGGTTGGTTCATTAATAATCAGAGGAGGGTTTAAATCTGAATAACAAATACAGGTATTCTGACTTTGATTCATGTATTTTCTGAAACCGGAATGATTGGATCTTATTTCATGAGGGTAAATGGTGGAAAACCGACCGGTTTTTCATGAAACTTGACAGTATTTAAATTATTTAATTTTATTTTATTTTAAATATGTGGTCAAGCTTGGGTTAAATATTTAACTTATAGTGGGAAGATTGTCATGGAAAATAATGTTTTATTATTTAAGGAGACTGTTTTAAACCCATGGCATTATTATGAAAATAAGTGTGAGGTAAAAATATAGGTCAAATCTTTAGCTAATGATCACATGGTCCCTTAAGACAGGTTGCTGCCTGATTGAAGTATTTGTGTGGACAGTCTTGATCATAGTTTTAGATATATAAGCTGCGTTATGAATTTGAGTCATATATTTGACCGTCTTTGTGATTTTAAAGACGCTCTCTCCCCCCCCCCCCTCTCTCTCTCTCTCTCTCTCTCTCTCTCTCTCTCTCTCTCTCTTGTCATTGAGTGTGAGGAGTTGATGGTTGGTAATGTCTTAAAGAATCCCTTCAAGATTTGCGGGATTTATTTATGAGTCGGATGATAGGGGATTCAATATAAAATAAATTTAGTGATAAATTTTTGTTCGAATGTGACCATGATAAATTGATGTATTAGCATGTATTTCACTTTCAAATTTCACTTAACAGTGTCACTTGCGCTGGAGATGGAACACAATAACGCATGCGCCACATAGTGTGGTGTTGTCTATGATGTGCGCCTTAAGTCTGTATTCCCTCTAATGGGTAGGTGAAATTTTATTATGTGTAATGCAAGAACTTCTTATAATGCTATTAGGCTGGTACAGTCGTGGAGGATGGACGTAATAGAATGATGAATTCGGATCCACTATTCCAAAACATGCGTTATCTAACTTTGTCGTTCATGTTGTAAATAAAACTGCGCATTTGGGCACCTGAAGTAACGATTCACAGATGCTGGTGTAAGCATGTGAGGCGCTTTAGCTTAATAGATTTATTAAGAGTAATGCAAAGTGCATTCTGCTGAATGATAACCGAGTCACGTGCCAGTTAATACGTCATATGAGAGTGGTGTCTGGTCAGTCGTCAAATATTCAGTTGTAGTAATATGCCACATACACAGGTGGTGAATTATTTCCTTGTTAGAGCAAAGAAATGTGTTTATTGCTTTAAATTTCAGTTGATGTTTCCCATAGCAACAGCTTTTGAGATCAGTAACATCTTTCCTGTATAGAAACAGCAGTTGGTTATCTAAATTCTAAATAACCAGGTTCAATTTTTGACAGAATCGTCTTATCTACGTATGGTTGTTTTGACTTAGATTTGCTTGAAGTTTGCTCATTTGCACAGGAGGTTGTTTGGTTCCCAAACTAAGCATCACAGTCAGAACAAGATGATTCGTTTATTTTGTCATTCAGTGTCCTCTTTGTTGATGATTTGATGGGTAGGTGTCGAGGCCCATGGAAGCAACAGTGTCGGATTTTTCAATATTAAAATTTTACTTGAACATTTAGACAGATGAAAATATTCCATACTTATTATTGATGAGATTGTTCAGTGTTATGGCTGTGGATTCATTGACGAGTCGCTACTTTGTTGATGGTTTGGCTGTTATGGACTGAGGCCTGTGGCAGCAACAATTTCCAGTCAGGTCATATTTCAAATTAAACATTCATATTTGCTTTTGAAAATATTTCATTTATGAGTGTCTACTCTGTTGATTATTTTATTGTTATGAGTTGGCAGCAACAATTTCCAGTCAAATCATTTTTCAAAATGAGCATTTACATTTGGTTTTGACAGAATATGTGTTTTATAGCGGCACGTAGCGAAGCGTGAAAACAATGTTTCCCTGTCACAGAGTACAGAGTAAGCAGGTGACATTTGGTCACCGCTTGGAGTGCCTGGATGGCAGTTTCTGATTGGCCAATCAGAGGCGAGCTTATTATGCTCGTACTAAGTAGCAGTCATTCTACATGCTAGTAGCCGAGAAATCAACACCCTTAATTTTCCTTTGTGAAATAATATATTTAGTTTATTACAATAATTCCGTATATATAGTCTGTTGAAGTAGCTAATATATTAGGTATGCTGGTGTGATGTACAGAAGAAAAAAAAAGCTCTTCATGTAAGTAAGGATTTCAGAGACCTTTGTAAAAGTCTGTCATGAGAATGTCTCGATTGAAGTTTGAGAGAGATTCCTGTGGTAAAGTTTTTCTAAAGGTATTTGGAAAAAATTATGGAGTAATATGTATTGAGGTTTAAGAGCATTGATATATTAAGATGTAGCTGTAACCCTCCCAGCAGGCATAACCATCACACACAGTGTGGGCGGAGGAGGAACACGTTCCCCAAAAAATTTTGCCTATGAAAAGGTTTTTGTGGGTTTTCGTGTCGGGATGGAGGCCATTCATCTTTTTGTAGTGATAATGCTTATGGAAAAGGCAATAACATACAAAAGTTGTATGCAGTAATATATTATGTGTGAAACAGATTGTATTGTATTTTGTCCATGATAATTTAAGTGATGCTGATGAAGTTTATTGTAACTCTAGGGTGTTAATATACGCGGCATACGTAGCAGTGTTAACCAAATTTGGTTGTTTGTTGTATATGTAATAGTGGATGGGAAACATATAGTTTATGGGTGTTTGTAATGCTGATGATTTGGTGGTTATGAGTTGAAGTCTATGGCAGCAGTCTTTTCCAGCTAAGTCATGTTTCAAAATAAACATCTATTTCTGTCTAGGATAAAACTATGTTGTTTATGTTTCTGTGTTGCTGTGTTGATTTGATAGTTCAGGTGTGGTTGACATAGTAATCAGAGTTCCCAGTCATGTTGTTCTTTAAAAATAAGGACAACCATAAAATAGACCCATTAAATTTTCCGGAATGTTTTGTGTGAGATTGTATCATAGTCGTCATTTGGTGTTACTAAGTCTATAGGGTAGACTACCTTTGGGTTAAGCCTGTGGGCATTGGATCGTTGGTTTTGATGATTTTAGACAAATATATGTTTCATTTGGAAAATGGTGACCTGAAAATACTTTCATTAGGGCTGTTGCTATTCCGACTTCATCATGGGTTGGGGCTGTTGCTGTATGTATGCAGTAAGGGTCTTTGGCAGCATCGAATCTGGAATCACACAAGTCATGCCGGTTCACGTATGTCCAGGTTCAAATGAATGACAGGTTTTTTTTTATCAAGGTGGACTTTCATAGCCAAACTATTCCAAAAACACACCGATTTAGCAATAGTGTGTATGTCACAAACACTTGTTGGGTGCCTATTAATTCACTAAAATCTAGGAAGAATCAGTAATAACCTGATTTTGTGATAATTGGTGTGAATGGTCTACCAATAATAATTGACTTTGATTGTCACGTTGTATTGATCTTGGAGCTTTTCATTGGTGAATATAGCTGACTGTAAATAATATTGTACTCCATCAATATGGCGCCATGTTTCCCAGAGCTAAGACTCTTTGTTATGATGTTTTCAGGCACCATGTTTACATTTTATCCGTGGACTTATTTATGAAATTGAAAGGATTTTCTCTGATGATTTATTAAATTTTGAATCTTTTATTATATCACCTGTTTCACATTACTTAACAGTGTATTATTGTGTTTAGTCGATAACAGCTGTAGGGGGGTAACTTTATTCTAATTCCAAAATAAGGATATGTTTCGAATAAACCAGGTTGACTTATTCACTCAGGGGTTGTCATTTCCAAAGCTATATGTACAATTTTCTAAATTTAGACTTATTCAATTGGAATATTCATTTATCTTATTAGTCATTTCAAGGTGAGGCTAAACTATTTTGCTAAGCATTTTAGCATTTGAACTTTGTCATATTTCGTCAAGTTGTGTTGAATGTCTATATTATGACGTCAGGGGGTTATGTTTCAAATGTCAGGGTTTCACACGGAATCCTATCTTAAGATTTATTTGTTATTTCCTGCTCCAACAAGAGTGAGGATACGAAATGTTTCGAAAATTTGTTTATTAAATTGAGGTCATACATTGATTAAGTTATGGTTTTATTATTTCAATTAAACTTGAGCATTTTCAAATTGAGGGCAATGAGACTTAGATGTCAGGTTGTACGTCATTTGAACTTCGAGACCACCAATGAGGTCATAGCTTAATATATTGGTTTTAGGTCATTATTAAATTTAGGTCATATGGCCAGCTAGCAAAATATGAAGGGAGAAAAGTGTTTTTGACGTTTCCCAGTTAGAACTGAACGCTTCCGAGATAGCATCTCCCGTATTTGTGAAGAAAGGAAAGATGACTGGTCAAAGTTAGTTGCAGGTAGACTTGCCTATATGCAGGACCTTAATGCAGCTGTTTACCATGTCAACTTTAGGACTTGCAAGCAGATTCCACAACAATATTCCTCTAATTCAGATAATAGTGCCAAAAACCGAAAGCATGGTGGACCAGACGAAACAGAAAGAAATGAAGCATTTCTCATGGTTATCAGGTACTTACAGGAAGATGACGATGAACACATAACCGTGGCAGACCTAATTAAAGAAAATGGAGATTTTTCTCCAAGGTTCAGAATACAAGCCATGCAGCATCATATACATGAAAAGGAAATTAGAAGAACATTTCAACAATAGAATCATAATTCGCAAGCTGAATGGCAAGCCAAATGTCTTGACATTTCGTACAACTGCAGCATCGATTCTCCATGAGTCTTATCAGCAACAGAAGAAAGATGATTCCAGACACATAGATGATGCGAATGATAGAGGCAGCTGCCAAACTTATCAAGAATGAAATCAAGTCTGTTGATACATCCAGCGATATATATCCATCTAGCGAACAAAAGTCTTCACGTGAGGCGTCAATAAGGTACATTCCACCATAACGCCTTACTAAAAATCATCTCTATACATACACAATATTGTGAGTGGTGTGATTGCAAAAGACACGGTAAACGATGATGATGATAAGTCTGTGGGACAAAGCATACTTGACTCAATGGTTGGACAAAGTGTTCACATGATTTATTGATTCTCCTCTGCTATCATGCAGACATGCAAACGAAAGAAATATTTTTTCAAATCTGAGCCAAAGCTTGAAGCAAAGAAGCAGCGGGTGTGAAACATAAAAAAGACAAACGGCACCTTGGGAGCGAATGTATGTGCTAGAATTCCTTTTGTACATGCCTTACTTGATTGTGATACACCATCCCGAGTGTACGGCATTAGCTAAGCAGTTGTACTAAACAAAATACAAAACGATATCCAATTCATGCAACTTGCTGATGTATTCACCCAAGAGATCAACACCTCAAAGGATGACATTGTCGTAGCATGAGAGAAAGCCGTTGTATGCTTGTACAATGGATATGAAGATGAATGTCTTGATGACTTACGATACGAGATTTTCCGTGACAAAGTTGTGAAAAGTTCCAAATATATCGAGGCTTGCCACCAACATCAGCGGCTATTCAGTATCACAGCCGTGTACTTCCAAATTCAGACATTGAAGGGTAACACTGGACAAATGCAGCCAGACGAATGGGGATGGAAAGTCCATGAGGGTAGGTTAGTCCCTATCCAAACGGACCTTCCAGTAAAACTCACTGACGTGTTCAGATACAATTGCAAAACAGGTTGCAACACAACTAGATGCACATGTAAGACGCATTGGCTTGACTGCTCATGGATGTGTGGAGAGTGCTTGACCTTGATGATGACCAGTGACGTTTTTATACTAGAGACTGTGTGACTTACTGGCCGTTATTAATGTCTAGATGAATATATTTTCCCTAAAATAATTTTTTCCTAATTTTGGTATTAATTTGCATATTTTACAAAATATTAGGTACATAATCAACACAGAAATGTGTTAATCATATTCACAAACCCTTATACTTAGCTATTTCTATTATTGAAAAATTGGTTTTCTGCGGTAACTCTGTATCGAAGTAACCAATAATGGCAAATGAACTAGATAGTTCATTTGCCATTATTGGTTGCTTTGATACAGCGTTACTGCAGAAAACCAATTTTTCAATAATAGAAATAGCTAATTTGCATATTATGCAATTTTGAAGCCTATCTACCAAATAAATTTTAGTATACTTTTAGTATGTTGTTCAGGAGACATGCCTGAAACTCATTCCAGAGAAAGATATTATGTTGCAATTTGTTTTGGGTTAAACCACAATTTGACTGGACTATTTAGTCACTTAAGTCTCACATGTCATAAATTTACTGCTCAAGTTAATTTTGTCACTCAAGTTGTATTGTTGACAGTGTCATAATTTGTATTAATAGGTTCTTAATAGACTTTAGGTCATTACCTCATTGAGAGGCCTTAAATTTCGGAAATCATTTAAAATTATTGTGGAATGAAATTAAAACTTGTATTAGTCTTCCGCTTGGGATTAGCTATCTATAATGTTACTCCGGCACATAGAGACTCATATATGTTCAGTCGAGCTATGCATTATGTTTGAAATACTCATTCAGCCTTGAGCATCATAATACCCCATAAAGGCGGCATCTATCTGTTCCAGAAGAATTTGAGTTTCAAAGGGTGCTAGATATCTTTCAATCAATCCGTTGTTTAGTCCAACAATTATATAGGAGAAAATGTGGTAGAAAACCGTCTCTCATAGATTTCCTATGGTGATTTGGTCATTTACCCAAAACAATGTGCCGAACTTTTGAGCAGATTGGATCGAAAAACTAGAATGATAATTATACAGTGCAGATATATTGACCGATATGAGCACAACCATCCAACTTTGATTGCTTGATGATGGAAACAACGACGATGACGACGACGACGACGACGACGACGTGGGTATGGCGCTGGTGCTGGTAGCAACGACGGTGGTGGTGGTGGTGTTAGTGGTGGTGGTGGTACCGGTGGTACAGGTGGTGGTACTGGTGGTGATTGTGATGTTACTGATGACTGTGTAGTGGTGGTGATGTTGATGGTGGGGACTGCGGCCGCATTAAAAGCTGCCGCGGTAGCGGTCGTGGAGGTGAAGACAGACGCGTCAACGACGACGACGACGACGACGACGACGACGACGACGACGACGACGACGACGACGACGACGACGACGATGGCGTTTGCAGTGGCAGCGGCGGCGGCCGTGGTGCCAAAGATGATGACGAAGACAACGACTACGGCGACGACAACGACAACGGCGACGACGACGACGGCGGCAGCGACGACGACGGCGGCAGCGACGACGACGACGGCCATATAGGTTTTACTGTATCTATGTAGAATAGACAGACTACTAAAATAGCCATAATCTGATAAATGTAGGATAACAGTATCATATTTGATTTATCACGTGCTCCGGACTACTAACCTTCACAAGGATTGTTTTATTATTATGTATGGCAATTGAGGAATCCTGTTTCTCAGTCATGAATGACGCGATATACAGGGCCGGCCAAGGCATAGGCGAACTAGGCATTGCCTAGGGCGGCATATTTTAGAGGGGCGCCAAAATGGGAGTGGAGCACCCCTCACCACCAAAGCTACATGTACTCAAAGCAAATAAGATTGCTAAAAAATCCACACTTAGGACAAGAGCCATATTTCGCTCTAGAAATGCAGGAAATGCCCTCTCAGAGCATCTGGATATCAAAATTTTCCGGGGGGGAGCCCTGACCAGCCACCCCCGCCCCCGCTTAAAGGGTGGTCCTTTGCCTCTGCCTGGGGTGCCAGAAACCCTAGGGCAGGGCCTGGCCATATAGTCGGTCACAAACGCTTAATACTCCGACAAGTTGTACGATAGTGTAGGCCTATGTCTTTACTATTTAAGAAACATTCTGCGGAATATTTTGAAATTAATTTGATTAGGCGCTGTTAATGCCATACGCAGGAACAACACCCAGTCAAATTAGTTTCAAAACATTCAACAGCTTACCTGTATAGTTTTCTGGAAATTGAGAGTGAGAGAGTGCATAGATCGATTGATCTCAACACAGGCAAAGCGTGGGAAGAGTTTAGCTATAGATGGATGGGCCATGGCTAAAATTGATGTCCTCCATTGGCAAATTAACTGATTCGAAGTAGTTACTCCGACGTAAATCTGCAATGCGAACGCAATGAATTTCTTATTTACCCCCAACTATGGCATTCTCCCTAACTAGACGCTCACACAATCAACCACAATGCCTTGTTGGCACGTTCCTTTATGAACAAAAATCTTTTTCTTAACCAACGCCCTTTCATGTTTACGCCGGATTAACTCTAAGGCCATGTTCACACTAGAAAGTTAATCCGAAGGTAAGTGCTCATACTTGCACAAATTATGGCAAGCAAACGAATCTTTGCGATCAATCGGATTTACGTCGGCCTTACATCGGATTAAACCTCTAGTGAGAACATCACCTAAGACTACAATAACATCTAGATCAAGTCATCGATCTTTTGGAACCGATTTGTTCATTTGAACGAAAATTTACCTCGAACCAGAAATTGTAAGCAGAGTGCAGGACCAGTGAAACTGAAAAATAGCCGTTTAATGAGTTATTAAAATGAGAAAAATAAACTAATGGCGCTAGTTAAGCTCCACCCAGGCTTTACCCCTGTTTTGATCCGTGCACTCGCCGAATCTCAATTTCCAGAAAACTATGCAGGTAAGCTGTTGATTATTTTGAAACTAAGTTGACTGGATGCTGTATTGCTGACTATGACAGCAAGAGCGCCCAGTCAAATTAGTTTCGAAATAGTCAACAGCATGTTTATTAAATAGTACATACATACAACTTGACAACCTATTAAGCGTTTATGACGGTCTCACGTCATTCATGCCGTAATTGATTATGATGTCAACCTACATGTGACGTACTTGATTATGACCTCATATGATTGATCGATAAACTAGATTCATCTATTTTTACTAGATATAGAGGTATTATGTAGAAAGAAAGAAGAAATGAAAGAACGAAGAAATGAAGAATGATGAAATGAAAGAAAGAAGGAATGAAAGAAAGAACAATAGAAGGAAAGAAAAATATAAAGAAGGAAAGAAAGAAAATAAAAACATGAGGCAGGAAAGAAAGAGGCGGAGAGAGAGAGAGAGAAAGAAAGATAGAAAAACGAAACCAGCAAGCAAACAAACAAACAAATAAACAATGAAAAAAAGAAAGAAAGAAAGGAACGGATGAAGGAGGGAAAGAAGGTAGGAAGGAGGAAGGAAGGAAGGAACAAACAAACAAACAAACAAACAAATAACCAAATAAACGAACAAAGGCTGAAAGAAACAAAGAAAGCAAGAAAGAAACAAAGAAAGCAAGAAAGAAACAAAGAAAGAAAGAAACAAAGAAATAAAGAAACAAAGAAATAAAGAAACAAAGAAATAAGTGACGTACGTGACAAACGTGTCAAATATTTATCTTGCTGTCTACGGTGTGTGTATGCGCCTCAGTGACTATGTTTGCTAGAGTTCAAACATGCGTGTGTACATCTGAGTACGACAGAATGATGGAGGACTAGAGTCAATGGTCATGCTCATTAAGGTTTACCACACTGATGTCAATATTTTATCTTTTACTGCTTCTTAAATGGCAAGGAACTGGTTTTAATTTTTCAACAAATTTGACATCTTAAACAAAATTTGATGGAAATGAACACCAGTTCATCTTTTAAGTTAATTTGAAAATTTAACATTTTGACATCAGAGTGCTAAGGGTTAACAAGAACTTATATAGATCGTACCTTCCAAATAGTGGTAGGAGACAACCATAATAGACACCAGCAAGCATAAAGCGCGGCTGAACTCTGACTGTAAACGCACCTAAGATATTTCCATTAAATCCTACAGGCAATCCTAAGATATAATTCGCTGCGCCGGTGCTGAAATATATATATATATATATATGGTTACTGTATTCTGCGGCTGTAGTAGTAGAAACATCCTACAGCTGTAAACAGTCCTTCTTAACTTTTGCTCACTGTATCTTGTCCTTCAGAGTTGTGTACAGTGAGCGCTGGTGTGTAGTCAGTAATTCTCAGGGCTCGGACTGCCCGAAACATTTTGTGACAGTCATCCGTAGCAGAGATTTCATCTGCTAGGGAGTCTGCCTGTTGAATAGCAAGATCTTTTAAGCATTCGCTAATGTGGCGCAGGATAATATTGCGCTCCCGGCGTAGTTTGGTGCAGTCTTCACTGTGGCCCCTTTGATAGATGTGCAGCCATAACGCTTTCTGCTCTCCTGACAGTTTTACTACTAGAGGGCCGTCAGCATACCTAGTTTGGTTGTTTCTAAGAACACCTATGGTGCTGGTAGCGGATGACTCTATAGACTTCAATATTTTGGTTAGGGCTTCGTTTTGGATCGGAGCTGACATCGATGTTAGCTGTCGGCTCCCCTAGGGCTTTTTTGTATGACATTTGAGTGTCAGTGTCGCTGATGAGCTTGGGTAGGTGGTAGGTGACTCTACCATCTTGCCTGGTATGGTGTTTATATATTAGGTAGAGAGCGTGTCATCTGAAGGCCTGTAATGACTAGCTTATGGTCAGAATTGAGGTCTGTGCCTCCATACGAACGAGTGTTCCGGAGTAGTGGTTTAGCTTCTGTCTTGCATAGTATGAAGTCTATTTGGTTGAAGACAACTGTTGTAGCCTTAGGACCTTTTGGGGCTTTGCGATCAGTAATGTGTCCAGTCCATGTTGTCCGGTGACGGCATGGGTGTTTGAAAGCCATATTTGTGACAAATAGGCCATTGGAACTAAGGAATGCCACAAGTGCATCTCCATTGCTGTTGCGTGTGCCCTCTCCATAGGATCCCATGCATGAGCCAAGTCCTGAACTTTTGTCCGAGTTTATCCAGCTTGGAGTTGAAATCGCCACACACGAACAGTTGCCATCAAGGATTTTAATGGCGGAGATCAGTTCTGCATAGAAGGAATCTAATATTGCTGGATTCTCCTTGGCTTTTTCGGTAGTTGGGCCGTATGCGTTGGCAATTCGATATTTAGTGGTAGTGTGTTTTCGCGTAGGTATGGCCAGGTCGATGAATGCAACGCGATCACTGACGTATCCAAAACTAATTACATGATTCAAGGCCCTTGGTCCGATTACGAAGCCTAAGCCCCGGTATGTGGCCTGTTTTTGCTCCATGAGCACTAGCTTATGGCATGTCTGTAGTTGCTGCTCTGAGTGTTTAGCTACTTTAGTCTCTTGAATGCATGCAATATCGATGTTATAGTGTTCACAGTCTGCAAGGTTTGCCTCTTTGATCTTGCAGTCAGACCACGTACATTCTACGTAGCTATGGTAAGCTCCTGGGAAGATTGCGTCGTCCGAGGATGTCGTGCACAGTTTCTTATTTGAAGAAGGGTAGACATAATCAGAGTTGCCTCTGTATGCTTATGTCAGCCCGCAATCCTTGATCTTGCCGTTGCTACCATGAATTACACATTCCGCTAATGCTAACACTTTACGACGTATGTTTTCTGAAGGCTGATCGTTTGGATCAACTAAATCAAAAGCTTCTGTACTCAAAAGCCAGAGCAACGCCTTGCGTAACAGACTGGGCACAGCTCGTTCAGATGATTTCAGACTGAGTTCGGAAGTTGTGTAGTAATCAGTCGGTGCTTCAATTTCTGTGATCTCCTGCCTAAGCAGCCCAATAGCACTATGAAGTAAGCTCTCTTGGTCTGAGTTAGTTGTTTCATCACACGAACACAGTGCTATTTGGTCAAGGTTAATTTTTTCCTTCAGTTCAGAAAATGCTTTGACCGCATCTCCTAATGTTACACGGCTACTCATCACAATGCTTGACTTTGACTGACCATGCTGGGTATGTATGACAATTTTCTCACCTTAATGCTTAACTAACCTTTGCTGTAGCTTTTCAGCTCGATAACCTTTTGCATCACTGTCTTCAGGCAAGAAGTTATGAAACTTGCGGAGAAGAGTTTTTAATTTATAGGCTTTTCCTTGCTTAAGTGGTTCATCAATCTCATCCACAAGGGCGATGAAAGCAGTTTGATATATGTCTTCCTTGGACTGGCCAACTGAGACAATCACAACAATTGTATTTATTGGTTGTTTAAAATTCAATAAACTGGATTCTAAAATTGTTAGCAGTATACAGATGTGTGCGTGCGTGCGTGCGTGCGTGCGCGTGTGCGCGCGTGTGTGTGTGTGGTTTTCTCGTTGTTATCACATCAATATCACATGCTATTCGTTGGGAAATAAAAGCAAGAACGAAATTAGATTTAGCGAAATAATTTTTACGCTGATTAACATTTTATAAAATCCCCCCCCCCCAGGCCAAAAAATTACAGTTTTCCATGTAACGAGATTTCATCTTTCCCATTGTCCCATTTAACTTGAATATTAAATAAGAATAATTAGTGAATTACAACAATTTTATTTAGCAATTTTTGTGCATCGCTATATGTGGATACATGCAACTATATTTGACGGAAATATAGGTATATTCTATAGACCAATTTTTACAATTTATAGATCTTTTAGACCCATTTTTGTCCTCAAAAGTACTATTCACCTGAGAATGCTTTATTTAATATCTGCGCATGATTATTGCCTACACATATACTTAGATAATTGCTCCATGCTTTTTCATTGCTGAGATAACGTTTTTTCTACTGCATTTAAAAGTCATCTACCCGTTTGTTTACATTTCCGTCTCCATGGCAACCGCACATCGACAGATGTCTACGACAAGGCAAAATGTAATCTAGGGACCCTAATAATTTTGAAAAAAACATGCTATAGCTTTCTGTACGGTGGGGGGAATTAAATTGGTAAAAATCTGGTTTTGGCCGCTGGCCTATAAATGATCTTGGGAGTCAACAAGCAGACTCCCAGGCAGATGAAATCAGTGCCATTGAGGACTGTCACAAAATGGTTCGGATAGGCCGAGCCCTGAGAGTTACTGATTACACACCGCCATTCGCTGTGCACAGCTCTGAAGGACACTGCTTTGCTCCATTTCACTTGTTGTGCAACTGACCATGGCAAAGCCGAGGCAACTCTAGAATGGTTTAAGGAACAGTTTTGCTGACTACGACGATTAGCCATTGCACCCGTTCTCAGGAGAGCCACCGCCCTTACGTATACCAATTAAAACAGTAGAAGTTGAGAAGGCACTTAATGCCCTGAAAAATGGACGTGCATCTAGACCTGATGACATGAGCAATGAACTATTCAAATATGCAAGTGACATTATCTCAAAACCGATCACGCAACTAATCAATTCAGCTTTTATGCACAACCTTCCCATCGATGCTGCAGGCCAGGGCAACCTTATCGTGCTACCCAAGCCAAAGAAGCCACCTGCCCCAGCAAAACTCCGACCCATTGTGCTTCTGACTAGCATACGGAAAATCCTATCCAATGTTACTCTTATCTTGTCAAAGTGGCTTCAGACATTCGCTACGCATGCTTGTGTCAGCCGCCATGTTCAAAAACTCGGATTTCCACAAAAATGGGCCTTTGCCACACTTAAGCGCTCAAAGATCATAGACGTACTACGCCAGGCCAGTTGCAATGAAGATGAGCTATGACTAGTGAGGCCACTACTTACAGACGCCAAGCTGAGAGTACGAGTCAGGTCAGTGAAGTCTATAGAGTTTGAGACATCAATCGGAGATCTATCCATTGTGCTGTTTAACTGTTACATTGCTGCTACTTTGAAATCAGTGCGGGAAAATTCCATGAGACCAACCCCCACCCTCACCCACCCACCCACTCGCCCACCACCCCCCCCCCACCCAGATCCCAGTGTCCATACTACATATGTCACTACAGATGGAAATATGCCGACGATGTGAACTTCATAGACGAGGAAAAGAAACCCCTTGACGAACTTTTCCCCATAACTTCAGGCAAACTAACGATTGGGAATCTCTTTATGATTGCATCCAAAACTGAGTTCACCCACGTGTACCTATCTATAAAGCATGAAACTTAAGAAAATGACGATCAACCATTGACGAAAAGTAAAATCCTGGGCTCACTGCTTTGCCGTACTGCTGATATTACTATAGATTATTCGTGGGGAACGTGCTTTTCAGTCCTTCTGGAAGCTATGGATTTGTAGATCAAAAATGCCCTTGGCAAAATGACTACGTTTATACAATGCGACCTGCGTATCATTGATGTTGTATAAATGTAACAGCTGGGCAGCTCTAGACAAACGTGATGCCTGCCACCACAAATACCCACGCACCATCAGTGGACATATTTGGCCAGATAACATAATTTCCAATGATGCACTATACAAGATGTGCAATACGTCGCCGCTCTCTGTAAACGTCGCCCAGCAAAGATGGTCCATGTTTGGCCAGGTGCTAAGGATGCCAGAAGACGCGTAAGCACAGAGCCTTGAAATTCGCCCTACTGGGAGCCAGCAAGTAAAAGGCATAGAGAGGACGGCACTGCACACATCTGCTAAGCGTGCTACGAGGTGACCTCAATAAAGCAGGACTCGGTACACTAAAATCAGCTATGGACCTGAGAAAACTAAGGATTTCGGCTGAGGACAAGATACAATGGGCAAAAGCGAAGAAGGACTGATTGCAGCTGTAGGATGTTTCTACTACTACAGCCGCAGAATACAGTAATCATACATACACAGCAAGATCTTGATGCCTCTTCACTTGGGTCTTGCAGCACAGCTTCACCATGATCATGGTAAAAGAAAAATCATGGACGCACTACATGCACACGGCTTCTGCATTAGCCATGATGATCTAAGGCGTTTCCTAATTAGTCTTGGTAGTGTGGAACCGCAAAAGATGCAAGACCACGTGTACATCTCCCATGGTTTAATTTCACGAGATAATGGAGGAAACTTAATTCAAGAGGGGTATGACAGCATCGATATCGACTGTGCAACTATTGATGGAAAGGACACATTCCATTCGATGGCCCGTGTTATCTTTCAGGAACAATCTGTTGACAATAATGATGATAATACAGCAATCGAAAGAGTGAAGATCGGACAAGAAAAGTCTCTCTCTCTCTCTCTCTCTCTCTCTCTCTCTCTCTCTCTCTCTATTTGGCTTGTGATGATGCGCTAAATCTAAAGCATGTGTTGCATTATGATAAACCCAAACAACGACCAGAACCGCCTCGGCATGAAAATGCAACAACGAAGATAAAGTCAATTTTGCTAGATAAAACAGAAATTAACACACATGATTTTTCTTGAATCCTTCTTAGAATGGTTTCCCCTGATACCATAGAGTTTCCTTCTAGCTTAACGAACACTACCCTTCAAATGATACCATTCTGGACTGGTAATAACACAGCACTAGTTGAGAAAAGTGATACCCGATCAATAGCAACATATGCTCCAGTTATTGACGAAGAACCTGCTGATCCGGCAACTGTCTACACAACATTGATTAGAAGCCAACATATGTCTCACGGTTTAGGTCAGCAAAGTACAATCCAGACTATGGACCAGCAACCATATGCAGTTGCACAACAAGTGAAATGGAGCAAAGCTGGTGAATTTCCCAATCGCATACTTCGTCTCTACAGTGCGTGTTGCTTTATAGCTACAATTGGCAAATTTTGGGGAGCTTAAAGATCTGCTGGTGGAAAGTGGTGTGTACGCTCCACGTTCTGTTGATATGATGCTTGCTAGAAAACAATTTCACATGGCAGTGCGTGTTCTGGCACTTTCTTATGAGGCAATGATGCAAATGTTTTTGACGGAATTTGTAAAATGGTTTAATGCAGATCAGCAATCGCGTAACCTTGATGCTATTTTCCATCAAATTGAGGACACTTATGTAGCACGATTAACTGTCACTGAACATCAGGCAGTAATGTAACTGGTCAGTTAAATAGCATGCTGGCTTCACATGTACTTCCACTGCTCCAACACTTCAAAGTGGAAGGTTGCAGATCATCTCCCACGTTTCAGTACTGGACAATGTTTCTGGACACAATTCAATACTGCTTAGCTTCATAAAAAGTGAACGTGAAGGTAATTTGCCTCTACATTTGTCATCACAACTTTCCATGGTGCCATATTTCGTCTCAGCAGATCGAACTAATTATTCACGGTTGGTGGCAGTTTATCTTTTGGATATGATTGATCTTCCAGAGGATGTGACCCGATCATTTCTGGATGGACAGTTTGCTGTTCGTTTGAGTTCAGCGAGTTTCAATGGCATACGGAGTGATATGATCACGGAATCCACTTTTATCAGGGATTCCAAAAGTGATGGCGGCGTGGTTGGTCTAACACAGAAGCACTCTGCGTTGCTGCGATGGATGCTTACTCGCACTGTACTTGGAAAATGTATCCAAGTCTTTAAAGAACGTACTGATGGACACAGCTCGGAAACACCAGTGCATGAGCAAGGCAAACCATCTGCTATCAAGCGAGATGACAACCACGCAAAAGATATGATTGCTCACATTGAAAATAATATGACACACCCATTTCAGCCAAATGCACATCCCGAGAAACTGGTAAATATAGCAAGTGGGGTGATTGCTGACAAGGAAGTATAATAGGGTCTACTCTCAATTGTAGAATTAGGTGAAAAGAAGATGTCTTGATTTCTAGACAATAGTTTATCTAATGCTGGTGATCGCTCATTTCATAGCAGTATAACTCGCTGTAATACCTTTGCTGAAATGACTAAGCAAACAAAAGTTCATATTAAAGGCATGGAAAAAATAACTCAATGTGAGCGCTGAACTGGTATTCCGTAGATCACGAAAATCTCACAAATACGATCTGACATAACAATGTTAAGTGTACTGAGCCACCCAGTTACAGTCATTCCCACATCGCTTTTCTACGAGGATGAAGGTATGTGAAAGAATAAGGCAGAACTCGCGAACATACTGGAAATTAAGATAATGCCAGACTCCGAAGTGACAGAGCTTGCCCAAACTACATGTAATCACAATTGTGTATATATCAGAGATGCTATGGACGAATTACAATCGATGACAGGCAATAGCAAAACATTTGGCGACCTTGTACATACATATATGACCCGACTTATAACATGTAGCCATCGCGCAATTATTGTAATAGATGTTTTCGATCAGTATGACTATAAAGACTCCATTAAAACCGAGGAACGTAACAGAAGATTCTGTGCAGCAGGCGGTGCAAGACCATATCAAGTTTTTGCTGGTCGCCCTGTGTCACCGTGCCAAAAATTAATGGCTCTCTCATCCAATAAAGCAGCCTTAACAGACTTCCTTCATAGATACCTTGAGGAAAATGTACCACGACTACCTGATATAAAGTCACAACCTCAGCGCAAAATATATCTGGCTGGTGGCTATAGTGATGGAGAGAAAACAGTTTGCTTATCTGCAGGCGGAATGTCACTAGAGCCAGCTCTCTTCTGTTCACATGAAGAGGCTGATACATGGATGATTTTTCATGCCGTAAAAGCAGACGACGGCTTTGCTGCTGCAAATGTTCAGGGAAGCATAGTAATCAAATCACCGGACACTGATGGCCTTGTTCTGGCCGTTCATTACTTTCCTAAGTTGCAGAACACACAAACACTGTACATAGAAGAAGGAAGAGCAACAACAAATGGTGATCCCCACCGCTTTGTTCTTGTTCATCAAATATGTGAATCTCTCAATCCTGCCATACAACGCATTCTTCCTGGAATGCATGCTTTAACTGGATGTGATACCGTATCATCATTCTTTGGCCATGGTAAGAAGAAAGTGTGTATGGTAATGGAAAAGTTAGAAAATAAAGAATCTCTTCCATTACTTGATGCTCTTGGAAGTTGTGATGCTGGATCGTAAAAAAATCAAGCCAGGGAATTTGTTGTGTCTCTCTATGACCCAAAAGCGCTTTATAAAGAGGCCCATGGTGATTTGAATGGCTTGCGACTTAGGCGTGCTGATAGAGATATGCCACTCCATAAACCTCCACCTTCAGAACCAAGCTTTCTACAACATGTTAAGCGTGCATCATTTCAATCACGCATTTGGATGCTATCCCATTTAAATTCCCCTGAAGGAAATGGATGGCAGCGTGATGGCGATGACTTGAAATTGAAACTATTCGATGGACCTTCTACTAGTGAAATGTTGGATGAGCGTTTGTGTGCATGTCGTGGTCATCACTCATGTAACACCAGTTGCAGTTGCTCAAAGAATGGCATGGCATGCACAGAGCATTGTCTCTGCAATGCTGAAGAGAACTGCATGAATGAACACGATGTTCATCAATCAAACTGTGATTTAGATGGGAGTGAATGAGTATACTTAAGACCAGTGCATTAAAGCGTTGTTTGATTTTATAACTGACTTATTAGGTAGATAGACCAAATGCTTTTGTTATAGCCCTGATGCATAATTGATATTGATCATTTAAGTAATAATCTTATTATAAAGCTGTTCTGAGTATTTTTAATGGAAATACATACATATCTTTAAAATAATTATGAAAATCAGAAATCATATTAACGATTTTGCCAAATTAACTTTAGTGTGGTAGTTGACATACGATAGTAATCTTGTATATATAGCAAATCTATAATGGGAGTGTGTGTTTTTCTCTCGGGTTGGAAGCTCTAGCACGAGCAAAATACCGGGCTGTTACCTATATGACCTATGAAGTAGTCTGCGTTTAAGTATGTATAATGATTGTCCATGTTTATGCGAGACTATTGTCAAAATCATGAATAATCACGGAAATAGGTGCTTGTACATATTTATTATTTTCACCATCTTAGCACACCGAGAATTGTCTACGACAAGGCAAAACATTATCTCCTGATATTAAAGATTAATTTAGGACATGTCGTAAATTTCTGTACGGTGGGGGAATTAAACTCGAAAATATATATAATTTACATAATTTATTTGATTGCAATGGATGGATCAAATCTGTCACTCAAGTTTATGACGTCATAGTCAATTACGTAACATGTAGACTCCCGTCACAATCAAAATACGTAGTGAATGACGTATCTAGCTCCGTCACGATCATTAAATAGTCCATCAACTGCACAAATTCTATGTCTTTACTATTTAATAAGCAGTTTGCTGAATATTTTGAAACTAATTTGACTGGGCGCTGTTGCTGCCATGTGCAGCAACAGCACCCAGTCCAATAATATTAGTTTAAAAAATTTAAAGATTCCCTGTATAGTTACCGTGGTATTGGGATTCTGGAAAATCAGTGTTCGATCCCAACACGCGTATGAGCGGAGCTATTGGTAAAGGGTTCAGTTGAAATAGGTTTTTTCTCAAAAACTTTGTTATCGAAAAGTTCAACGCGTCTACCGACCGAAATAACCAATCAGATTTAATCAGCCGTATAACTAAATGTCTAGAAGGCGAACACGATAAGGTTCTTTCAGCAAAGCTTTCTCAAATCAGGCCACCAGTTCATGAGCAGGGTTAAATTATTCACGTATACATTCGGAGACAAACCCGGTCCAGAGGGCTAGATGCGCTCTATCCCTTGTCTGTTAATTCAGAGCCCAAAGTATATAGATCAATACCAACACCGGAAAAGAATTGGTGGGGCTTAGCTAGGGATAGGTAATAACAGCTTCCGGTGAAATCAATTTCAAAATATTTACCAGGATATTTTTACATCTAGAATGTCATCTGTCATTGCTATCAATTGCTTGCTTCTCTGCTTTATCTGTACTTACTTAGATAGTGTAATTGACTCATCTTGGTTTGTTAGAATGACCGGGCTGGCCGAGGGCCCAGATGCCACGCTCGGCATGGGAAATGTATTGCATGAAGTGCTCACGAGGATACTAATTAAAAACTGAAAGTAAATCAAACGTATGTGTATAAGTTTGCTAGGACTGAATGCAATAGATGAACCCACTTTTTGCTATACCCCGCCTATCTATAACTAAGCCCACCCACGCTTTGCGCGTGTTGGGATCCATCGAACTCTGAATTCCCAGGATCCCAATATGAAGGTAACTGTACAGACATGGCTTTACTATTTAATAAACATTTTGGTGACTATTTGGAAACTAATTTGACTGGGTGCTGTGGCTGGGATTCTGGGAATTCAGGGTTCAAAGTATATAAATTGATCCCAACACCCGCAAAGCATGGACGGAGCTTTGCTAGAGACTGGTGGGCATAAATAAATGTGGATTCGTCCATTGACTCACATGTCAGTTATTTGTGCATATAGTACATGGTCAATTAACTTCTAGTGTTCTGTAAAATATTATATGTGAAATCCTCTTATTAGCGTACTTTCTCTTTCAGGTGTAGATACTATGATATTGTTTAATTGGTTGCTGTTTGATTTGTTTGTTGTTTGAGCGACTGTCTGATTAGTTGTGGCTTGGTGACCTGGTTATTTCTTTAGTTGTTTATGATTGGTTGTTAATATGATTAAAATGTCTCAGCAGAAGTATATTAATAAGCAAAAGGGTGGCAATGAAACAGATATGAGCCATCCATCACATAATCGTGCTCGCCTAATCCCATTTGACTTTCGAATATACATGTTGATAATATATCTTCTTTAAACATGTTAAGCCTGTTTGATTATATATACTTTGTCATCTGGAATATTAATTTTGACAGGAGAAAATCAATCATCAAGCCAATGATAACTCACGACAATGCCAAGGAAAGAGGTCATTGCTGCATGCACTTGCACCATCTATTCTAGAGCCAAAACCATCGTAATACAGAAATCTATGCCAAACTTGCGGCACAAGCTTGGCCTAATTGTAATTGCCGCGTTCAATGAATTTAGAAAGCCACTAGATGCATATTTGCCGACCCATAACACGCCCAAACACATAGCTGCTACCCACTTTACCACCAAATTGTTGCCAAACCAAATGTGCCACCACATTCTCCTCGACAAAAACTCGACTCTCTCCTCTGCGGAGAGTTCTCCATATGCCGAGGGAATTGACACGCAACATCGGCTCCATTGATTTTGACGGAATGTGAACCATGCCCAAGTCCCCCAATATATACCTCGTCTATTCCTCTACTTTAGTATTCACTCTTGCCTAGTTATCTATATATAATTTTCTTTTCATAATGACTTTCCACCATTTCCACAAAGGACAGTAAACATGCCAATCAAACTCCTACAGTCTCACAGCAACCAAAGGCCATCGAAAATCTAGTAAAAGCCCTCTCAACAAAAATTGCACCTCATATGTTTACACCAATTCCTGTTCAGGCCACAGCCCTAGACCAAAATACCTTTTGGCAATTCCGACATGACGTCACACACACATTAGATTGGTCGCATCCAACATTTACCAGAAAGGTTCTGATCATTTGAGCTTCCAACATGAGCAACATAGATATAAGCACTCATTGCGAGATCAAAGTGGCTTGTTATACAAGGACAAAATTAATAAGTGCGATATGTAGCGATAATTAGAAAATATCTCAGAAACTTTTCAGCCAGATAAAATTGTCTGGGGCATTGGTATCAAATTTAGGAACAACTCAATCCGTGAATCGAAAACGCGACTAGGCCTATATTTCATGACCACACATATGGAATCCCCAAAAGGCACACGTGTACTTCAGAAAGCTGCAGTATT